>LR738710.1:779053486-779082738 GCA_902687465.1 Secale cereale
CCCCCAAAGTTATCACAATGTTTGTACGTAAATTATCAGGTGTTGTTGTGTGTATGTTACCATGCTATTCACACAATGATCAAAAGTTATCATTGTATTTATACTTAGCTTATCAGATCTGCAGTGCAGATATTATCACTTTATTTCCGTGTAATTTATCAAGGGTATGTTTTTCAACAACTTTTACTCGAGGGTCAAAAAATTAGTATGTGTTTGTACATAGATTATTAGGTATGCGACGTATATATTACCATGTTATTTACACATAATTAATTGGGGGCATATTTTTTAAACATTTTTTTCTCTCGGGTCAAAAGTTACCATAGTGTTCGTACATGGGTTATCAGCTTTGCGGTAAGTGTATTACCGTACAATCTACACATAAATTACCATGTCGCATGTTTTCAACAACTTTATTTCTCCGGTCAAAAGTTATCCTAGTATTTGTGCGTAAGTTATTGGGTCTGATGTGTTATATTATCACGTTATTTACACATAATTTACCCGGTATGTTTTCAAGCAAAAAAATCCCAAGACAAAACTTATCATGGTGTTTTTATATAGGTTATAGGTTATCAGGTCTGCAGTGTTATATTACCATGATTGGAGTGGCAGATGTTGTAGAGAAGAAATAGTTCAGTGTGGTATATAGAAAAGCTAACTACGCATGACCTGACACCAACACTAGCCTAGGCAGGTGGTTCCCTCACTTGCTTGTGTAGGGCCTGAGTTCGAGTCCCCCTTTGATTGTTTATTTTTGCCTAAAATAAGAGGAGCGCGACGAGAAAAGACCCCGCCTAGGCGGAAAAAAAACCTGCCCGCCCACGAGGAGAAAAATCCCTCCTGAGAGAAGCGGATCGTGGAGAACGATCGTGGGAGAAAAAAACTGTCCGGCAGAAGCGGATCGCGCGACGAGAAAAGACCCCGCCTAGGCGGAAAAAATACCTGCCCGCCCACGAGGCGAAAAATCCCTCCTGAGAGAAGCGGATCGTGGAGAACGATCGTGGGAGAAAAAAACTGCCCGGCAGAAGCGGATCGCGAGCCGCTCGGTGCGAGACAAACAGTAACCGCACGATTCATATCCAACGGCATCCGAGTCATCCAGATCTATTGCTAAAATCAGGACGTATGGATTTTAGCTTTCTCTATCATTTAATATAAGCTATGGAAATATCAAAACAAGCAAACTATGCGTTGAAAACAGAATCTGTCAAAAACATAACAGTCTGTAATGATCTGGACAATGACCATACTTCTGCAACTCTAAAAATTATGAAAAATTAGGAAAACGTAGGAAATTTGTATATCAATCATGTGTAAAAAATTCATAAAATTAACACATTCCAGTGATTTTTAGAATTTTCTGCACTAGACGCAAAATTTTCTGTTTTTGCATAGAATCTCAACTATCATCCACACTATCCCAAAGGCTTTACTTTGGTTTATTTTTGCCTAAAAGAAGAGGAGCACGACGAGAAAATATCCCGCCTTGGTGGAGCTGAGCATGGCGGGGAAAAAATATGCCCGCGCACGAGGAGAAAAATCCCGCCCGAGAGAAGCGGATCGTGGAGAACGATCGTGGAACAAAAAAAATCTGCCCGGCAGAAGCGGATCATGGGCCGCTCGGTGCCAGATAAACTGTAACTGCGCGATTCATATCCAACGGCATCCGAGTCGTCCAGATCTATCGCTAAAATCAGGACGTATGGATTTTAGCTTTCTCGATCACTTAATATAAGCTATGGAAACATTAAAACAAGCAAACTATGCATTGAAAATAGAATGTTTCAAAAATATAACAGTCTGTAATGATCTGGATAATGACCATACTTCTGCAACTCTAAAAATTATGAAAAAAATTGGAAAACGTAGAAAAATTGTATGTCAATCATGTGTAAAAATTTCAGAAAATTAACACGTCCAGTGATTTTTAGAATTTTCTGCACTCGACGCAAAATTTTCTGTTTTTGCACATAATCAAGTCAACTATCATCCACACTATCCCAAAGGCTTTACTTGGCACTTTATTGAAACAAAGGCTATAAAACATGATTAATAAAGTAGCTTAATTATGTAAACACAAAAAAACAATAGCACTCCATTTGGATGTTGATATTGGGAGCCTTGGCATTGCATTCGGTTCAATACCAATATCACAATATATTGGTATTGAGATTGAATGCCAATATTTCTGTTTGGATGTTTAGGTATCTGGAAGACAAGTTGATATTGAGGTTGAATGCCAAATTCTGTTTGGATGGTCAAAGTGAGGAATTAAGTTGAATGAGACTTTGCCGAGATATCAAGCAAAGAGGAGGCCGAACAAGGGAGAGGGGAGAAGTACGGAGCTCTACAAAGAGGGTAGGAAGGCGGTCAGCAAGAAACCCGCACCAGAGCTAGGGGTGGAGGCACGTCGGCCGCTGGATCTCGCGGTGGAGGCTGGGCGTAAGGGTGGCGCGGCCGCTGGATCTCGCGGTGGAGGTAGGGCGGAAGGGTGGCGCGGGCCGCCTGAGCTCGGCGTGGAGGGACGCCGGCCGCCGGAGCTCGCGCTGGAGGCGGGGCGGGAGGGTGGCGCTGAGCGCTGAAGCTCGGGGTGGGCTACTTGCGCTCGCCGGAGGGTGGAGGGCCGCCGGCTGCCAGAGCCCAGGGCGAAGCCGTGGAGGTGGGGGATGGGTACCTGCGCCACCATCGTTCCATAGGCACGCACAGGCGAGACTTTTTCTGTCTCGAGCAGGGACGCTGGGTTTCCAATACCTAGCGATGTCGAGCACAGGCCCTCCGAATTGGGCCAGGTTTTTTTTTTGCGCTAGGGACGGGTCGCTCGATATCGAGCCCGAATGCCACGGTTAAATGCCAAGGTCATCCAAACGGTGGTATTGAGGATATTCGGCCCAGATGAATGCCAATGCTCTATAAACATCCAAACGAAGCGTAGGGGTAAATGTTGGGTTGTATCCCAACAAGCGTTTTTAATGCCTTTTTAGCTAGGCATGATTGATTCCAATGATGCTCACATAGAAGTAAAGAATTGAAACATAATGGGAGCATTATGAAGCATATGACTACCACATTTAAGCCTAACCCACTTCCTATGCATAGGTATTTTGTGAGCAAACAATTTATGTAAGTAAATCAACTAGCATAGGGAGGCAAAACAAGTAATACTTCAAATTTTCAACACATAGAGAGGAAACTTGGTATTGTTGAGATATGTAAAAGCATATGTTCCTATCTTATAATAATTTTCAGTAGCATCATGAATAAATTCAACAATATAGCTATCACATAAAGCATCTTTTCATGATCCATAAGCATATAATTCTTACTACTCTCCACATAAGAAAAATTCTTCTCATTCATAATAGTGGAAGCATCATATGAAACTCGAATACTATAAATTGTTTCCACATTAAAAGAGTAATGTTCAGTATAAGGATATTCAAAATTATGCAAATAATTATCACTAATTTTTATAACATAAGTATCATCACAATAATCATCATATGTTGCAATTTGGTTCTCGTCGTAATCAATTGGAACCTCTTCCAAAATAGTGGAATCATTACTAAATCAAGTCATGACCTCTCCAAATCCACTTTTATCATTATAATAAGATTCAACGCCCTCCAAAAAAGTGGGGTAATTATTATCTAAAGTTGACACTCTTCCAAATCCACTTTTATAAATATTGCAATCATCATAAATAGGAGGCATGCAATCATCATAACAAATTTGATCATCCAAAGTAGGGGACTAAAAATATCATCTTCATTAAGCATAGCATCTCCAAGCTTGGGACAAACATTAATTGCAGGAAATAAATTCTCAAACATGTCATTCTCATCAAGCATAGCATCCCCAAGCTTGTGGCCTAGCATATCATAAGCATAATCATTTTCATCATTAATATTATGAATAGCACCAACAGTATAATAATTATTATTATCATAATTTCCCAAGTTGGTGCCAAAAATATTTTCAAGATTATAAAAAGTATCATTATCTTGCCAATCATAATGATCACACCAAGCAATAGGCATAAGAAAAGCGTCACCAATAGTTCTTTCAGACATTGTTCCATAAGACAAAGAAGAAATATCATCATCAAGTGCATCATTTTCCACAATTATTTTTGATTAATTCTCATGAGGTACAACAATAATAGGAGAAACATCATTTGGGAGGGATACCTTTTTACCTGTACTCTTTCTTCTTTTCTTCTTCTTCACCACACCATGTGTTGGTTTAATTAAAAAAATTGAACTTCTTATTGATGAGATTGGCTGAACAGGGGGCTCCTTCTCGTCACATATTTCATCTTGAGAGATGATAAGTGGGAAAGTGGAAATATTTACCCTTTCATTAGTATTCCTGTTATATTCTATTGGTTCTCCCATCTTTCTATAGTTGGCAATATAAGCATTCTCGTTGCAATTTACCATGCACAACATATAGATATCTTTTAGTTTGGTTACAATGTCGTATGTGAGAATGAATACTTGAAACCAACTATTTTTATGTGTCAATTCTTCACTCCCCAAAAATGGACAAATCTCATTATAAAGTTCAAGGGTGATCAAGTCATTACAATATTTCACCATGATTCGATCATGAAAAAGTTTGCATTGGAATTAAGATGACCAACCTTCTTGCAAAGTTCACAAGTAATAGGACAAACAGAACATAATTTTGTAGCAAATTCATCTATCAGTTTGAGCAAAAAAATTGGTTCTATCATGTTTATGCTTCTTACAAAATCTGTCATCCCTATAAGGCACGTCTTCACAAACTTTATGCACTCCACAAAAATTGACATGCTTATAAGAAACATTTTTATCATGACTAGTTCAAGCATCATTAGTATTTTGGATGTTCATAGAATTTATACTAACAACATTACAATCATGCTCATCAGTTATGCCAAACATTTTATTTAGTTCTTCTTCTATCAATTGAGTACAATTTTCCTTCCCATCATTTTCACGAAAGACATGATAAAGATGAATTATATGAGGCAACCTCAATTCCTTTTTTGTAGTTTTCTTTTATAAACCAAACTAGTGATAAAACAAGAAACTAAAATATTCTATTGCAAGATCTAAAGGTATACCTTCAAGCACTAACCTCCCCGGCAACGACGTCAGAAAAGAGCTTGATGTCTACTATGTAACTTTATTCTTGTAGACTCGTGTTGGGCCTTCATGCGTAGAGTTTTGTAGGACAGTAGCAATTTTCCCCCAAGTGGATGACCTAAGGTTTATCAATACATGGGAGGCGTAGGATGAAGATGGTCTCTCTCAAACTACACTGCAACCAAATAACAAAGAGTCTCTTGTGTCCTCAACACACCAAATACAATGGTAAATTGTATAGGTGCACTAGTTCAATGAAGAGATGATGATACAAGTGTAGTAATGATAGTAGATATTGATTTTTGTCATATGAACAATAAAAAACTGAAAGGTAGCAAGTAACAAAAGTGAGCACAAACGGTACTGCAATACTTGAAAACAAGGCCTAGGGTTCATACTTTCACTAGTGCAATATCTCAAAAATGCTAATATAATTGGATCATATAACCATCCCTCAACGTGCGATGAAGAATCACTCCAAAGTTCTTATCTAGTAGAGAACATAAGAAGAAATTATTTGTATGGTACGAAACCACCTCAAAGTTATTCTTTTCGATCAATCTTTTGAGCTATCCCTATAAGTGTCACAAACAGCCCTAGTTCATGCTAAAATAATACCATATGATACACATCAACCAACTCTAATGTCACCTAGATACTCCAATGTCACCGCGAGTATCCGTGAGTTGATTATACCATATGCATCAAACAATTTCATATTCATAATACTCAATCCAACACAAAGAACCTCAAAAACTGCCCCAAGATTTCTACCAGAGAAACAAGGACGAAAACGTGCATCGACCCCTATGCATAGATTACCCCAATGTCACTTCGGGAATCCGCGAGTTGAGTGCTAAGACATACATCAAGTATCCTCAAATCCAACAAGGTACTCAATCCGATAAAAGTGAAATCTCAAAGGCAAAACTCAATTCATCACAACAAGATAGAGAGGGAGAAACATCATATATCCAACTACATTAATAAAGCTCGCGGTACATCAAGATCATGCCAAATCAAGAACACGAGAGATAGAGAGATTAAACACGTAGCTACTGGTACAAAGCCTGAGTCCCGAGGGTGGACTACTCCGTCCTCATCATGGAGACCACCGGGATGATAAGGATGGCCTCCAGTGATGATTTCCCCCTCCGGCAGGGTGCCGCAACAGGGTCCAGATTGGTTTTTCGTGGCTACAGAGGCTTGCGGTGGCGGAACTTCTCATCTAGGGTTATCTCTGGGGGTTTTTGTATAAATATATGATTTTTCAGCGTTGGAATCACGCCAAGATGGGCCTCGAGGGACTCACTACCCACCAGGGGGTGGCGCGCCCTAGTGCCTAGTGGGCAGCAGGCGGGCCCCTCCAATGGTTCTTTGCTCCAATATTCTTCATTTGCTCCATAAAAAGTCTCAAAAAAGTTTCGTCCAGTTCTGAGAACCTTTATTTCTGCACAAAAATAACACCATGGTAGTTTTGCTGAAAACAGCGTTGGTCCGATTAGTTCCATTCAAATCATACCAAAGCCATATAAAATTGTTGTAAAACATGGCATGAATACTTCATAAATTATAGATATGTTAGAGACGTATCAAGAAGAAGCTTAAGATCAAGGCCGCTTCGAAGGACTCCAAATTGTTGTTCATGAAGACGTTGGACTTGGATCCGGACGCGGTGAAGATTGTACAAGTGTATTACGCAAACATATTGACGCCCTTCACGCAAATGGTGGAGGCTGGACTAGTCGAAGAGTGAGGTCCTTGCCATGGACAATTGGACTGGAGGTCTTTGGCACAGACAACCGAACTAGCAACTTATGGGGTCGATTGGATGTAAAACTTATTGAACTTTCGGTGTTTTTGGTTGTGATTGCGTATGTTTGCAACTACTAAACATATGCTTAAATTGGTATTGATCTATATATGCATGTCAAATGGAGGGCACCGAAGGGGCGGACATTTGGTGATAGCGTTTGGATGGCCTTCGTCCCTATCGCTATTCACGGACACGTCTGGACATGTCCGAGGACATTTGGTGAGGTCGGTTTTGATGATTCGTGTTGGAGTTGGCCTTAGCTTGTTTTAGTTTATAGCGATGCATTTCGTTGTCTAGCTTGTGTGGTGGCAACTATGTTAATCTCAGAAATGACACTCTTTTGAGACTGATTTGCATCTAGTGACACAAATATAACAATTTAGAAAGTTTGCAACCAAATAATTTTTTTTTAAAATGGAGGTGTGCCCCCGGCCTCTGCATCATGATGATGCATGCAGCCATATTATTAAAAATCCATAAAGGTAGTTCAAAAAGGTCTTACAGCTCGCAAGCGGAGCGAAACAAAAATAAAAACAAAGTTACATGATGGTTCCAACAACCGGTGTGTGAAAATGTAGGATAATCTCCCTAGACTCCTATCATGTTATGCGATCGTCATCCAAACCGGTTGAATATAGCCCGAGCGACCATCTCCCATCGGTTGCACCCAGTAACCAAAGGCTCCCTGGAGTCCATAGGAGTGAGTAAGGACCACATATGGATCCAAGTTGTAGATCTGAAGATGACCTGCAAGAAAGTTAAAGTGTGTTGTCTGTTAAAAATCATATCATTCCTGCAGTTCCATATTTAGATATATTATAACTAAGCATGTTTCCTGCCCTCTCAAGCCATCAAGGCTTCTGGTCATCAAATCTACGAGTTCAGGAACTTTTGGCCGTTGGATCGATTTGAAAAAGCTCGTGAGTAACAACATATCGCTATACGGGCTGGGCCGCTCCCGTAACAAAATTAACAATCTGCCATTATTTGGGCCTGCTGGGCTTAGAAGTGCAAGAGACCAAAAGAAAAATATCACAGAGTTCACAGCCGCAGGTACCTCGATGTCGCGGACAAAGGTTGTTCGCAACCATCGATCTCGTGGGCGGGCAAACCGATCTATACGAGGCACGCGACCTACACCTCGCCGGACGGGAGAGGCCACGTCTGATTCTTGCGATGCGAGCGAGAGGATCTCCTCATGGGGTAATGCCATGGGGCAGTGACGGCCGGGACAGCGAACCATCACCCGACGATTCAGCCATCGGCGATAGGAATCATCATTAAAACGGACCTTAATGGCAATTGATTTGCCCACTTTCCGGCGTCCATTTCTACTCCCTCCACTTTTGTATACAAGGCCGCAAACTCAAAATACAGGTACCAATATAAAAATTAATGTGTGCTTTACAAGTCAATTTATTTTATCGTTTACCGGGTTACTTAATAGGGTGCATGCACATTTGAGAAACCTGAGTGGTCGTGAGAGAAGAAGTAGGTGAGTGTGTCATTATCATTCACTACATGCATGCTAGTAATTAAGCCATGGGTTACTAGTACGAGGAAACAACATTAATATTTGCCTCGATTACCGTTAGTGGCCTTGTATTGATGCAAAATGTATTTTCCATAGTGGCCTTGTATACAAAAATGGAGGGAGTACTAACTTAATTGCAATTGATGTGCCCAGGTAAGTTACAAGTCGATCTGTGCTCTTCCCCACCTCCATTGGCATCCATATAGTCTCGACAATTGCGTTGTTCTTCCCCACCTCCACCTTACTCGGCAGGTTGATATTGATTTTTGTCATATGAACAATAAAAAACTGAAAGGTAGCAAGTAACAAAAGTGAGCACAAACGGTATTGCAATACTTAAAAACAAGGCCTAGGGTTCATACTTTCACTAGTGCAATATCTCAAAAATGCTAATATAATTGGATAATATAACCTTCCCTCAACGTGCGATGAAGAATCACTCCAAAGTTCTTATCTAGTAGAGAACATAAGAAATTATTTGTATGGTACGAAACCACCTAAAAGTTATTCTTTTCGATCAATCTTTTGAGCTATCCCTATAAGTGTCACAAACAGCCCTAGTTCATGCTAAAATAATACCATATGATACACATCAACCAACTCTAATGTCACCTAGATACTCCAATGTCACCGCGAGTATCCGTGAGTTGATTATACCATATGCATCAAACAATTTCATATTCATAATACTCAATCCAACACAAAGAACCTCAAAAACTGCCCCAAGATTTCTACCAGAGAAACAAGGACGAAAACGTGCATCGACCCCTATGCATAGATTACCCCAATGTCACTTCGGGAATCCGCGAGTTGAGTGCTAAGACATACATCAAGTATCCTCAAATCCAACAAGGTACTCAATCCGATAAAAGTGAAATCTCAAAGGCAAAACTCAATTCATCACAACAAGATAGAGAGGGAGAAACATCATATATCCAACTACATTAATAAAGCTCGCGGTACATCAAGATCATGCCAAATCAGGAACACGAGAGATAGAGAGATTAAACACGTAGCTACTGGTACAAAGCCTCAGTCCCGAGGGTGGACTACTCCCTCCTCATCATGCAGACCACCGGGATGATAAAGTTGGCCTCCAGTGATGATTTCCCCCTCCGGCAGGGTGCCGCAACAGGGTCCAGATTTGTTTTTCGTGGCTACAGAGGCTTGCGGTGGCGGAACTTCTCAATTAGGATTATATCTGGGGGTTTCTGTATATATATATGATTTTTCAGCGTTGGAATCACGCGAAGATGGGCCTCGAGGGGCTCACTACCCACCAGGGGGTAGCGCGCCCTAGTGCCTAGTGGCCAGCAGGGGGGCCCTCCAATGGTTCTTTGCTCCAATATTCTTCATTTGCTCCATAAAAAGTCTCAAAAAAGTTTCGTCCAATTCTGAGAACCTTTATTTCTGCACAAAAATAACACCACGGTAGTTCTGCTGAAAACAGCGTTGGTCCGATTAGTTCCATTCAAATCATACCAAAACCATATAAAATTGTTGTAAACATGGCATGAATACTTCATAAATTATAGATATGTTAGAGACGTATCAAGAAGAAGCTTAAGATCAAGGCCGCTTCGGAGGACTCCAAATTGTTGTTCATGAAGACGTTGGACTTGGATCCGGACGCGGTGAAGATTGTACAAGTGTATTACGCAAACATATTGACGCCCTTCACGCAAATGGTGGAGGCTGGACTAGTCGAAGAGTGAGGTCCTTGCCATGGACAATTGGACTGGAGGTCTTTGGCACAGACAACCGGACTAGCAACTTGTGCGGTCGATTGGATGTAAAACTTATTGAACTTTCGGTGTTTTTGGTTGTGATTGCGTATGTTTGCAACTACTAAACATATGCTTAAATTGGTATTGATCTAGATATGCATGTCAAATGGAGGGGGCCGAAGGGGCGGACATTTGGTGATAGCGTTTGGATGGCCTTCGTCCCTATCGCTGTTCACGGACACGTCTGGACGTGTCCGAGGACATTTGGCGAATTCGGTTTTGATGATTCGTGTTGGAGTTGGCCTTAGCTTGTTTTAGTTTATAGCGATGCATTTCGTTGTCTAGCTTGTGTGGTGGCAACTATGTTAATCTCAAAAATGACACTCTTTTGAGACTGATTTGCATCTGGTGACACAAATATAACAATTTAGAAAGTTTGCAACCAAATATTATTTTTTTGAAATGGAGGTGTGCCCCCGGCCTCTGCATCATGATGATGCATGCAGCCATATTATTAAAAATCCAGAAAGGTAGTACAAAAAGGTCTTACAGCTCGCAAGCGGAGCGAAACAAAAATAAAAACAAAGTTACATGATGGTTCCAACAACCGGTGTGTGAAAATGTAGGATAATCTCCCTAGACTCCTGTCCTGTTATGCGATCGCCATCCAAACCGGTTGAATATAGCCCGAGCGACCATCTTCCATCGGTTGCACCCAGTAACCAAAGGCTCCCTGGAGTCCATAGGAGTGAGTAAGGACCACGTACAGATCCAAGTTGTAGCTCTGAAGATGACCTGCAAGAAAGTTAAAGTGTGTTGTCTGTTAAAAATCATATCATTCCTGCAGTTCCATATTTAGATATATTATAACTAAGCATGTTTCCTGCCCTCTCAAGCCATCAAGGCTTCTGGCCATCAAATCTACGAGTTCAGGAACTTTTGGCCGTTGGATCGATTTGCAAAAGCTCGTGAGTAACCACATATCGCTATACGGGCTGGGCCGCTCCCGTAACAAAATTAACAATCTGCCATTATTTGGGCCTGCTGGGCTTAGAAGTGCAAGAGACCAAAAGAAAAAATATCACAGAGTTCACAGCCGCAGATACCTCGATCTCGCGGACAAAGGTTGTTCGCAACCATCGATCTCGCGGGCGGGCAAACCGATCTATACGAGGCACGCGACCTACACCTCGCCGGACGGGAGAGGCCACGTCTGATTCTTGCGATGCGAGCGAGAGGATCTCCTCGTGGGGTAACGCCATGGGGCAGTGACGGCCGGGACAGGAAACCGTCGCCCGATGATTCAGCCATCGACGATAGGAATCATCATTAAAACGGACCTTAATGGCAATTGATTTGCCCACTTTCCGGCGTCTGTTTCTACTCCCTCCATTTTTGTATACAAGTCCACAAACTCAAAATACAGGTACCAATATAAAAATTAATGTGTGCTTTACAAGTCAATTTATTTTATCGTTTACCAGGTTACTTAATAGGGTGCATGCACATTTGAGAAACCTGAGTGGTCGTGAGAGAAGAAGTAGGTGAGTGTGTCATTATCATGCACTACATGCATGCTAGTAATTAAGCCATGGGTTACTAGTACGAGGAAACAACATTAATATTTGCCTCGATTACCGTTAGTGGCCTTGTATTGATGCAAAATGTATTTTCCATAGTGGCCTTGTATACAAAAATGGAGGGAGTACTAACTTAATTGCAATTGACGTGCCCAGGTAAGTTACAAGTCGATCTGTGCTCTTCCCCACCTCCATTGGCATCCATATAGTCTCGACAATTGCGTTGTTCTTCCCCACCTCCACCTTACGCGGCAGGTTGATATTGATTTTTGTCATATGAACAATAAAAAACTGAAAGGTAGCAAGTAACAAAAGTGAGCACAAACGGTATTGCAATACTTAAAAACAAGGCCTAGGGTTCATACTTTCACTAGTGCAATATCTCAAAAATGCTAATATAATTGGATAATATAACCTTCCCTCAACGTGCGATGAAGAATCACTCCAAAGGTCTTATCTAGTAGAGAACATAAGAAGAAATTATTTGTATGGTACGAAACCACCTCAAAGTTATTCTTTTCGATCAATCTTTTGAGCTATCCCTATAAGTGTCACAAACAGCCCTAGTTCATGCTAAAATAATACCATATGATACACATCAACCAACTCTAATGTCACCTAGATACTCCAATGTCACCGCGAGTATCCGTGAGTTGATTATACCATATGCATCAAACAATTTCATATTCATAATACTCAATCCAACACAAAGAACCTCAAAAACTGCCCCAAGATTTCTACCAGAGAAACAAGGACGAAAACGTGCATCGACCCCTATGCATAGATTACCCCAATGTCACTTCGGGAATCCGCGAGTTGAGTGCTAAGACATACATCAAGTATCCTCAAATCCAACAAGGTACTCAATCCGATAAAAGTGAAATCTCAAAGGCAAAACTCAATTCATCACAACAAGATAGAGAGGGAGAAACATCATATATCCAACTACATTAATAAAGCTCGCGGTACATCAAGATCATGCCAAATCAGGAACACGAGAGATAGAGAGATTAAACACGTAGCTACTGGTACAAAGCCTCAGTCCCGAGGGTGGACTACTCCCTCCTCATCATGCAGACCACCGGGATGATAAAGATGGCCTCCAGTGATGATTTCCCCCTCCGGCAGGGTGCCGCAACAGTGTCCAGATTTGTTTTTCGTGGCTACAGAGGCTTGCGGTGGCGGAACTTCTCAATTAGGATTATATCTGGGGGTTTCTGTATATATATATGATTTTTCAGCGTTGGAATCACGCGAAGATGGGCCTCGAGGGGCTCACTACCCACCAGGGGGTGGCGCGCCCTAGTGCCTAGTGGGCAGCAGGGGGGCCCTCCAATGGTTCTTTGCTCCAATATTCTTCATTTGCTCCATAAAAAGTCTCAAAAAAGTTTCGTCCAATTCTGAGAACCTTTATTTCTGCACAAAAATAACACCTCGGTAGTTTTGTTGAAAACAGCGTTGGTCCGATTAGTTCCATTCAAATCATACCAAAACCATATAAAATTGTTGTAAACATGACATGAATACTTCATAAATTATAGATATGTTAGAGACGTATCAAGAAGAAGCTTAAGATCAAGGCCGCTTCGGAGGACTCCAAATTGTTGTTCATGAAGACGTTGGACTTGGATCCGGACGCGGTGAAGATTGTACAAGTGTATTACGCAAACATATTGACGCCCTTCACGCAAATGGTGGAGGCTGGACTAGTCGAAGAGTGAGGTCCTTGCCATGGACAATTGGACTGGAGGTCTTTGGCACAGACAACCGGACTAGCAACTTGTGGGGTCGATTGGATGTAAAACTTATTGAACTTTCGGTGTTTTTGGTTGTGATTGCGTATGTTTGCAACTACTAAACATATGCTTAAATTGGTATTGATCTAGATATGCATGTCAAATGGAGGGGGCCGAAGGGGCGGACATTTGGTGATAGCGTTTGGATGGCCTTCGTCCCTATCGCTGTTCACGGACACGTCTCGACGTGTCCGAGGACATTTGGCGAGGTCGGTTTTGATGATTCGTGTTGGAGTTGGCCTTAGCTTGTTTTAGTTTATAGCGATGCATTTCGTTGTCTAGCTTGTGTGGTGGCAACTATGTTAATCTCAAAAATGACACTCTTTTGAGACTGATTTGCATCTGGTGACACAAATATAACAATTTAGAAAGTTTGCAACCAAATATAATTTTTTTGAAATGGAGGTGTGCCCCCGGCCTCTGCATCATGATGATGCATGCAGCCATATTATTAAAAATCCAGAAAGCTAGTACAAAAAGGTCTTACAGCTCGCAAGCGGAGCGAAACAAAAATAAAAACAAAGTTACATGATGGTTCCAACAACCGGTGTGTGAAAATGTAGGATAATCTCCCTAGACTCCTGTCCTGTTATGCGATCGCCATCCAAACCGGTTGAATATAGCCCGAGCGACCATCTTCCATCGGTTGCACCCAGTAACCAAAGGCTCCCTGGAGTCCATAGGAGTGAGTAAGGACCACGTACAGATCCAAGTTGTAGATCTAAAGATGACCTGCAAGAAAGTTAAAGTGTGTTGTCTGTTAAAAATCATATCATTCCTACAGTTCCATATTTAGATATATTATAACTAAGCATGTTTCCTGCCCTCTCAAGCCATCAAGGCTTCTGGCCATCAAATCTACGAGTTCAGGAACTTTTGGCCGTTGGATCGATTTGCAAAAGCTCGTGAGTAACCACATATCGCTATACGGGCTGGGCCGCTCCCGTAACAAAATTAACAATCTGCCATTATTTGGGCCTGCTGGGCTTAGAAGTGCAAGAGAACAAAAGAAAAAATATCACAGAGTTCACAGCCGCAGATACCTCGATCTCGCGGACAAAGGTTGTTCGCAACCATCGATCTCGCGGGCGGGCAAACCGATCTATACGAGGCACGCGACCTACACCTCGCCGGACGGGAGAGGCCACGTCTGATTCTTGCGATGCGAGCGAGAGGATCTCCTCGTGGGGTAACGCCATGGGGCAGTGACGGCCGGGACAGCAAACCGTCGCCCGACGATTCAGCCATCGACGATAGGAATCATCATTAAAACAGACCTTAATGGCAATTGATTTGCCCACTTTCCGGCGTCTGTTTCTACTCCCTCCATTTTTGTATACAAGTCCACAAACTCAAAATATAGGTACCAATATAAAAATTAATGTGTGCTTTACAAGTCAATTTATTTTATCGTTTACCGGGTTACTTAATAGGGTGCATGCACATTTGAGAAACCTGAGTGGTCGTGAGAGAAGAAGTAGGTGAGTGTGTCATTATCATTCACTACATGCATGCTAGTAATTAAGCCATGGGTTACTAGTAGGAGGAAACAACATTAATGTTTGCCTCGATTACCGTTAGTGGCCTTGTATTGATGCAAAATGTATTTTCCATAGTGGCCTTGTATACAAAAATGGAGGGAGTACTAACTTAATTGCAATTGATGTGCCCAGGTAAGTTACAAGTCGATCTGTGCTCTTCCCCACCTCCATTGGCATCCATATAGTCTCGACAATTGTGTTGTTCTTCCCCACCTCCACCTTACTCGGCAGGTTGATACCTCATCTTCTCTCTTCCCTCTTCGCCAATTCTTCCTCCATCAAATTTCAGAATTTATCTTATTGATGTTGTTTTTCTACTCCCAACTGAATAGAAGGTGCTCCGAGTTGACGGATTTGCGGTCATTTATGATGGGCTGTCTTGTCCCATGCCGCTCCTATGGCAAACTATCAGGTTATTGTCCGTGGCATCATCTTACTATGTGTACTCATCCTGCTGCACAGGGTCAGGGTGTCTACAGTTAGACCGTATTGTTTTGATCCATCACTGGGATTGGGTTGTTAATCTTTATCCCATTTGGGAATTTTTGTATGATGATGGATTATTCTGTCCAGGGGACTGTTCTAGGAATCCGATGGCATAGGGAGCTATTTCTTTTGTTTATCTTTTTGGACAACGAATTAATGTGCTTCCAAAGCCTCTAACTGAAGGTATTTCTTTCAATATATGACATGCACGGTGAATTCCGGCATTGCTTATTGAATTTGCAGAAGTACCGAAGCAGGTACATACATACATGCATTAGGCATATATGAGGTATCCACGCCAAAATAAAGTCAAGTACCTCGTGGATTGGATCCATACCCAGCTTGGCCCTGAGCTATTGTTCTCTCAAAAGCTTGGTAAATAATCTTTGTTGAATGAAGAGTACTTGAAAAAGGAACATTGATTTGGTTTGATCGTGTATTGTTGTGGCAACATGCAATCCCTCACTCTAAACTTCTGTGTTGTCAAGATGATTTTAAAATGCAGTCTATGCGCGTGTTTGTGCACGCACATATATCACTTAGCATTTTCAAATGATTGTGAAACTCAGCACTTTCTGTAAGCACTTTGTGCTCTTCATAAGGTAACGCATGTTCTTAATATGCATGATGTTTCATCTCTGACCACTTATTGGGACATGATTAGTGTGCCCTATTGTTTTTACGGAATTGAAGGCGATAAGATAAATTGTCTCGGCAAAGCAGAGATATAAAAACCAAGCATGTTCTTAAAATCATGTAAGGTGATAGCAAGCATCTTCATTCACTATTTTTGCAGCATGTTCTAGAGGTAAATCAGATTCCTGATGCCATGTATAATAGAATAAAAATACTCATAGGCTTCAGCCAAAAAAAATCATGCAAAACTGTTGGAAATTCTCCCTACTGCATGTATTTATAATATTTTAGAACGAATCTGACGTGGGTTGCAGTATAGAACATTTGTTGAACAATTACATATGTACCTGGTCTTATGTGATGTTAGTTTCAGTTCATTCCCGAGCTGGACAGTGATGATCTTAAATGCCTTGGCATCTAAAATTTTCCAAGGCCATCTACATACAGCAAAACTGAAAAGGATTGGATGCAGGGTGCCATCTCGTGGGTTTGTTGAGCTCAATATTGATGCCTCTTTTGATGAAATCATTTCTGCAATTATGCAAGATGTCAAAGGTTTCTTGTATAGCGGCTGCAAATGTTAAACTTGATTATGTCCAGGATGCTTAGATTGTGGAAGCTCATGACCTATGACGACGGTGAAATCCGACGAAATGGAGGTAGGCATGACTAGGAAGGATGGTTGTCATTCACACCGCCTGACGACGGTATAGTGTGTATGATTACTACTACCACTTATCCACAGATTTTTTCAAGATAATCTTCGACCACTATTCCTATGAAGATAAAGCAGTTGCACATGAGCTTGTGTCGGGAGAGACGAGGATCCTCCACCTTGCATGGTACCTATTTTATTCTAGAGGAGCATTGTACCTCTTCTAGCTGAAAATTTAACTGTCGTTTGTATTTAATAAAGATGTTTGTTAAAAGAAATTTGAATTCATCCCTATTCAGTTCATACTTATTGTTTGTGATTGAATAGGCATTTCTAAAGGATTTTGTGTGTTACCTCCATCAATTTTACATCTGGTAATTGATTAGTGTAAGCCGAAAGGGTGCAGCTAGCTGACCCAGAGTTAAGTTCCTCAGTGGTGAGAGATGCAAATCAGGAATATCATACACTGTATGAAATGTTCCTTTTGCTAACTGCAGATTTGCGGTTAGAGATCAATTCTTGTATGTGCATGAACGTTTGCCGTGTAAGGAGATTCTCATGAAGAATTAAATTTGTGGCTTTGGATCATATTTGAAATATTAGGATACATGTAACTTTAAATGATCATGCTAACCTGCATAAATATTATCCAATGATCTGAACATTACGTATATGTCGCACCCTTAAATCATGAGTTTGCAAAAGTAATTTGTGTTTAGTATTAATCTTTGAAGAACAAATACCCGTGCAGTGTTTTGTTAATACAGAAAGTTTAGTTCGTTATTGTGCTTTAAAGATAAAAGACGGCCTCAGTTTGTATTTAATTTTTCATATATTTTTTTATTAAATATTTATAGAAAGTGAAATTGTTTAGATTCATTATGAATTTGTACTCTTCCGAACCTTATTATATTGGTAATAGACGGGCGTGGCAACGCGCGTCATCATGGTCTAGTAGCCCATATAAGCACACATATTCCAATCCGAATACGAGCGGCAGTAGTCTGATCCACCCCAGCTAACCATGTCCCAAACAATGACGCAATATCGACAGGAGGAGTAATGTTGAAAGCTATATGAATCGTTTTCCACATTAGTTTTGCCAAAGGGCATTCAAGAAAGAGGTGTTGTATTGTTTCATCATGATCGCAAAAACAGCACCGGGAGCTTCCTACCCATCTTCGTTTAAGTAGGTTATCCTTTGTAAGTATTACTTTTTCGTGAACAAACCACATAAAAAATTTAATTCGTAAAGATACCTTAAGCTTCCAAATGTGTAATGACCTTGAGATTGGACCAAAGTTAATCAAATCCAAGTAGAAAGATTTCACCGTAAAAATCCCATTCTTAGCTAGCATCCATTGTATCGTATCCGGTTGGTCGGAGAGTTGAACGTCTATCAGTCTCCGAACCAAATGTAGCCAAGTATTCCATCGCTCACCAACTAACGTACACCGAAACTGGATGTTTAGATGGGTGGTTTGTAATAATGTGCCCACAAAATCCTCCTTTTGTTGCACAATATTATATATTCTTCGTTCACATAAGGCCTTTTCAGAAAGGTGAGTCAGTTGGTCTCATGGTTACCTGGGCTAACGTTTTGGAATGTAAATACTTATTGCGCAGGAGTTGTGACCACATGCCCTCTGGCTCGGTCTCTAGCATGTATAGCCATTTGCACATAAGGCATTTGTTCTTAATTTCTAAGTTCTCGATACCAAGTCCCCCTTATTCTTTCGGGCGGCAAAGAATATCCCATCTCGCCAGACGGTATTTTCTTTTGACCTCATCAGACTGCCAAAAGAACTGTAAGGAACTATCTGATCGAAAGGAACATCACAAGATTTGGAAGGGTTCTTATTTGGATTATTGTTTGAGGAGCTCGTGTGGTTTTAAGATTATAACGTATGCATATTTTTTTTTTCTGTTGGCTACTTTCTGAATATATTTTTCATTAAGTCAAACCTCATGGAAAACTACATTTGTATCTCTTGACAATTGTCGCAAAGAACTGGTCCTTACAAAACAAAATAGCGCTCTCTCTATGCTACAACCAAACAAGGTCTATTACATATTCAATATTTTTGCGGGGTATTACATATTCATTTGTATTCATCTTTTCTATGATTCGACGCACTATAAAATAAAATGTCATGTTTTTTTTTGTTACTGGTATGATTTTGGAATGATGCGGATCAAAGAGGCCATTACTTTTCACTAGTAATATAACAACATCATATTTCTTTTCACGTTGCAGCTTCAGTGCAATTCTCAGAGTTTCACATGCTGTCTCCACACAAAAGAATGCAGCAATCGCAGTGTGCATCACAAAAGCAAACAGACATCATAATATAGAGTACTACGTATTTGCCATAGATTTCTTTGGGAACAGCAACGCAAGGCATAACCCCTCCGGGTCACAATGCATCTTCTTGGCAGAAACAGAGGTAGTTCCTCAAGACACACAAATCAGGTGGCACACTCCTTATTTACAAGCATCATGAAACGTAATCTGGCAAACGCAATAGCAGTTGGTACTCCACGTAATGCAGTAAGATAATGTAATAAGCTGGTTAGAACGCCGTTCCAGAGCAGATTCGGGCAGGGAAGCTCTGCTCATCCATCCTCCATCAGTTGCGTCAGGCTCCATGGACCATGGTGCATGTCCTGGAGAATCTGCAGGTACAGCAGATGAAACTGGTCAAGCCTGACGAACTCGCCCACAGCAGATTCCGATGACGCCCAGTTGCATATACGATGCTTACCAGAGGCGGAGGACGTAGCCATGGAGGCTGGGCTCCTGCAGGTTGGGCTGCACCGGCTGGAGCTTGTACTCCTGCAGCTGCGGCGAGAGCTTGAGAGCCGTCATGGAGGACTCGGCGTCCTGGCCGTAGATCTGGTCGCCGACGTCCCAAAGAGGGAACAGCTTCGGGTTCATCACGTCGGCCGGCTGGCCCTGCTGATCCCTCGCCGGATTCTTTTTGACACACACAAGCAAGTTCATCAAGGGCAAACAAAGTTGGAGCACGAAATCATCTCAGCAGAAATTAATTAAGCTGAGATGTGTTACCATGTGGAACATGTAGCTGCTGCTCTGGTCCTCTGACATGTGCATCTCCTGTCAGAATGCAATTCACAAAACTCCATCAAAAATCAGTTCTCTACCAGCCCAAAAAAAAGGGTGTGATAAAGGATGGCAGGAGATATGCATCTTGTTTCGCATACCCTCTGGCGCATGTCGAGCAGCTGCTGGTCAAGCAGCTGTTGCTGCAACAAATTAAACTAGGGCATTAGCACTGGGCACAGAGGAATGCAGAGTTTCATAAAGTAGTAAAAGAACCTATAGAACTGTTGCATCGTGTTGCTGGGTGGGTTACCTTCCTAAGGCGAACCTTGTAGAGGGAGAACTCGATCTGCTGCTCAAGATTGCTCACGTCTTGCAGGGTCAGCGAGCCCAGGTCCTCGCCCATGTACTGGCTCATGATGATCTTCAGCCTGTTGCTCTCGTCCTTCATCCGTGTCATCTCATGGATGATTTTCTTCATCAAAAATAAGGGAAGATTATCAGGTAAAACCAGTAGAAACTAACCATGTTGATCGGCTTAAATTAAACCGGTGTACCTGCTGGACGTCCATCTCATCAAAACGGGTGCTGGGGGCTTTCAGGTATCTGTCAAAGATGTTTGCAATCCTGACACACACAGAAAGGAGAACAAAAAACAGGCGGGGCTTAGTTGATCATCATCGGTTCTTCGTATACTTTCAAACTGATCTTGACTTCATTACTAAAACGTGCAGATTATCAGCAACAAAAGTTGGAAGTTTCCCAATAAAAAGTTCGAAAGGAATTTTACACATTGAGGAAAACTGCACAAGACTAATTGAACATACAAAACAACGTCATGACAACTCTAGAACAAACATTATGGGACCTGAACAGTATCCAAAATTTCCATTTCCTCTCAAGCCAAGAGGAGCAGAGAAAGATCAAATTGCAGAGAACGTAACTGGTGTTTGCAATCCTGCCACACACAAAAGAAGGAAAAGAAAACAGGCAGGGCATACTTGATCATCGTCGGTTCTTCGTATACTTTTAATATGATCTTGACTTCATTACTGAAGCGTGCAGATTATGAACAACAGAAGTTGGAAGTTCCCAACAAAAAGTTCAGAAGAAACAAAAAGTTCAGAAGACTAGCTGAACACACAAAGAACGTTATGGCAGCTATAGAACAGCATCATGAGTAAGGCCTAAACAATATCCAAATTTTCCGTTTCCCCTCAAGCCAAGAGAGGCAGAGAAAGATCAAATTGCAGAGAACATGCAGTAGTTGAACTGGTGTGCAGAAATGTTCTACTCACCTCCATGGAGGGCTGGAGTACTCATACATCTTGCCACTGCCGGAGAATACGATCACCCCAACCTGCGCATCACAAAGAATGGCCAGCTCGTTCGCCTTCTTGAGCAAGCCCATCCGCCTCTTGGAGAAGGTGACCTGGCGGCTCGTCGTGTTCTCGATCTTCTTGAGCTCCACTTTCCCACGCCCCATTGCTCCAGCTCAGTGGATCTTTTCCCCTCCTATGCAACAAACCAGAAAGAGCTCGTCAAATCATGATGCCAACGTTCATCCAAGATGAGAATCAAGTAAAAGGTTTCAAATGCAGAGTAGAGATGCACCGAATGGCTTCAAGTGCAGGAAGTAAGATAAAGCCGGTGGTTTCTAAAGCAAGAGTTCAGAAGCAAAGGTATATCATCAAAGAAAGAAACTACTTCCACAATGTTAAAGTTGAATCCAAGCACCACGCAGGTCAAATGGCTTC
Source organism: Secale cereale (assembly GCA_902687465.1). Taxonomy (NCBI): domain Eukaryota; kingdom Viridiplantae; phylum Streptophyta; class Magnoliopsida; order Poales; family Poaceae; genus Secale; species Secale cereale. The sequence continues at coordinate 779,075,211 of LR738710.1, forward strand.
AAATGCATGAGATGAGGCAGAGAAAACTGTATGCATAAACAGGAGAAACCATATGCTGTGAAGAGTAAAAGACTAGCATTTGCAAGACACGCTCTTGCAGAGAGTGTGTGCTGCAGAGCAAAGAGAGGTAGAAGTCCAAAGAGGAGAGGCATTACCTTTGTGGGGGCTGTGGCTGCGTGTTCTTCTTCAGAAGATGGAGGGGGCGAGCAAAGGGGTCAGGGGAACCTTTTATAACTCTGGAAAGTTCTTGTTTCAAGCCTCAAGGACTGCTAATATTCTCATCCATCTCTTGTCAGGCTGTCCCACTACATACTGGCACAGCAAATAAACATTTCATGCAATAACGAAAAGAAAACAATTACATCAAGCAATGTAGCCAAACTAAACTCTCTGCAATGTAATCGCCCTAAATCATATAGCATTGCACACAAACAGACCATTATTGTAGCCCACAGACATCTACCCGTAAATCGCGCTATATGTGCCCTCAAATTAGCACCATTAGGACGAGCATCTCGAACAATGCAGCACAAGATTAATAATGCGTGTTGATGGAGTGCAAAGTGTGAGTTTCAGTGTGCATGAGGGACGGGTACCAGATGGCCGGAAATGTGGGTGCTGTGGACTGGTAACCGCCCCTTACTGGACATGGCAAGGGAGGTGAGCCCTGCATCCAGGCTACTCCTGTAAGAAGACCGACCTAGAACTGGCCAAGGCAGAGAATAACTCGGTGCAATAATGCTTTCCATATGGTGGCCTTTGGTCCACCCCACGCTGCACCTAACCTACTGGGATGCCAGGCAGAGGAGAGGCGGCCATGGTCAAATGCATGATGGCATGTGTCACACACACACACATATCCCCTGCCAGTGTCATCAGCTGCGATCTTGTGTTCAAAGATGGCAGATGATCTGCAGATATCTCTCTGGAAAAGGTGTTTCAGTGAGACAGTGACTACTGGTACTCCATTGCTAATGCACTTTCCTGGAGCATTGCTGTGGTTAAATGATGAGTGATAAAAGATAGCAGATGATCACTGTGTAAGCTCACACTGCTTGTGTAATTATTTCACAGAAATTTTCATATTCTCACCTGTAGCAAGAGACACCTCTAGACTCACATTGCCTATGTAAATCATCTCACAGAAACTTTCATGTTCTCACACTGATGTTGAGCGTTTCAGTGTATTCTAATGTGATTTTCATTTTTTCAAGTTCCAAGGGAAAAGAATGCCAGTATACTTGGTCGCCAAGCACCGGGGCTCATTCATGAGTGGTGATCGGGAGAAGCAGCAGAGCATGATGGCAGAAGATATATCCTTGCTAAAAACTGTGTACTTCCAAGGGAGCTCCAGGCACCCGTCACACTGGCTCACAAGGCAAAGAAATTATGCTCTCCTTCTCATGGGGCCTGTCACCGTCTGGCCATCCCTATGGCTATGGGCTACTACCCTTTTTGTTTCTCTTGGACGATCGAACCACGTTCACACCCGGTAAGGAATATAGTTGTTGTTATCATGGGTTGCGTATACAGGTTCTTCCTCAAGACTTCATGCTGCCCATTTCGACGTTGCCACCGCGGATTTGTCCTAAAATCAACTTTGTTCTGGGCTCAATAAAAAATAACACTTATCACCGCCAATATGTAGGATGTCACATTGATCACAGGTGTATATTTTACACAAGTCATTGAGGAAAATTTGGTAGTGGGCATACATCTTTATGCTCGGGTTACACAAATCAATCAGAATATTTTAGGTTCTAGCCAAATCCGAAAATAAGAACAGAGGCAAATACTGAACTTGTTCATTTGGAACCAATTATGTTCAGCAGGTCACAAGATTCACGTACACAATAAAGTTGGTGCTGAGCTGCTGATGACAATACTGAAGGGTGGTACATGACATGACATACATGAGACAGTGACATAAACCAAGGATGTCATCACAATTTGCTGGAGGGTACACCTACACCAGAGGCCCTAACCTTCTTCTCGATCACCTTTGAGAGCTCCTTCACTTCCTCCTTGGGGATGTGGCGAGGGTGACTCAACCAAAGCCCTCCATCAACCACCATTGTAGTCCCATTTACATATTTGCCTGCACAACGAATTGTTGAATACATCAAATGGATTCTCTGATAATGGATAAGCCGTTACTTTACCGATTTTAAAGTTTTTGTAGTATGGGGATGAGAATGACAAGGCAAGAAAGTATTCATTGAGTTAAAATAGCATACAAATATAGCAGGCTTACTCGCAAAACAAAATTATAGCAGGCTTGTATTTATGAATCTAGTGATACCAATATCTTTCAAATGGCCTCCAGGTAACTGGATGCTTAGCTTACTGAACTTTTACGGTTTAAAGAACTTTCAGTCATTTGGTTACCAGAAGACTGAAGAACATAACTGACCTGCATCAGAAGCAAGATAGAGCGCGGCCATTGCTATGTCCCGTGTCTCCCCCAGCTTAAATAAAGGCATTATTTCCCTTTTCCCCTTGCCCATTTCATCAGGTGCAAGCTTCCTCAGTCCTGGAGTGCCTCCAATTGGTCCTGGTGCGATTCCATTGACCCTAATTTCATAATCTGTTCCCCATTCCAGAGCCAGCGTTCTTGTGATACTATCAACACCTGCCTGTAGAAAGCCAACACTGTCAGGAAGTACCTATTTCAATCATTTTCTGGAAGTGTATCAAACATGATAAAAGTACCTTAGCAGCCGAGACATGAATTTGGTACCAAGAAGCAGTGTAATGCAGTGTCGCGCTTATGTTAATGATGAGGCCACCAGTGGAGGGACCTCTCCCTGGCCCACCTTTTTTCAGATACTTCAGGGCTTCATAGCACATTGTGTATGTACCCACAGTGTCAATCTCAAGAACTGCAGAGAGAACATTTTAGTCAATACTAAAATCTCTGAAAGAAAATTATTCAATATTGAGATACTTTTTCAATAACAGACAAGTTATCAGCACAAAAATTGCTTGAGCTCAGCAGCCTAGCACAGTTGCACAAACTAGCTAGGCGCATTATATTGAAACAGTATACAGTACAAGAAAATCCTAATGTTGCGCCGTGCTGCCAATATTCACACGATTGGACCAAACAGCAGCTCTAATGTTAACCAAATACACATGGCTTAGTGAAACACCTGTTCGGAACCCCTTGGGTGTCAGATCCTCCGGGGATGCAAGGAAGTTGCCCGCTGCACCATTGACAAGAATGTCAAGCTTGCCAAAATGCTCAACGGTCGATGCTAGCACTCTCGCTGCATCCTCCTGCTTGCGTACATCTCCCTGAAATCCAACAGCCTGCACGCCACATCAAGCTACCATTAGTACAGAGCAACAGCATGTACTACCAAGAGGCTAGTTCATTTAATCACGATGGGGAACATCTTTTCTTGTGAACTTGGTTTCACAATTCAACGACACATGAAGCACAAAGCATTGTACACCGTGCAACCAGATTAATATAGCATGTGCACTTCACTAGCGAAAATAGTACTAGGTTGGCTTCATTTCCTAAACAAGAATTTATATACAAAATTCCCTATAAGAACTCGATTGCCATGGGATTCGATGAAAACAACAAGTTCTGTACAGAATTCGCAGCGGTTTCCTTTCTTGTTTACTTATATGACGCAACTAACAAGGAAATGATGAAAAATCAAAAGCATTTTTCCACCTAAAGACCAGGGAGCACCAGATCCTAAGCAAGGAACCAAGGTGGGTGAAACATGCGCGATGGTGGTAGGTAGGATTGGAACGGAAGAGAAGGGGGAGGGGGGGAAGCAGATTGGGCGCACCCGTAGGCCCTCGGAGCGGAGGACGGCGACGGCCTTGTCGAGGACCTCGCGGCGGCGGCCCATGATGGCGACGTGGGCGCCGTGGCGGGCGAGCTGGGCGGCGATCTCGAAGCAGATGCCGGAGCCGCCGCCGGTGACCAGCGCCGCCTTGCCCCTCAGCACGTCCGCCCGGAACGGCGACTCGGTCGCCATCGCTCCCGCTCCTCCTAGCTCCGGTGTGGACGCAGATGGACGGAGAAGCACGAGATGCTAGTTTAGTGTGCCGCTAATCGCCGGCTTTGTTCCGTGTTTGGTTGGACTCGTCTTCGCACACGCGGCGCTGCCCGATTTCCGCTGATTCGTGGCTGTGGTTTTTCTATGGGACGAAATTGAGCTGAGCATACCAACTACGACCCACACTAATTAAGTTCAAACAAACAAAAAATACTACGACCACACTGGACATGGATTTTCTGCTCACAACTTTGTTGAGATAATTGCATCTAGTCCTCGTCCTCGCTGGCCACGTTCAACTCAGTCCTGAAACTTGCGTATTGCTTCAATACGGTTTCCAGTACATGCAAATACATGGTCAATACGGTCCCTGAGGTTGAAACGCAAGTCCTGACTCGACATGTCGCATACGTATTGCGTACTTCGTTGTATGCCACGTCAGCCCGGGCCCCGCACGTCAGGATGGACCCACCAGTCAGCTCGAGGCCCACCCGTAATTTTGCGGTTGCCCCCCTGTCTCTCTGTCTTCTCAGCCTCTCATCCCTTCCTCCCCCACCGCGAAACAGAGAGAAACCCCAACGGCGAGGGGGTGCGGCGGCGAATGATCGGCGTTCCGACAGCCCACTATTCCTAGTTCCTGCGGCAGCTTAAGCAAATTGGACGGCCGCTTGACGTAGACGGCGGTGTTTGGTGGCGATGCACGGCCCCCGATGGTGGCCCAACGGCAAGGCGGCTCCGGCGTACGGTACGTCACTTTACAGTGTCAATAGGCTGATTTGATGCACTTTTGGGGTGAAAAATGTTTGATGGTTGTGATTAGGCTGTTTTGCCCATGCTATTTGTCTGAATATGCTGATTGGATACAATTTTTCCCCAATTGTTCTCGGGTTTTGTATTTCATGGCACAATTTTTGAATGTTTGTTGTACTTTTTATTTTTCAGAGAAACGCAGCGGATTGTTCATTGTTGAGGTAATCCATGGAGGGTTTTTCTTTGGTAGTGGGCAGAATATGTGCTATTTGAATGGGCATAAGGTCTGTTATGATTACTGTCATGTGGAGTGTGCATATTACAAAATGTTTGAAGAAATTATGGAGCAGTTGGGCTATGAGAAGGAAGGTAGGATTGATATGTACTGGTTGCCTCCTGGGTGTCAGCTGAATGAAGGTGTTGCAGTTCTTTTGTCCAATGATGCAGACTTAGATCATATGTATCTGTTGATCAACCAAGGGCACTATTTTCAAATGATTTATCTAAATCATTTGGTTGGCCACATTTCTGGAGGAGGGGTAGAATGGTATGATGTTGTGGCTAATCCAGTAGCTGTAATCCCTCCTGTTTTTAGCCCAAGGAAGAAGCCAGTTGATGCAAATGAAAACAAATATCTATGTGAGAGCAATGTTTCTTGTGGTGTTGTGGATGAAGGTGTTGAAATTCAAAGCACTGACCAGTTCTATGTGAAGTTGAGACCAAGCGGGGAGGAAAAAGAAGATGTGGAGGAGAAATATGCAGACTCAGATTCCTCACATAGTCATTATGTACCTAAAATTGTTGACATCGACTATGACTTGGAGGATGGAGATGATGATCTGTTGTTGTAGGAACAGTTGCTGCCAATGCGGGAAAAAAAAGGGAAGAAGGTTGTTGAAGATTGCAATTCTAAAGAAGAGGAATTAAATGCTCCTGATTCAGATCAGGATGAAATGAAATTCAATTTCAAATCTTTCACAGCAGCAGACATGCATGAAACTAAGTTCCAGGCAGGGCAATTTTTCTCTTCTATGGAGCTCTTGAGGAAAGTTGTGAGAGAGTATAGTTGCAAAGAGAGAGTGAACATCACATTTCCAAAGAATGACAAAATTAGGCTTGGTGCAAAGTGTGAAAAGGGTTTCCCCTTGATAACCCACAAGTGTAGGGGATCGCAACAGTTTTTGAGGATAGAGTATTCAACCCAAATTTATTGATTCGACACAAGGGGAGCCAAAGAATACTCTCAAGTATTAGCAGTTGAGTTGTCGATTCAACCACACCTGAAGACTTAATATCTGCAGGAAGGTATTTAGTAGCAAAGTAGTATGGAAGTAACGGTAACTGTAGCAAAAGTAGCGATAGTAGTTTTGTAGTGATTGTAACAGTAGCAGCGGTAAAGTAAATAAGCAACAAGCAATATGTGAAAAGCTCGTAGGCAATTGATCAGTGATGGATAATTATGTCGGATGCGATTCCTCATGTAATAGTTATAACATAGAGTGACACATAACAAGCTCCAGTTCATCAATGTAACACTACTAGAAAAAAGGCTATTAGTGGCGCACCCAATATTGCCATTAGTGGCGCACCATGGGTGGGCCACTAATACCACGCCACTAATAAGGAATACTAATGGCGCACCTATGATGCGCCACTGTTAATCCCAATAACAGTGGCGCACCACTGGTGCGCCACTGGTATGCCCCCCGGGTGCGCCACTGATATTTTTTCAAAATTTTTTTTTTCAAATTTTATTCCAGAATTGCTACAGGTGCGCCACTGATATTGCTACAGGTGCGCCACTAGTAACAATTTTTTTTTTTCAAATTTTTTTCCAGAATTTTTTTTTTCAAATTTTTTTTCAATTTTGGCGGGAATTTTTTTTCCTTAATCTCGGGTCACTATGGCTTAATCTCGGGTCAAATCGCACTCCGTGGTCAAACTTCCCAGAAGGTCACCCATCCTACACTACTCCAGCCCAAGCACGCTTAACTTCTGAGTTCTATCCAACCCCAGCACCAGCTCACTTAGCAGGCACTTGTTGATATATCTATCATATCAATCCTATTAAACCTTGTTAATGTCTGGGAGTTTGTTCATGTTCATGAGTGTGATGAAATTTTGAAAACATATTTCAAACTTCCCGGTCATTTTACATATCATATTTTTCAAAAAAACTATTTTTTTCAAAAAAACATTTTTTCAAAAAAAACATTTTTTCAAAAAAAACCATTTTTTTCCAAAAAAAAATATATTAGTGGCGCACCACACCCACGGTGGGCCACTACTATTTTTGAATTTTTTTGAATTTTTTCAAAAAATATTTATTCCAAAAAAAATAGTTTTTCAAAAAAAAACTATATTAGTGGCGCACCACACCCACGGTGCGCCACTACTATTTTTGAATTTTTTTGAATTTTTTTGCCTGTAGATCTTAAAAGCCCCGTAACTTTTTTTCTGTTAGGTTTTTGGGGATTTAGAAAATTTTTAACGGGGTTCCCCCGATTAAATTCGGATGTAACTTTTCGAGTAGATGCTTTTTCATATAAAAAACTTTTTCATCGGAGTTCGTATGCAAAAGTTATGCCCATTTTACAAATTCTCGAGAGATTTTGCAAAAAAAGTCGAAATTCATGTTTGTAAATTTTGCTAACAACTAGACCACAAATCACATTGGAATCTTATTTTTTTTTTATTTTTTTCACATTTCTATCATTTTCTTTTATTTATTTTTTTAACTGAAAAGGCGGTCCACG
>LR738710.1:779082748-779229751 GCA_902687465.1 Secale cereale
GGGGGGGGGTGCATTTGGTGCAAAAAAACATAGCAGTGGCGCACCCCTTCACTGGTGCGCCACTAGTAGCCAGGAATACTAGTGGCGCACCAGTGAAGGGGTGCGCCACTGCTATGTTTTTTTTTTGGACCACCATGCCCAGCCTTACCAGTGGCGCACCAGGGCAAGGTGCGCCACTACTATCAAAAATAGTAGTGGCGCACCTTGTCCTGGTGCGCCACTGGTAAGCCTGGGCATGGCTGGTTACTGTTCAAAAACTTAGTAGTGGCGCACCCCACACCTGGTGCGCCACTAGTAATGTCACTATTAGTGGAGCACCTGTTTGTGGTGCGCCACTGCTATATAGTAGTGGCGCACCACATCTCTGGTGCGCCACTAATAGTGATATTACCTATAGCCTTTTTTCTAGTAGTGTAATGTAGGCATGTATTCCCAATATAGTCATACGTGCTTATGGAAAAGAACTTGCATGACATCTTTTGTCCTACCCTCCCGTGGCAGCGAGGTCCTATTGGAAACTAAGGGATATTAAGGCCTCCTTTTAATAAAGTACCGGACCAAAGCATTAACACATAGTGAATACATGAACTCCTCAAACTACGATCATCACCGGGAGTGGTCCCGATTATTGTCACTTCGAGGTTGCCGGATCATAACACATAGTAGGTGACTATTGACTTACAAGATAGGATCAAGAACTCACATATATTCATGAAAACATATTAGGTTTAGATCTGAAATCATGGCACTCGGGCCCTAGTGACAAGCATTAAGCATGGCAAAGTCATAACAACATCAATCTTAGAACATAGTGGATACTAGGGATCAAACCCTAACAAAACTAACTCAATTACATGGTAAATCTCATCCAACCCATCACCGTACAGGAAGCCTACGATGGGATTACTCACCACGGCGGTGAGCATCATGGAATTGGTGATGGAGGAAGGTTGATGATGACGACAACGACGATCTCCACTCTCCGGAGCCCCGAACGGACTCCAGATCAGCCCTCCAGAGAGAGATTAGGGCTTGGCGGCGGCTCCGTATCGTAAAATGCAATGAATCCTTCTCTCTAATTTTTTCTCCCCGAAAGTGAATATATGGAGTCGGAGCTGAGGTCGGTGGAGCATCCGGGGGCCCACGAGGCAGGGGGCACGCCCCCACCCTCGTGGACAGGGTGTGGGTCCCCTGGTCTGGTTTCTTTCGCCAATATTTTTTATATATTCCAAAATAATTCTCCATTGATTTTCAGGTCATTCCGAGAACTTTTATTTCTGCACAAAAATTAACACCATGGTAGTTCTGCTGAAAACAGCGTCAGTCCGGGTTAGTTCCATTCAAATCATGCAAGTTAGAGTCCAAAACAAGGGCAAAAGTGTTTGGAAAAGTAGATACGTTGGAGACGTATCAACTCTCCCAAGCTTAGACCTTTGCTTGTCCTCAAGAAATTCAGTTGATAAAATGAAAGTGATAAAGAAAAACTTTGACAAACTCTGTTTGCTCTTGTTGTTGCAAATATGTAAAGCCAACATTCAAGTTTTCAGAAAAGATTATGAACTAACCACATTGACGATAACTTTCAGGTCTCATGTCTACTCATATCAATGGTATAATCAACTAGTGAGCAATAATAATAAACCTCGGATGACAACACTTTCTCAAAACAATCATAATATGATATGACAAGATGGTATCTCGCTAGCCCTTTCTGAGACCGCAAAACATAAGTGCAGAGCACCTTTGAAGATCAAGGGCTGACTAGAAATTGTAATTCATGGTAAAAAAGATCCAGTCACATTCATACTCAATGTAATTTAATAGCAATGCATGCAAATGACAGCGGTGCTCTCCAACTGGTGATTTTTAATAAGAGGATGATGACTCAACATAAAAGTAAATATATAATATTTTGAGCGGTATACTTTCACTGTCACCATAACAACCAAGAGATCTCGATATCTTCCATGTTACACACATTATAGGAGGTTCCCAAACAGAATGGTAAAGTTTATACTCCCCCACCAACAGCAAGCACACTCCACGGCTGGCCCAAAACAACGGGTACCGTCCATACCAACAACATCCCTGAGGGAGTTATGTTTAATTATTATGATTTGAGCATGGGACTGGGCATCCCGGTTACTAGCCATTTTCTCGTGAATGATGAGCGGAGTCCACTCATCGTGAGAATAACCCACCTAGCATGGAAGATATAGACAACCCTAGTTGATACATGAGTTGTTCGAGCATACAAAACATAATTTCATTTGAAGGTTTAGAGTTTGGCACATACAAATTTACTTGGAACGGCAGGTAAGTACCGCATATAGGAAGGTATGGTGGACTCATATGGAATAACCTTGGGGTTTATGGAAGTGGATGCACAAGCAGTATTCCCGCTTAGTACAAATGAAGGATAGAAAGAGACTGGGAAGCGACCAGCTAGAGAGTGACAACAGTCATGAACATGCATTAAAATTAATCAACAATGAATACAAGCATGAGTACGATATAAATCACCATGAACATAAATATCGTGGAGGCTATGTTGATTTTGTTTCAACTACATGCGTGACATGTGCCAAGTCAAACCACTTGAATCGTTCAAAGGAGGATACCACCCTATCATACTACATCACAACCATTTTAATAGCATGTTAGCACGCAAGGAAGACCATTATAAACTCCTAGCTAATTAAGCATGGCATGAGCAGCTATGATCTCTAATTGTCATTGCAAGCATGTTTCATTAATAATATGCTGAATCAGGAAGGATGAACCATCATATTTTTGATGTGGAATGCTAACCAACATAATTTTCAATGTAATTTCTTTATTGTGGCATGAATGTTCAGATCCGAAAGATTCAAGATAAAAGTCTATATTGACATTAGAAATAATAATACTTCAAGCATACTAACAAAGCAATCATGTCTTCTCAAAATAACATGGCCAAAGAAAGTTATCCCTACAAAATCATATAGTCTGGCTATGCTCCCTCTTCATCACACAAAATATTCATATAATGCACAACCCCGGTTTCAGCCAAGCACTTGTTTTCATACTCAATTTTTTCAAACCTTTCAACTTTCACGCAATACATGAGCGTGAGCCATGGATATAGCACTATAGGTAGAATAGAGTGGTGGTTGTGGAGAAGATAAAAAGGAGGAAGATAGTCTCACATCGACTAGGCGTATCAATGGGCTATGGAGATGCACATCAATAGATATCAATGTGAGTGAGTAGGGATCGCCATGCAACGGATGCACTAGAGCTATAAATGTATGGAAGCTCAACAAAAGAAACTAAGTTGGTGTGCATCCAACTTGCTTGCTCACGAAGACCTAGGGCATTTGAGGAAGCCCATTGTTGGCATAAGTTTTATAATGAAAATTCCCACTAGTATATGAAAGTGACTAAACATGAGACTCTCTATCATGAAGAACATGGTGCTACTTTGAAGCACAAGTGTGGAAAAAGATAGTAGCATTGTCCTTTTTTTTTCTTTTTTTTGCCTTTCTTTTTCTTGGAATTTCCTTTTCTTTTTTTCCTTTTTTTCTTTCTTTTTCTTTGGGACAATGCTCCAATAATGATGAGCATCACACTAATATTGATTTACAACTCGATATTACAACTCGATACTAGAACAAAGTATGCTCTATATGAATGCCTCCGACGGTGTACCGGGATGTGCAATGAGTCAAGAGTGACATGTATGAAAAGTTATGCATGGTGGCCTAGCCACAAATATGATGTCAACTACATGATCATGCATGGCAATATGACAATATGAAGTGTGTCATAGCAAATGAAATGGTGGAAAGTTGCATGGCAATATATCTCGGAATGGCTATGGAAATGCCATTATAGGTAGGTATGGTGGCTGTTTTGAGGAAGGTATATGGTGGGTGTGTGGTACCAGCAAAAGTTCCGCGGTACAAGAGAGGCTAGCAATGGTGGAAGGGTGAGAGTGCGTATAATCCATGGACTCAACATTAGTCATGAAGAACTCATATACTTATTGCAAAAATTTACGAGTCATCAAAACAAAGCAATCAACGCATGCTCCTAGGGGGGAGGTTGGTAGGAGTTAACCATCGCGTGCCCCCAACCTCCACACAAAGGATGACAATCAACAAATACCTCATGCTCTAACTTCGTCACATAGCGGTTCACCATACGTGCATGCTACGGGAATCACAAACTTTAACACAAGTATTTCTCAAATTCATAATTACTCCACTAGCATGACTCTAATATCACCATCCTGATATCTCAAAACAATCATCAAGTATCAAACTTCTCATCATATTCAATGCACTTTGTATGAAAGTTTTTACTACATTCATCTTGGATGCCTATCATATTAGGACTAGTTTTATAACCAAAGCACATTACCATGCTTTTCTAAAAGACTCTCAAAAGGATATAAGTGAAGCATGAGAGATCAACAATTTCTACAAAATAAAATCACCACCGTGCTCTAAAAGATATAAGTGAAGCACTAGAGCAAAACTATTTAGCTCAAAAGATATAAGTGAAGCACATAGAGTATTCTAACAAATTCTAGACCATATTTATCTCTCTCTAAAAGGTGTGTCCAGCAAGGATGATTGTGGCAAACTGAAAAGCAAAGACTCAAATCCTACATGACGCTCCAAGAAAAACACATATCATGCGGTGAATAAAAATATAGTCTCAAGTATAGTTACCGATAGATGAAGACGAAAAAGGGGATGCCTTCCCGGGGCATCCCCAAGCTTAGGCTTTTGGTTGTCCTTAAATTTTACCTTGGGGTGCCTTGGGAATCCCCAAGCTTAGACTCTTGCCATCCTTTGTTCCATAGTCCATCAAAGCCATACTCATAACTTGAAAACTTCACAACACAAAACTTAGCCAAAAATCTCGTGAGCTTCGTTAGTATAAGAAAACAAACCACCACTCAAATGTACTGCAATGAACTCATTCTTTGTTTATATTGGTGTTAAACCTATTGTATTCCAACTTCTCTATGATTCATACTCCCCAATACTACTCATAGATTCATCAAAATAAGCAAACAACACACGAAAAACAGAATCTGTCAACAACAGAACAGTCTGTAGTAATCTGTAACTTTCGAATACTTCTATAACTCCAAAAAATTGAAATAAATTGGTAAATGTGAGGAATTTGTCTATTAACCATCTGCAAAAATAATCAACTAAATAGCACTCTCCAGTAAAATCTGGTGACTATTCTCGTGAGCGCTAACGTTTCTGTTTTTTACAGCAAGATCATATAAACTTCACACAAGTCTTCCCAAAGGTTCTACTTGGCACAAACACTAATTAAAACACAAAACCACATCTAAACAGAAGCTAGATGCAATATTTATTCCTGAAAAGAAGAAAAAACAAATAAAATAAAATTGGGTTGCCTCCCAACAAGCTCTTGCTTTATAGCCATTAAGATTGGCTTGAGATTTCAATGATGCTCATATGAAAGATAAGAATTGAAGCAAATAGAGCATCATAAAACATGTGGCAAACACATCTAAGTCTAACATACTTCCTATGCATAGGAATTTTATACTCAAACAAATTATCAAGCCAATCAATTTCTAACATATGCAAGGAAGAAGAAAGAAACAAGATCAATCTCAACATGAAGAGAGGTAATTTAGTAACATGAAGATTTCTACAACCATATTTTCCTCTCTCAAAATAATTGCATGTATGATCATAAGCAAATTCAACAATATATGTATCACAAAACATATTCTCAACACGATCCACATGCATACAAAGTTGACACTCTTTCAAAATAGTGGGATTAACATTAACTAAAGTCATGACCTCTCCAAACCCACTTTTATCAAAAAATTCATAAGATTGAACATTCTCCAAATTTGTGGGATCTAAAGTTGACACTCTTCCAAACCCACTTTCAATATTATTGCGAACATTATTATCAATCTTACATTCATCATGGGGATTACATAAATATTCAAGATCATAAGAAGAATCACCCCAATCATGATCATTGCAACAAGTAGTGGACATATCAAAACTAACATCCCCAAGCTTAGGCTTTGGCATATCATTAGCACAATTGACATTAATAGAATTTATAATAACATCATTGCAATCATGCTTTTTATTTAAGGAGCTATAATGAATCACTTTTTCTTTTAACAATTCCTCACAATTTTCAGATTCATGAATTTCAAGCAAAACCCCATAAAGATAATCTAGTGCACCCAACTCACTAGCAATTGGTTCATAATAATTGGATCTTTTAAAAAGATTAGCAACAGGATGCAGATCCATAATTTATCAAGCGAAGATGCAAGCTAATAGAGAGCACATGCCAACACAAGCAAACAGACAGGCGAACAGTAAACACACGGCAAAAAGAAGGGCAAATAAAACGACAAGGGTGAAATGGGGGAGAGGAAAACGAGAGGCAAATAAATGTAATGCAAATGATAAGGGTTTGTGATAGGTACTTGGTATATGACTTTTGCGTAAGCCTCCCCAGCAACGGCGCCATAAATTCTTCTTGCTACTTCTCGAGCTTGCGTTGTATTCCCTCGAAGAGGAAAGGGTGATGCAGCATAGTAGCGTAAGTATTTCCCTCAGTTTTTTAGAACCAAGGTATCAATCCAGTAGGAGACCACGCGCGATGATAACCCACAAGTGTAGGGGATCAGTTGTAGTCTCTTTCGATAAGTAAGAGTGTTGAACCCAACGAGGAGCTAAAGGCAGAACAAATATTCCCTCAAGTTCTATCGACCATCGATAAAACTCTACGCACGCTTGACGTTTACTTTACCTAAAACAAGTATGAAATTAGTACTTTTTAGGTGTTTGTGGGAAAGTGGTGGTAGGAGTTGCGAAATTGCCCCTAAGCAATTGATTACGTTACTAGACCGATAGCAAGTTTTATGTGGGAGAGGCCACTGCTAGCATGTCATCCCTTACTTGGAATTCTATGCACGTATGATTGGAACTATTAGCAAGCATCCGCAACTACTAACATTCATTAAGGTAAAACCCAACCATAGCATTAAGATATATTGGTCCCCCTTCAATCCCGTATGCATCAATTTCTACGCTAGGTTGAAGTTTCTGTCACTCTTGCCCTCCAATACATAGTCCTATCAACATACAACTAACCCTATGGTGTGATCCACGCGCACGCTCATATGATGGGCACCAAAGTACAGCAACATAACCACAAACAAATTAAATCAATCATAGCAATTCACCAATCACCAATAGGACAATGATAATCTACTCAGACATCATAGGATGGCAACACATCATTGGATAATAATATGAAGCATAAAGCACCATGTTCAAGTAGAGGGTACAACGGGTTGCGGGAGAGTGGACCGTTGTAGATAGATGGGGGAAAGTGATGGAGATGTTGGTGAAGATGACGGAGGTGTTGGTGTAGATCGCTGTCACACGATGATGGCCCCGGTGGCATTTCGGTGCCACCGGAAGCGAGGGGGAGAGAGCCCCCCTCCTTCTTCTTCTTCCTTGACCTTCTCCCTAGATGGGAGAAGGGTTTCCCCTCTGGTCCATGGCCTCCATGGCGGCGGAGGGGCGAGAGCCCCTCCGAGATTGGATCTGTCACTCTGTCTCTCTCTGTTTCTGCGTTTCCAGATTCTGGCCTTTCACCGTTTCTTAAATTCCCGGAGATCCGTAACTCCGATTGGGCAGATTTTTTGACACGATTTTTATCCAGATATTAGATTTCTTGCGGCTTAAGAAGGGCATCAACCGCCTTACGGTGTGGCCTCGAGGGCCCAGGGCGCGCCCTGGGCAGGGGGGCGCGCCCCCACCCTCGAGGCCCACTCGGGCATCGTCTCATGTTAGTTTCAATTTCCAAAATTCACATATATTCCAAAAAAAATCTCCGTCCATTTTTATTCCGTTTGGACTCCGTTTGATATGGATATTCTGCGAAACAAAAAACATGCAACAAACAAGAACTGACACTGGGCACTGGATCAATATGTTAGTCCCAAAAAATAGTATAAAAAGTTGCCAAAAGTATATGAAAGTTGTAGAATATTGGCATGGAACAATCAAAAATTTTAGATATGACGGAGACGTATTAGCATCCCCAAGCTTAATTCCTGCTCGTCCTCGAGTAGGTAAATGATAAAAAAGATAATTTTTGATGTGGAATGCTACCTAGCATAATCTTGATCATGTAATCTAATCATGGCATGAATATTAAGACACGAGTGATTCAAAGAAATAGTCTATCATTTGACATAATAGAATTTAATACTCGGGCATCCCAACAAACAATCAAGTCTTTCAAAATATCAATGCTAAAGAACGTTATCCCTACAAAATCATATAGTCTTTTATGCTCCCTTTTCTTAACACAAGGTACCCCTCATGCCTATCCCGGTGTCAGCCAAGCAATTGTTTTCATACTTTACTTTTTCGAACATTTTCAACTCTGCACGCAATACATGAGCGTGAGCCATGGACATATCACTATGGGTGGAATAGAAGGTGGTAGTAGACAAAAGTAGGGAGAAGGTCTCACATCGACTAGGTGTATCAATGGGCTATGGTGATGCCCATCAATAGATATCAATGTGAGTGAGTAGGGATTGCCATGTAACGGATGAACTAGAGCTATAAGTGTATGAAAGCTCAAAAGAAAACTAGTGGGTGTGCATCAACTTGCTTGCTCATGAAGACCTAGGGCATTTGAGGAAGCCCATCGTTGGAATATACAAGCCAAGTTCTATAACGAAAAATTCCCACTAGTATATGAAAGTGGCAACATAGGAGACTCTCTATCATGAAGAACATGGTGCTATGATGAAGCACAAGTGTGGAAAAAGATAGTAGCATTGCCCCTTTTTTTTCTTTTCTCTTTTTTCGGGCCTTCCTTTTTTTGGCCTTTCTCCTTTTTTTGCCCTTTCTTTTTCTTTTTCTTTTGGCCTTTCTTTTTTTCTTTTTTTTTCAAGGGACAATGCTCTAATAACGATGGTCATCACACTTCTATTTACTTACAACTTGATATTACAACTCGATACTAGAACAAAATATGACTCTATATGAATGCCTCCGGCGGTGTACCGGGAAGTGCAATGATCTAGCGTAGCAATGACATCAAAAAACGGACAAGCCATGGAAACATCATGCTAGCTATCTTACGATCATGCAAGGCAATATGACAATGATGGTGCGTGTCATAATAAACGGAACGGTGGAGTTACATGGCAATATATCTCGAAATGGCTATGGAAATGCCATAATAGGTAGGTATGGTGGCTGTTTTGAGGAAGGTATATGGTGGGTGTATGGTACCGGCGAAAGTTGCGCGATACAGGAGAGGCTAGCAATGGTGGAAGGGTGAGAGTGCGTATAATCCATGGACTCAACATTAGTCATAAAGAACTCACATACTTATTGCAAAAAATCTATTAGCCCTCGAAGCAAAGATACTACAACACATGCTCCTAGGAGGGGAGGTTGGTAGGAGTTAACCATCGCGCGCGCCCGACCTTCACGCAAAGATAAACAATCAAAATACAATGCGCGCCAATTTGGTTACATAGTTAGGAGACCATATGTGCATGCTTCGGGAATCACAAACCTTAACACCAATATTTTTACTAAACCATAATCATTCACTAGTCCCTCCTACATATTAGCATCTCTATATCGCAAAACTATTGTAAGGAATCAAACATATCATATTCATCGATCTAAAAGTTTATGTAGGATTTTATGACTAACCATGTGAATGACCAATTCATGTCAACTCTCTAAATAGATATAAGTGAAGCAAGAGATTTTTAATTCTTTCTACAAAAGTTATGCCCACGCTCTAATAATTATAAGTGAAGCAAAAGAGCATTCTACAAATGGCGGTTTTCTATGTGAAGAGAAACAGGTAATCCAAACTTCAAATGATATAAGTGAAGCACATGAAGCATTCTATAAAGCCATACTCAAAAGATATAAGTGAAGTGCAAAGAGCATTCTATAAATCAACCAAGGACTATCTCATACCAGCATGGTGCATAAAAGCAAAGGAGAAAACTAAATGCAAAAGACGCTCCAAGATCTGCACATATCACATGAATGCAACGAATCCAAAAACATATCGATACTTGTTGAAGAAAGAGGGGATGCCTTCCAGGGCATCCCCAAGATTAGACGCTTGAGTCTCCATGAATATTTACCTGGGGTGCCTTGGGCATCCCCAAGCTTGAGCTCTTGCCTCTCCTTCTTCTCCTCACATCGAGACCTCCACGATCTTCGAACACTTCATCCACACAAAACTTCAACAGCAACTCGGTAAGATCCGTTAGTATAATAAAGCAAATCACTACTCTAAGTACTGTTGCAAACCAATTCATATTTTGTTTTTGCATTGTAGCTACTGTAATATAACTTTTCCATGGCTTAATCCACTGATAGAAATTGATAGTTTCATCAAGACAAGCAAGCTATGCATCAAAAATAGAATATGTCTAAAACAGAACAGTCTGTAATAATCTGAACATTCACCATACTTCTGATACTTGGAAATTTCTGCCAAAATTAGGAAAAACAACAATTTGTATAGAAAGGCAGTGCAAAAAGTCTCAGAACCATTTGACGTTCCAGCAAAAAATGTAAAATTGCGCACTACAGCCAAAGTTTCTGTCCTGCACCGCACAAACCAACAAGCATTGTAAACATCCTAAAGACAAACCTTGGCACATTATTTTTATAATACAATGGAATTGTACAAGGGGATAATTATTTTTGATGAAAAGTTTCTGTAATTCAAGATTTGCAAAGTTTCCATGGGCATGAACAAAGTTGAAGGAGCTCCCCCATTTCAACGGTGCTCGTCCTTCTTACTTTCACTTTTCCTTTTTAAAAAGTTTTAGGTTCCCCTCTTTATTTATTTTTGTTTTTAGAATTTATAAAAGCACACAACAGAAATAAATGACTCTCTAAAACTTTCGGGTTGTCTCCCTGGCAGCGCTTTCTTCAAAGCCATTAAGCTAGGCATATAGTGCTCAAGTAATGGATCCACCCGGATCCCAAGGTATATCAAAGCCAATTTTAATTAGCAATGATTTGACATTTAGTAGTGAGCACAAAGTGATATGTGTCATGAAACAACGAAGTCTAACTCTCTTCCTATGCATAGGCATGTTGATGGCTTCTCGCCCCTCGTTGGTTACCCCAAGTGAAAGGTTTGAGATGCAGTGTAGCAGAAGTTTTCCCTTGGCAAAGATACCAAGGATCGATTTCCCCTGAGACTCCTAATTTCAACAAGAAGGTGTCAACTGCTAACGGCGCCAGATATTAACAATCAACGTGGACCTGCACACAGATACAAATAACTTTGCTCCCAACGAGTACACAGAGGTTGTCAATCCCTCCGGCCTTGTCGTTTATAAAGGATCAAACGCAAGTGATAATAGTGATAGGTATTGCTGCAAATAATAAGTAAAAGCGGAAAGTAAATAGCGGATGTGATCAGTGATGGTAATATGGACCGGGGTCCCATGATGTTCACTAGTGATGTCTCTCTCCCAAAAGACGATAAAACAGCTATGTGAGGTAAACGAATTACAGCTGGGCAATTGACAGAATTATGTGCGCAAACCAATGCTAACTATGTTGCAAGAAAGGTAGAGGTTCAAAGCATGGGCGGTACGCCAAGGCAAGTAGACCGAAATCCATCTGCATCTACTACTAATCATCCACCTTGAGATATCTATCCAGAACATCTCGCTGGTATTAAGTTGCGAGTCCCACCCATAGTGTAAACTCAAAGCAACAGACAACTGCATTAAAAGAACTTTGCGTAAAGTAAACAATCCTTGCACCCGCGGGCACATGCACCGTTGTTTTCCCCCTTGTGGCAACAACACATCCCCTAGACTCATGTTTCTGTCACTCAAGCTAGTCATCGAGGGGCATGAACCCACAATCGAGCATAACGTTCCCTCTTGGAGTCACTACCTACTACTTGGCCAAAGCAATAAATAGCAACGGAGAACATGCAAGAATTACTTACGAACATAAATATAAAAGAGGTAAATCAAATATATTACTCAAACACAATCTGAACATAATCTCACAATCCATCGGATCCCAGCAAACTCATCATAGCAACAACATAAGGATTACATATGTGCCTCGATCATGTAGGGCAGCTCACGAGGTCTAATTAGTGAAGCTAAAGAAGGGGAGGAGAACATCACATAGCTACTGGTCATGGACCCATGGTCCAAGGGAGACTACTCGCAAATCATCCGGGAGGCGTCCATGGTGGTGGAGAGGCTCCCGGTGGTGATCCTCCCCTCCGGCAGGGTGCCGGGAAGAGTTCTCCTGGTGCTCCCGATCTTGGAAGCGCGGCGGCGGCGGAACAGAGATGAGATCGCGAAAAAGGGTTCCATCCTCGAGGGTTTCGAGACGCGTGTTAAATATATGCCAAAGGGGGGCATCAGCGGAGGCCTGGGGGGCCCAGGCGCCCCCCCGGCGCGGCCAGGAGGGGGGCCGCGCCACCAGGGCGCCTGGAGCCCTGGTGGCCCCCCTCCGGCCCTACTTCGACCGTGTGGAAGCTTCCGGAACGCTGAATTTTTATATAATTTTTCCGGGATTTTTCTGGCAGTTTACGTGATGGGAAAACCTGAAATACAAAAACAGCAGAAAACAGAAACTGGCACTGGGGTGCACTGAGTTAATAGGTTAGTCCAAATATGATCAAAAGTGTATGGAAGTGTATAAATATCATAGCAATATCACCCAAAAGAGGCATGGAGCAAGCAGAAATTATAGATATGTTTTGGACGTATCACATGTCATACAAGAACAATTCATGCACATCAAGTAAAGGCCAATGCATAGTATAAGCAGTTTCTTGCAATTTTATCATGTTGGAAACATAGAGAGGCGGAGATGTAGTTCCTCTCTCATAATAATTGCAAGTAGGAGCAGCAATCACATGCATATTATATTCATCAAAATCATCATGTGTAACGGAAAAAGGCAAGCCATCAATATAATCCTTAATAAGTGCAAACTTCTCCGATATAGTGTAGTTTGGATAATTCAAAAATATAATAGGATTGTCATGTGTGGGTGCAATAGCAACTATCTCATGTTTAACATAAGGAACTATAGTAAGTTCATCTCCATAAGCATAATTCATATTGGCATCTTGGCCACAAGCATAGCAAGCATCATCAAAAAGGGATATTTCAAAAGAATCAATGGGATCATAGAAATCATCATAGCATTCATCCTTCAGTAAGCACGAAGGGAAATTAAACAATGTATGAGATAAAGAGTTACTCTCATTAGAAGGTGGGCACGGGTGATCAATCCGCTCTTCCTCCTTTTGTTCTTCGCTCTCCTCCTCATCTTTTTCATCCAATGAGCTCACAATGTCATTAATTTCTTCTTCCATAGACTCCTGCAAAATATTAGTCTCTTCTTGGACAGCGGAGACCTTCTCAATAAACGCATCAATATTGGAGTTATATTCATAATTAAAATAGCAATATTTCAATATAGCAAGATTTTCAGGCCTATAAACATCATCATCAAAAGCATCATTCTTTTTAAACAGAGATTTGATTTCATAAGCACCCTTAAAAGCAACAAATTCTTCTATTTGTTCCACATCATAATAATCATATATAGCATTAGCATAAGAAGCTAAGGTTTCATTATCATTAAATTTGCATGAAAAGGGAAGGTGTGGAGCTTTCATCCTAGAGCAACAAGTATAATCATATCTCAAGCATAGTTGCCGAGCATACCAATGCAACAAATGAATTTGATCCCATAAAAGTTCCCCTTTTTGTGTCAAGCGATAATCCCTAAAGTATTCATGTTGATCCAACGTTACTCCCATTACATAGTTGAATGAGGTTTTCTCAGGATTATCAAAGTAGTACATAATATCTTTCACATAATTTGCATCGAGGGTTTTAGGAGGTTCCCCATCTCCATGAATAGCAAGTACACCTAAGTTTTTTGGTATTTCGTGTTCCATATCCATAACTAAAGATAGAGAACAACTTGGAACAACAAATAAAATCTACTTAGTGATAAAGCAAACAAGCACACACGAGAATATTCACCCCACGCTATTGCTCCCCGGCAACGGCGCTAGAAAAAAGTCTTGATAACCCACAAGTGTAGGGGATCAGTTGTAGCCTCTTTCGACAAGTAAGAGTGTCAAACCCAACGAGGAGCTAAAGGAAGAACAAATATTCCCTCAAGTTCTATCGACCACCGATACAACTCTACGCATGCTTGACGTTTACTTTACCTAAAACAAGTATGAAACTAGAAGTACTTTGTAGGTGTTTGTGGGAAAGTGGTGGTAGGAGTTGCGAAATTGCCCCTAAGCAATTGACTACGTTACTAGACCGATAGCAAGTTTTATGTGGGAGAGGTCAGTGCTAGCATGTCATCCCTTACTTGGAATTCTATGCACTTATGATTGGAACTATTAGCAAGCATCCGCAACTACTAACGTTCATTAAGGTAAAACCCAACCATAGCATTAAGATATATTGGTCCCCCTTCAATCCCGTATGCATCAATTTCTACGCTAGGTTGAAGTTTCTGTCACTCTTGCCCTCCAATACATAGTCCTATCAACATACAACTAACCCTATGGTGTGATCCACGCGCGCGCTCATATGATGGGCACCAAAGGACGGCAACATAACCACAAGCAAATTACATCAATCATAGCAATTCACCAATCACCGATAGGACAACGATAATCTACTCCGACATCATAGGATGGCAACACATCATTGGATAATAATATGAAGCATAAAGCACCATGTTCAAGTAGAGGGTACAGCGGGTTGCGGGAGAGTGGACCGCTGTAGATAGATGGGGGAAGGTGATGGAGATGTTGGTGAAGATGACGGAGGTGTTGGTGTAGATCGCCGTCACACGATGATGGCCCCGGTGGCATTTCGGTGCCACCGGAAGCGAGGAGGAGAGAGCCCCTCCTTCTTCTTCTTCCTTGACCTTCTCCCTAGATGGGAGAAGGGTTTACCCTCTTGTCCATGGCCTCCATGGCGGCGGAGGGGCGAGAGCCCCTCCGAGATTGGATCTATCTTTCTGTCCCTCTCTGTTTCTGCGTTTCCAGATTCTGGCCCTTCACCGTTTCTTAAATTCCCGGAGATCCGTAACTCCGATTGGGCTGATTTTTTGACACGATTTTTATCCGGATATTAGCTTTCTTGCAGCGAAAGAAGGGCATCAACCGCCTTACGGTGTGGCCTCGAGGGCCCAGGGCGCGCCCCCCACCCTCGAGGCCCACAAGGCATCGTCTCGTGTTAGTTTCACTTCCCAAAATTCACATATATTTCAAAAAAATCTCCGTCCGTTTTTATTCCGTTTGGACTCCGTTTGATATGGATATTCTGCGAAACAAAAAATATGCAACAAACAGGAACTGGCGCTTGGCACTGGATCAATATGTTAGTCCCAAAAAATAGTATAAAAATTTGCCAAAAGTATATGAAAGTTGTAGAATATTGGCATGGAACAATCAAAAATTATAGATACGACGGAGACGTATCACGCGAGTCCCTCGCACCTGCACAAACAAATAAGAACTTCGCAGCCAACGCGATAAGGAGTTGTCAATCCCTTTATGGTCACTTACGAAAGTGAGATCTGATAGATAGGATAGTTTGATATTTTTGGATATAAGAACAGAAAGTAAAAACAGCAAAGTAAAGTAGATTGTAGATTGATATGTTGAGAATAGACCCGGGGCCATAGGTTTCACTAGTCTCTTCTCTCATGATAGCAGAATTCTATGGTGGGTGAACAAATTACTATCGAGCAATTGATAGAAAAGCGAATAATTATGAGAATATCTAGGCATGATCATTATATATAGGCATCACGTCCGTGACAAGTAGACCGAAATGATTCTGCATCTACTACTATTACTCCACACATCGACCGCTATCCAGCATGCATCTAGAGTATTAAGTTCATAAGAACAGAGTAATGCTTTAAGCAAGATGACATGATGTAGAGGGATAAACTCAAGCAATATGATATAAACCCCATCTTTTTATCCTCGATGGCAACAATACAATATGTGCCTTGCTGCCCCTGCTGTCACTGGGAAAGGACACCCAAGATTGAACCCAAAGCCAAGCACTTCTCCCATTGCAGGAACTATAGATCTAGTAGGCCAAACCAAACCAATAATTCGAAGAGACTTGCAAGGATATTATAATCATACATAAAAGAATTCAGAAAAAACAAATATTTCTCATAGATAATCTTGATCATAAACCCACAATTCATAGGATCTCGACAAACAAACCGCAAACAAATTACATCGAATAGATCTCCTCGAAGACCGAGGAGAACTTGGTATTGAGATCCAGAAAGAGAGAAGAAGCCATCTAGGTACTAACTATGGACCCGAAGGTCTGTGGTAAACTACTCACAACTCATGGTGAGGCGATGGTGTTGATGTAGAAGCACTCCGTGGAAGATCCCCCCTCTGACGGAGCTCCGGAACAGGCCCCAAGATGGGATCTCACGGGAACAGAAGGTTGCGGCGGTCGAATTAGGGTCTTGTCTGTTGCCTCGATGTTTTCAGGGTACATGGGTATATATAGGAGGAAGGAGGGCATCGGAGGAGCCAGAGGGGGCCCATGAGGGTGGGGGCGCGCCCTGTAGGAGGGGGCGCGCCCTGGACCCTCGTGGCCGCCTCCTTTGTTCCCTCGCGTGTACTCCAAGTCTTCTGTGTTGATATTGTTCCAAAAATAACTCTTGTGAAGGTTTTAGTCTGTTTGGACTCCGTTTGATATTCCTTTTCTGCGACACCCTGAAATAGGCAAAATACAGCAATCTGCACTGGGCCTTTGGGTTAATAGGTTAGTCCCAAAAATAATATATAAGTGTATGATAAAGCCCATTAAACATCCAAAACATCATACATAATAGCATGGAACAATCAAAAATTATAGATACATTGGAGTCGTATCAACGACATCTCCTTAACTTCATCATATAAATGAAACTCCACTAAAGGTGGTGATTTCTTAGCATGGAAATGAAAATTTTGCGTGAAAATATTAGTGAGTAAGAGATACTGTTCACGATGGTCGTGGAGGAAGTCGGTGAGGCCTGCATTCTCAACCAAATAATAAAAGTCTTTATAAATCCCGACAGCTTCCAAGAACTCATTGCAAGGCCATTCACATGGCCGTACTTCCGCAGTGCGAGGAAGATTGTATTTGGGCTTTTTATTCTCCTCTTTCTACTTATCCTTTGAGCTTTGGCTCGAAGACCCTCTCAACAATCTCCTCATCATTTTCTTCCTCTGAAAAATTTCTAAAAATTTAGTGACTAAAAATAAAAGTGAACCAAGCTCAACAAGATTGATAGCAACTACTCCCACAAGTGTCTAGAGACTATATCATGTATTAGAACTACTTGAAACCTCATAATTTTGTCATGCAAGCTCAAGAACATGGTCACCTAAGCAGCAAAAATTTGCAATAAATAAAGCAGTAGAACAAAAACTAATGGGACCAATGGAGGAGTCACATACCAAAGAACAATCTCCCCAAACAGTTTTGTGAATGGAGCTTTGAGCAAGGAGATCGAAAATGGCAGCAAGATGAGCTAGAACTCGTGCTTGAGCTAGTTGGTGATTTTTTCCGGAGGAAGGAGTGTGTGGGTGCTGGAGTAAGTGGAGAGGGCCACGTGGGGCCCATGAGGCAGGGGGCGAGTGATACGTCCAAAACGTATCTATAATTTCTACTTGCTCCATGCCACTTTTGGGTGATATTGCTATGATATTCATACACTTCCATACACTTTTGATCATATTTGGACTAACTTACTAATCCAGTGCACCCCAGTGCCAGTTTCTGTTTTCGGCTGTTTTTGTATTTCAGGTTTTCACGTTTCGAGAACTGCCCAGAAAAATCCAAAAAAATTATATATAAAATCAGCGATCCGGAAACAACACTGCGTCCGAAGGGCAGCCTGGGGGGGCCACAGGGGCTCCAGGCGCCCTGTGGGCGCGCCCCCCCCCTTGGGCCGCGCCGGGGGGGCGCCTGGGCCCCCCGAGGCTCCCCCGGTGCCCTACTTTGGCATATATTTAAAGGGTCCTCCGTAACCCTCAGAAGGGGAACTCTTTTCGCGATCCCATCTCTGTTCCGCCGCCGCCGCCGCTTCCAAGATCGGGAGCACCAGGAGAACTCTTCCACGCACCCTACCGGAGGGGAGGATCACCACCGGGAGCTTCTCCACCATCATGGACGCCTCCCGGATGACTCGTGAGTAGTCTCCCTTGGACCATGAGTCCATGACCAGTAGCTATGTGATGTTCTCCTCCCGTTCTTGTGCTTCACTAATTAGTCCTCGTGAGCTGCCCTACATGATCGAGGTACCTATGTAATCCTTATGCTGTTGCTATGTTGAGTTTGCTGGGATCCGATGGATTATGAGATTATGTTCAGATTGATCTTGAGTAATATATTTGATTCACCTCTTTTATATTTTAGTTCATAAGTAATTCTTGCATGTTCTCCGTTGTTATTTATTGCTTTGGCCGAGTAATAGGTAGTGACTCCAAGAGGGAACGTTATGCTCGATTGTGGGTTCATGCCCCTCGATGACTGGCTTGAGTGACAGAAACATGAGTCTAGGGGATGTGCTGTTGCCACAAGGGGGAAAACAACAGTGCTTGTGCCCGCGGGTGCAAGGATTGTTTACTTTGCGCAAAGTTCTTTTAATGCAGTTGTCTGTTGCATTGAGTTTACACTATGGGTGGGACTCGCAACTTAATACCAGCGAGATGTTCTGGATAGATATCTCAAGGTGGATGATTAGTAGTAGATATTGATGGATTTCGGTCTACTTACTTTGGCGTACTGCCCATGCTTTGAACCTCAACCTTTCTTGCAATGTAGTCAGCATTGGTTTGCGTTCGGGGTCCTGTCAATTGCCCAGCTGTAATTTGTTTACCTCACATAGTTGTTTTATCGTCTTTTGGGAGAGAGACATCACTAGTGAACATCATGAGACTCCGGTCCATATTACCATCATTGATCACATCCGCTATTTACTTTCGTTATTACTTACTATTGCAAAACACTATCTATCACTACTATCATTGCTTTTAACCCTTTGTGAACTACAAGGCCGGAGAGATTGACAACCTCTCTGTACTCGTTGGGAGCAAAATTATTTGTATCTGTGTACAGGTCCACGTTGGTTGCTACTAATCTGGCGCCGTAGCAATTGACACCTACTTATTGAACCCAGGAGTCTCTGGGGAATCGATCCTTGGCATCTTTGCTAGGGGAAAACACTTCTACTTACTGCATCTTACACCTTCCACTTGGGGTAACCAACGAGGGGTTCGAGGCCCATCAAGGAGTATTTTCTGGCGCCGTTGCCGGGGACTCCACTCTTCAGGATAGGGGAGTTGCATGCTATCTTTTACATTTGCTTTTTAGTCTTGTTAGTTTACTTTTCATTTTTGCTTTAGTTCCTTTTATCGCAAATCACAAAAATAGTTATCTTGCTTGCTTGCTACTATGGGTTCCACCGAGAACACCAAGTTGTGTGACTTCGCTAGTCACAACAACGATGACTTTATCAGCACACCTATCACTACACCTGCCACTTCAGCACCTTCATATGAAATTAAACCTGCTTTACTTAACTTAGTCATGAGAGAACAATTCTCCGGTGCTGGAGATGATGCTGCTTTACACTTGAACAACTTTGTAGAACTTTGTGATATGCAAAAGTACCAAGAAATAGATGGTAATATTGTTAAGCTTAAGCTTTTTCCTTTCTCTTTGAGAGGAGGAGCTAAAATTTGGTTTCAGTCTTTGCCTAGAAATAGCATAGATTCTTGGGAC
The DNA here is from genome assembly GCA_902687465.1 of Secale cereale. Lineage (NCBI taxonomy): Eukaryota > Viridiplantae > Streptophyta > Magnoliopsida > Poales > Poaceae > Secale > Secale cereale. Next base: position 779,102,676 of record LR738710.1, read on the forward strand.
AAGTGCAAAGATGCTTTTATTGGAAAATACTATCAACCTGCTAAAATTATCCAACTTAGAAGTAACATAATGAATTTTAAACAATTGGATAATGAACACGTTGCCCAAGCTTGGGAACGTATGAAATCTCTTATCAAGAACTGCCCTACTCACGGTTTGACTACTTGGATGGTTATCCAAACTTTTTATGCAGGCTTGAACTTTACCTCGCGGAACTTGTTAGATTCGGCCGCGGGAGGAACTTTTATGTCAACTACACTTGGTGCTGCCACAAAGCTTCTCGATGAGATGATGACCAACTATTCCCAATGGCACACCGAACGCGCTCCAACAGGTAGGAAGGTAAACTCTGTCGAGGAGATTTCCTCCCTTAACGAAAAAGTTGACTTGATCATGTCTCTACTTTCGAAGCAATCTACTGTTGATCCTCGTGATGTTCCTTTAAATTCTTTGATTGCTCAAGAACAAGTAGATGTGAACTTTATCTCTAGAAACAATTTTAACAACAATGCTTATAGGAGTAACTTTGGTAACAATCCTAGACCGTTCCCCTCTAATTCTTATGGGAACAACAATGCTTATCCTAGTACCAAAAACTCCACTACTGAACTAGAGACCATGCTTAGAGATTTCATCACTACCCAAAAAGCCTTTAATAAGAATGTAGAAGAGAAACTACATAAATTAGATGATCTTTCTTTTAAGGTAGACCACTTAGCCAATGAGGTAAAATTGCTAAAAATTGAAACTTCTCCTCTTAAGGAGAGGGAAGTCATCCCTATTAATGCTACTCAAGTGCAAATTAATGAAAACATTAGGATGATGGCTAAGCTTAAAGAGAGATGGGCTAGAGAAAGGGAGGAAGAGGAAAGAATTAAGAGCCTTCCTACCCACCACACTGTTGCTACTATCCAAGTTATTGAGGATGTTCACACTCTTAGCACCCAATGTACTCCTGGTCCCAATGGACCTATTAATGGTGATGCTATAGAAACTACCAACCAAGTGAACCTTAAGGACACCACTACTACTTTACTTGATGCTCGTGACCTTGATTTTGATAATTGCACTCTTACCGAAGTTATTGATTTCCTTCACAAGATGTCTAGAGATCCCCGCACTAGCACGCTTAACCTTGCCTTCACAGAGCATATCACTAATGCTCTCATTAAAGCTAGGGAGGAGAAACTTAGAGTAGAAGCCTCCATACCTAGAAAGCTAGAAGATGGTTGGGATCCAATGATAAAAATTTATTTGAATGACTTCTCTTGTTATGCATTATGTGATGTTGGTGCTAGTACCTCTGTTATGCCCAAAAGGATATATGATATGCTTAATTTGAAACCTTATGATTCTTGTTCTTTTGGTGTTCGTCTCGTTGATTCTTCCATAAAGAAACCTTTGGGGAGGATCGACGATATTCTTATTGTTGTCAATGATAATTATGTGCCCGTTGATTTCACTATTATGGATATTGAATGTGATCCTTCATGTCCAATTATTTTGGGACGTCCCTTTTTGCGCACCGTTGGTGCTGTCATTGACATGAAAGAGGGTAATATAAAATTTCAGTTTCCTCTCAAGAAAGGGATGGAACACTTCCCTTGTAAGAAGGTCAAGTTACCTTTTGAGTCCGTTGTACGGGCTAGCTATTCTTTTACTCTTGATAAAACTTGATCCATGCATTATGCCTAGCTTAAAGGCATAAAAGAAAGCGCTTTTGGGAGGCAGCCCACATGAATAAAATTTTTGTTTCTGTTGTGTCTTGATGTTGTTTACTGCTGTAGCATCATCATTGTATCTTTGCTTTTCATATTTGTGCCAAGTATAGCCTCTGATTGCTAGAAAGTTCAAAAGTTGTGAGGTGCTGTCCAGGAAACAGATTATGTCCTTGGATAAAAAAAATCGTATAAAATCACCAGATCATCTTTTTGGTCTGAATTTTTTCGACAGCGTTCTCTATATAATTGTCTTTCGTGCGTCATTTCTGAGTTTTTTCATTTGAGTGGCAGAAGTATCCCGAACAGGTCAATTACTGCCTGCTGTTCTGTTTTTCACAGATTCTGTCCTGTTTTGCCTTTCCTTCACTTTGCAAATTAAGAACTTGCTTTTTCTTTGCAAAAACCTTTTGGCAATCTTGAGAAACAGTAGAACTTCAAGAATATCCTTATTTCCAGCAAGGTATAATTATTTTATTAAGGGTACTAACCTCGCTAATGAGATTATGATGAGTTGTGTATGAAGGGAGTTTTCAAGTGTGCGAGGGAAGATGATAAAAAGATTCAGGAGTGTCAAGCGCTCAAGCTTGGGGATGCCCCCGTGCACCCCCAAGAAATATTCAAGGAGACTCAAGCGTCTAAGCTTGGGGATGCCCCCGTGCATCCCCTTCTCCATCAACATTATCAGTTCGTCTTTCGTTCCGCTATATTTTTATCACTTCATGTGTTATGTGCTATGCTTGGAGCGTCTTGCTTTTAGTTTTCTTTTTAGTTTTTCATAACGAGTCGGAACATAGCATTCCTTTATGTGGGAGAGAAACACGCTCCACCTCTACCTAGAACATTACATAGAATTTTCATGTCTATCTATGCTGTGTGTGTTCTTTGTCTTTTAATAGCTACTATCATACTCTGCTCTTAGTATTCATGCTTATCTTTTCAAGAGCTTTTATTTAGTTGGTTGCTTGAACTCTCTTTAATTACCATGCTCACCTTATTAAGAGAGTTTGCTTCCGTTGCATGGGTTAATGTGTCTATGATAAAGATGCTACTTTCATGATGGTGCTTAGTAGTTCAGGTTTTCTTTTGGTTAATCTCAAATAGCTGGGGGGGTTCCCAATGTGTTATTGGAGTACCAACTTGGTTTGTTTGCCTATGATGTGGTATGGTTTAGTAATATCTTCCTTCGAGAATTTATTTTGATTGACTTGGCGTATGCTCACCGCATATTTAAGACTGTAAAGAAAGTCTGTCAAGCCTTGATGATCTTTTATTTCTAAGTAGCGATATAACTACCATGCCTGATTCAATATTGCTTTGTCGCTCTGCATGATTATGACCGTCATTGCTCTCTTAGTTGGTCGCTCCCAGTCTTTTGCTAACCTCCACCTGTACTAAGCAAATTAACCATGCAATACATAGCTCATGGGAAAGTAGCCTAAAAACTATTGTGGTAAAGAATATGTTGCCTATGTATCCTATTTCTTATAAGTTGCTTGCTGAGCGGTAAGCATGTTTCTGGGGACGCCATCAACTATCACACTTTTGTTGAATATCATGTGAGTTGCTATGCATGTTCGTCTTGTCTGAAGTAAGGGTGATTTACCGTGGGTTGAATTAATATGCATATTGTTAGAGAAGAACATTGGGCCGCCAACCAAAGCCATGCATCATGGTGGAAGTTTTAGCTTGGACCTTAATCCTCAATCTCTTATGATAATATGCTTATGCATTAAAGAGGAGTCCATCATCTATTTTCTATGTTGTCCCGGTATGGATGTCCTCAAGTTGAGATCTATCAAAAATGAGAAATCAAATGCGATCTATCTCCTTGGACCTTTGTATAGGTGGCATAGAGGTACCCCTTTGTGACACTTGGTTAAAACATATGTAATGCAATGATAACCCATGGGGATCCGAGCTAATTAGGACAAGGAGCGAGCACTATTAGTATTCGATGCATGAGGCTTGCAACTTATAAGATGTTTTATGCATGACACATATGAAGTACTACTACCGTTGACACAATTGCTTCCATGTTTTCAAAATAAAAAGCTTTAGCACTTAACCTTTCTTTTACCTTTATGTTGAAGCACCAACTACTGAGAGCATGATTGTCATTCTGAGTGTAATGTGCATTGTCCCAAAGTAGCATTGCCTTTTGCATGATTGTGATATCGTTTATTCTGAAATGATTGTATCTAGTCATCACTTAAACCTTGAAGGTGCCCCTGCATTTATGTTTTGCATCACTAAAGGGGGCAAGCTAGATATCACTTTATCATATTTGCACATCATGTTCATTGCAAATCTTTTTGATGTTTCAGTTTCATGTTGTAAAACTTTCAGTCATTTGTGATTTTCTCTTGAGACAACTTAATTACTTTAGAATCATTGTCTCAGTAAGCTTTTGTCATATGACTATGAGAAAGTCCTATATGGTTAATAGCATGTCACCACAGAAATTATTCTTGTTATCATTTACCTACTCGAGGACGAGCAGGAATTAAGCTTGGGGATGTTGATACGTCCAAAACGTATCTATAATTTCTGCTTGCTCCATGCCACTTTTGGGTGATATTGCTATGATATTCATACACTTCCATACACTTTTGATCATATTTGGACTAACTTACTAATCCAGTGCACCCCAGTGCCAGTTTCTGTTTTCGGCTGTTTTTGTATTTCAGGTTTTCACGTTTCGAGAACTGCCCAGAAAAATCCAGAAAAATTGTATAAAAAATCAGCGATCCGTAAACAACACTGCGTCCGAAGGGCAGCCTGGGGGGGCCACAGGGGCTCCAGGCGCCCTGTGGGCGCCCCCCCCCTGGGCCGCGCCGGGGGGGCGCCTGGGCCCCCCGAGGCTCCCCCGGTGCCCTACTTTGGCATATATTTAAAGGGTCCTCCGTAACCCTCAGAAGGGGAACTCTTTTCGCGATCCCATCTCTGTTCCACCGCCGCCGCCGCTTCCAAGATCGGGAGCACCAGGAGAACTCTTCCCGGCACCCTGCCGGAGGGGAGGATCACCACCGGGAGCTTCTCCACCACCATGGACGCCTCCCGGATGACTCGTGAGTAGTCTCCCTTGGACCATGAGTCCATGACCAGTAGCTATGTGATGTTCTCCTCCCGTTCTTGTGCTTCACTAATTAGTCCTCATGAGCTGCCCTACATGATCGAGGCACCTATGTAATCCTTATGTTGTTGCTATGTTGAGTTTGCTGGGATCCGATGGATTATGAGATTATGTTCAGATTGATCTTGAGTAATATATTTGATTCACCTCTTTTATATTTTAGTTCATAAGTAATTCTTGCATGTTCTCCGTTGTTATTTATTGCTTTGGCCGAGTAATAGGTAGTGACTCCAAGAGGGAACGTTATGCTCGATTGTGGGTTCATGCCCCTCGATGACTGGCTTGAGTGACAGAAACATGAGTCTAGGGGATGTGCTGTTGCCACAAGGGGGAAAACAACGGTGCTTGTTGATACGTCTCAAATGTATCTACTTTTCCAAACACTTTTGATATTGTTTTGACCTCATTCTTGCATGTTTTGGACTAAACTAACCCGGACTGACGCTGTTTTCAGCAGAGCTGCCTGTATGGTTTATTTGTGTGTAGGAAAACGGATTTTGAAGCATCTCAGAAAAATCCATGAAAAATCACGAAAAATCCATGCACCCGAGGAAACCAAATGCCAGAAGTGGGGCCAGAGGGGGGCCAGGGGGTGCCCAGGCGCCCTGTGGGCGCGCCCCCACTGGGCCGCGCCGGGGGGGGGGGGCGCCTGGGTGGGCCCCACACCCCCTGGTGCCCTACTTTAGCCCGTATATTTCCTCCCGACGCAAAAAAAACCCCAGATCGGAAGTTCTTTCGCTGTTTTTCGTCGCGGAGCCGCCGCCACCCTCTGTTCTTCTTCGGGAGGGCTAATCTGGAGGCTGATTTGGCCTCCGGAGAGGGGAGATCGTCGCCATCGTCATCATCATCACCACTCCATCATCCCTCCATGACTTCCTCCTTCATGTGTGAGTAATTCCCTTGCTGTAGGCGAAGGGGATGGTAGGGATTGGATGAGTTAGATCATGTAATAGTTCGTCTGATAGTTGGGGGCATGTTGCCTATCATCTAGTATGGTGTTTATCATCTTTGCTACAACTTGTTATTCTTAATGCTTGACACTTAGGGCCCGAGTGCCATGATTTTAGATCTGAACCATATGTGTTTGCATGAATATATTTGTGTTCTTGATCCTATCTATGAGTTGTATGCACCTGTTACGGTTCGGAACCGGCGATCCCAAAAGTGACAGCTTGGGACACCAAAGGGGATGGTCCGTAGTTTGAGGATTACATGTATCCATTGAGTTCATTGCTTTGTTCCGGTGCTCTTTGACAGGAGCACCTTAATATCCATTAGTTCCTTTTGGCCCCGTTCGTAGCGGGATGGTAGTACAAAAGATATTGTGCAAGTTCTTATTGCAAGCACGTACAACTACCTACGGGATACATGCCTAATGTTTGATATTTGCCTAGATGATCATTACTTTTCCGTGTGTCGTGCCCCAAGATAGAATCTATCTCATCCATGCAACGCCCAACCATCCATCTCCCTAGCCTACAGTATTTTAAACTTTGCCTGTCACTAGTTGCTACTTCTGCCATTTACTACTGCTATTTACTTTTGCTGTTTACTTTTACTATTACTATCATCACTATCATATCACTGTTACCACTTATCTTTTGTTGCAAGTTAGTATATTTCAGGTGCGGTTGAATTGACAACTCAACTATTAAAGCTTATAAATACTCTTTGGCTCCCCGTGTGTCGAATCAATAAATTGGGTTATTCTTACCCGCGAAGACTATCTCGATCCCTTACGGTTGAGGGTTATCAAGTACCGTTTTCTGGCGCCGTTGCCGGGGAGCATAGCAATATTTACAAGTCTACTTGAGGTATCCTACCTGCTGCACTTTATTCACTATGGGTAAGAAAGGTGACCCCAAGGTTCCGATCTTACGATCCACTACAAGAAGAGGTACTGCTCTAAGCACTAGTGTTACTCTTGATTCACCTTCTGTTATGAGTAAGTTTGCCTCACCACCACCACATGATGCTCCTACTGAATCTGTTACTATGTCTGATACTCTTGATGATGCTTCTACTCCTTTTGATGATGATATTAGTTCGCTTGGTTATGCTCTTGAGAAACAAATTACTGTTGCTGCTGAAAAATATGGAATTGAACTTCCTGTTACTCGCTACCCTATTGGTGAAACTTATGATTATCCTGATTTGAGTAAACTCCAGGAGAGGCTCCTTGATGATGATTACTATATACTTGATGAGGATTTATGCAGGGAACTAACAGAGTTTGCCGGCTCTGACCCTGAAACTATTAAGAAAATATTTGAAAAACACTCTTTGAAAAACAAAACCGTTCCTAATCCTGAGTTTGCTACATCTCCTATATGCATTGATGATCCTGACTTTGATTTCTCTGTTGATCTTTCACTTATACATATGGTTGAAGCTGACCCCTTTTATGGCAGAGAAAATGATGATGCTATTGCACACCTAACTAAACTTGGCGAACTAGGTAGCCTGTTTACCACCGATGAGAAGATACGCTACTTTTATGTGACCAAGCTTCTTCCTTTCTCCTTGAAGGAAGGTGCTAAAGCATGGTATGATTCACTCCCATGCGGTTCTATTAAGAGTCCTCAGGACTTAGCTCGCTCTTTTGTTGATAAGTACTTTCCTGCTCATATGCAACATGCTGCTTTACAAAGAATTTATAATTTTAAACAGTTGCAGGATGAGTCCCTCCCTAAAGCTTGGGGGGGTACTGCGGTTTGATTCAGGCTAGACCAGGACATGGAGTTCCTAAGAATGAATTAATTGATATATTCTATGCTGGGCTAACTGATGAATCTAGGTCCTATTTGGACAGTTGTGCTGGTTGTGTTTTCAGGAAAAGAACACCGGACGACGCGGAAGATTTAATGGGCAGGATTGCCAAAAACCATGAAGATTGGTCCGTCCCTGAACCACCTCCACCAACAAAGAAGAGGGGCATGTTTGTTCTAAGCCCCAAAGATATGCGAGAAGCAAAGAAGTCTATCAAAGAGAAAGGTATTAAAGCTGAAGACGTGAAGAATCTACCCCCTATTGAGAAGCTGTGTGAGCCTACCACTCACCCTCCTATGGTAGAGGTACACTCTCTTTTAGATTTCAACGCAAGTGACATCCCTCATGGTAAGCCTCCTGATCAATGTTTAGATGAGTTTGATAACTTTATTATGAAACAGAATCATTTTAATGAGAGGATAGAAAGTCAGTTGCATGATAATTCCCTTGCTATCAAAAAGTTGCTTGGTGTTTTAGATAGAACAGTTAATGATGTTCAATGTCTTGTGAAGCATTTTCATATGGTTCAAACTCAGCTTGATCAAATTTCTAATGTGCAAAGAGATTTGCTTGCTAACAATGCTAAACAAGATAAATTGCAGGCTTTTGGGATTAAGACCCGAGGAGGGACTAGTACTCAAGATCCTCTTTATCCAGAGGGACATCCGAAGAGAATCGAGCAAGATTCTCAAATGCAGGAAGAAGAAATTGTTGTCTCTCCAAATAAGAAGAAGAAACATAAAGAGACTGACAATTCTAATGATCCTATTGCAAATGAAGAGCCAGCTATTGATCCCAACAGTGTATCTATCTCCGATGCTGAGACTGAAGACGGTGCTAAACCTGAAGGTAATGATAATGAGAAGAATGATCCGCCTGAAGTTCGAGAAGAAGAAGCACCTGACAAACGTAAGAGGTACACTAAAGAAGACTTCATCGCAAGAAAACATGGGAAGGAGAAAGAACCATGGGTACAGAAACCCATGCCCTTTCCAGGTAAGTCCATCAAATCTAAAGAAGAAGAGCATTACAATAAGTTTTGTGAATGGATTAAACCTCTTTTTCTTCAAATTCCTTTGACTGATGCTATTAAGTTACTTCCTTATTCAAAATATATGAAAGATATTGTCACTAACAAAAGAAAAGTTCCTAATGATGCAATATCTACTATGCTTGCTAACTATTCTTTCAGTGGAAAGATTCCTGAGAAGCTCGGTGATCCAGGTATACCCACCATCCCTTGCTCCATAAAGAATAATTATGTCAAAACTGCTTTATGTGATCTTGGAGCGGGAGTGAGTGTTATGCCTCTCTCTCTTTACGAGAGGCTTTGTTTAGAGAAACTAATTCCTACAGATATCTCCCTTCAGATGGCTGACAAGTCAACCGTTGTTTCGATAGGTATTTGTGAGGATGTTCCAGTTGAAGTTGCTAATTGTTTAATTCTTACTGATTTTGTTGTGCTTGACATGCCCGAGGATGGGAGCATGTCCATTATTCTTGGTAGACCTTTCCTTAACACCGCAGGTGCTATTATTGATTGCAACAAAGGGAAGGTTGCCTTTCATGTGAATGATAAAGAACACACGGTATATTTTCCGAAGAAGACCGACAGGAGGCATGCCCTCAATTCTATAGAGAATATCGAGACCGTGAAAATTGGAGGATGGGACTGTCCACTACATGTGCCTCACAAATACAAAACTATCATGGTAGGGACAGTGTCCATCAAGGTAAAAGTTCAGTGATTACTTCGTAGGAGGTGAGACTTTCTGTTCTATATACCGCTTGTTTGTTGGTAAGACTTGATCAACCTTACTAGTGAACGTGTTATATACGGATAAAAAGTTGAGCTTTCTATGTTTTTATTTGTTTTTAGTGTTGTCATACTTGTTGTACCAAGTATCTATGTTTTTGAAGCTTCACAATACTATTAACTGCTTCAAGTTTTCAAAGAGTTTCGCAGCTTTTTGAACTTCGAAAAAATTTCAACAGTGAAGTTTTCAGAAAAATTCTAAAAAAATTATATTAAAAATTTCCACAACGGGAGAGACCTGGAAAGTCCTGGGGCCAGCCAGGGGGGGCCACCAGTGGCCCAGGCGGCCAGCTGGCGCGGCCCAGCCCCTGGCCGCGCCCACAGGGCGCCTGGGGCCCACGGGACCCCCCTCCAGGTACTTCTTCTTCCCCTCTCTCTCTCTTTTTCCAGAAACCCGAGTTCTGGTCGTGTTCTTCTTGTTCTTGCTCTTCTTGGGGGCGATTCTTCGATCTCTCTCTACAGCCCATCATTTGAGCTGAAATTTTGAGCAAATACTCCCTGGTATGTGACTCCTCCACCCCTCCAATTAGATTTTTGATTGGTGGCCTCATTTGTGAGTATTTAGTAGTTCTTGGTGATGTAGAGATGAGCTTGCATGCATGTGTAGAAAGTTGTTTTCCTAGTTTTGATGCAAGTTTATGCCTTGGGCAAGTGAGTTGAGTAGTTTGCCTTAGCTCACTTTGTTTTAATCCTCGTTTTTGTAAATTGTAATTTTTTTTCAGAAATGAGTTTGTTAGGAAGGGCAAAAGGATGGCTTGAGAAGAGGAGGCCCGCACACTCCGATCGAGTCACTAGAGCCGCAGCTTCACCATCGACTGCTAGGGTGAGCTATAATGAAGATCATGTGCCCCCGGAGTTGTTGGAAGACACAAGTCCAACACGTGCGATGACATTTCCATGTGATGAATTCATGGAAGCTGCGGGAATCAAGGATGAGTTTTATAATCTTTGTGCTAATGCAGGTTTGACACGACTCGTCACGAGCCGTGTTACTCAGTATCAGAAACTCACCTCCGGTTTCATTAACAGTTTTAGATATAATCCTGATTCAGGTGCTATTGAGTTTAAAATTTATAATGATCTTATCACCATGACTCTGGGAAATTTTTGTGAAGTAATAGGTGTGCCGAACGTTGGGAGGACGGCAAGGATGGCCACTCAGCCCTCCGAGCTGAAAACCGTCATCAACTCTCTCTGCAGCATGGGTACGAGGGATATTCATCGGTCGAAGATCTCCAGTATCTTGTTTCCTCACCTCAGGTATTTTGCATATTATATTGCTAGAGGGGTGTTAGCTCGTGACAACACGAGCAACATTTCTGCTCCGGATATTGCTATCCTGGCAGCAGCCCTCTCAGGGAGGTCTGATTATAATATTGGTACCTTAATTGCTCGACGCCTTGCTATGAACGGTAACAAGGGGGACTTATATGGTGGCATTTATGCCACGCTTATCTTAGAGCATCTTGGAGGCACCCCACACCCTGATGATACTCCTTTTACTTATCTAAGCTTTGATCTTGCTGCTATGAAAAGGCATAAGTTTGTTACCATGGGTTCTGAGCTTGATAACCTTGTTTATATCTTGCGTTTCGGAACTACCGCGGAACGCGAGATCCGTCTACCTGCACCTCTTTTGTTTGATTTTTCTCGCAGGAACGGATGGTCCTTTGATGTTGTCCAGTTCGATGAGTTCATGGTCCAGCATCAGTTCCATAACCCCATGGAGGGGGTTGTGCCCGGCGAGGAGAGGCACGGTGAGATACCACATTTTAAGGATGAGACCGCCACCGAGTTTGGTGAAGGGTCTTCCTCTGTTTGGCGCTCGGAACCTTCCTCGTGGGAGACTCCGAGGAGTTCAGTGTACACGCCATCATCTTTCTACGACCCCTGGTCTCACCACCATACCCCTGGAGCAGGAGGCTCCTGGGGGCAGTAGCTGCTACCAACTTAGGCCAAAAGCCTAAGCTTGGGGGAGTACGTGCCCTTCTCACTTTTCCATTGTATTATCTGTTTTATTCGCTTTGATCTTTTCAAAGTTTTTGCCCGTTCTTCTTTGTTTCTCTCTTTGCAAAAACAACAAAAAGATTTTCTCTTTCTTTTGTTTTTTTTTCAACTTTTGAAAAACCCAAAAAGATTTCCTTTCTCTCTTTAGTTTGCTTTATTTTCAGAGATCAACTCGAGTCCGTGATGGCATTTGATTATATTTCCTACGTTCGATCGTGCAAGTGACAAGCAGTAATGACGAAGATCGACTGAAAGGAAGCAACAAGGAAGACCGGTATGAACTCTTATTGTTTCTACTTTTGTACATATGCCTGTACTTATGATCTAGAGAGCAGCTTGTAGCAACATAGTGCTATGTTTACAATGCTCTTCCAATGGTTCATGCTTTCCTTGTGGCTAGTCTCCAATAACTAGAGTATATAATGTGTTATTGAAATGATCTACATGCATCGCACTGTTCATAGTCTGGCATACTAGGGTGGTATTTCCCTTTAGAGAATTTTTGGATTGACTTGGCACATGCTTACACATGTTTAAGACTAAAAAGTCTACTTTGCCTTGATGATCTTTGAGTTTTAGAATAGTTATATCACTTTCATGCCCGATTCAATGTTACTTTGTCGCTCTGCATGATTATGACCGTTATTGCTCTCTAGTTGGTCGCTTCCCAGTCTTTTGCTAAACCACCACCCGTACTAAGCGGAATGACTGCTTGTGCATCCAAAACCTTTAAACCTGTTATGCCATACGAGTCCACTATACCTTCCTATATATGGTATTTACCTGCCATTCCTAACAAAGACTTTCATGTACCATCTCGAAATTAATCAAAAGCATTTCTCTTTCTGTGCCTATGTTTTAGCTCATGAGGAAGTAGTAGTTAATTCATAATCTTTTTAAGTTGGACAAGTTTCACCCCTGGATTGCATGCATAATGTGCAAACCCCTAATATGAAAAGGAACTGGCATTGAGTGCGCCCGGCTCGAAAAGATAAATATAACAAACGAACCCTCCTTCACACTTTGTTCATGAGAAATCAGGTAACTTTGGCAGTGATAAACAAAGGAGATTAAGAGGATGTGATCGTCCTCATGTGGGAGCCATTCCTCGAGACTTGTCTGGCTTAAAAAGTGATTGAGTTATCTGCTAGCATTCGTTGACGAAATATGCACCTCTCAAAAACATATTTACTTCTGTTTTTAAAACCAAGAGCTCTGTTACATGTTTAGTTTTTGTTTCCGATCACGGGTTTTCAACTTTGCCAATAAAAGCCACGTTCGAGAGTCTCACCTTCTTTCTTCAAAGCACTGACTAGGAGAGCATAATTGTCATTCTGAGTGTAATGTGCATTGTCCCGAAGTATTACATTGTCTTCTGCATACTTGTGATATAATTTATTCTGAAATTCTTAGTTCTAGTCTCCTTTAAAACTCTGGAGGAGTCTCTGCATTTATGTTTTGCTTCACTCATGGAGGCTAGCGAGATACCACCTTAATATGCTCAAGCTATGTGCAATGTGATCTTGTCTTGATTTTTAGTAATACATTGTTTACTCTTAATTATTTGTGACTGGTCACTTGAAAGAAGGATTGCTCCTTGCATTGTTCTCATAAGTACTGTTTTAATACTTGCTGAACTCTTTTCGTAGTACATGCTTATATACATCTAATGAAGCAAAATAGTTTGTCAAAGTTTTCTTTGTCGCGTCCGGTTCGTTGAACTGAATTGCTTGAGGACAAGCAATATGCTAAGCTTGGGGGAGTTGATACGTCTCAAACGTATCTACTTTTCCAAACACTTTTGATATTGTTTTGACCTCATTCTTGCATGTTTTGGACTAAACTAACCCGGACTGACGCTGTTTTCAACAGAGCTGCCTGTATGGTTTATTTGTGTGCAGGAAAACGGATTTTTAAGCATCTCAGAAAAATCCACGAAAAATCACGAAAAATCCACGCACCCGAGGAAACCAAATGCCAGAAGTGGGGCCAGAGGGGGGCCAGGGGGTGCCCAGGCGCCCTGTGGGTGCACCCCCCTCCCCTGGGCCGCGCCGGGGGGCGCCTGGGTGGGCCCCACACCCCCTGGTGCCCTACTTTAGCCCGTATTTTTCCTCCCGACGCAAAAAAAAACCCCAAATCGGAAGTTCTTTCGCTGTTTTTCGTCGCGGAGCCGCCGCCACCCTCTGTTCTTCTTCGGGAGGGCTAATCTGGAGGCTGATTTGGCCTCCGGAGAGGGGAGATCGCCGCCATCGTCATCATCATCACCACTCCATCATCCCTCCATGACTTCCTCCTTCATGTGTGAGTAATTCCCTTGCTGTAGGCGAAGGGGATGGTAGGGATTGGATGAGTTAGATCATGTAATAGTTCGTCAGATTGTTGGGGGCATGTTGCCTATCATCTAGTATGGTGTTTATCATCTTTGCTACAACTTGTTATTCTTAATGCTTGACACTTAGGGCCCGAGTGCCATGATTTCAGATCTGAACCATATGTGTTTGCATGAATATATTTGTGTTCTTGATCCTATCTATGAGTTGTATGCACCTGTTACGGTTCGGAACCGGCGATCCCAAAAGTGACAGCTTGGGACACCAAAGGGGATGGTCCGTAGTTTGAGGATTACATGTATCCATTGAGTTCATTGCTTTGTTCCGGTGCTCTTTGACAGGAGCACCTTAATATCCATTAGTTCCTTTTGGCCCCATTCGTAGCGGGATGGTAGGACAAAAGATGTTGTGCAAGTTCTTATTGCAAGCACGTACAACTACCTACGGGATACATGCCTAATGTTTGATATTTGCCTAGATGATCATTACTTTTCCGTGTGCCGTGCCCCAAGTTAGAATCTATCTCATCCATGCAACGCCCAACCATCCATCTCCCTAGCCTACAGTATTTTAAACCTTGCCTGTCACTAGTTGCTACTTCTGCCATTTACTACTGCTATTTACTTTTGCTGTTTACTTTTACTATTGCTATCATCACTATCATATCACTGTTACCACTTATCTTTTGTTGCAAGTTAGTATATTTCAGGTGCGGTTGAATTGACAACTCAACTATTAAAGCGTATAAATACTCTTTGGCTCCCCGTGTGTCGAATCAATAAATTGGGTTATTCTTACCCGCGAAGACTATCTCGATCTCTTACGGTTGAGGGTTATCACTTGAGCCCGCGGGTGCAAGGATTGTTTACTTTACACAAAGTTCTTTTAATGCAGTTGTCTGTTGCATTGAGTTTACACTATGGGTGGGACTCGCAACTTAATACCAGCGAGATGTTCTGGATAGATATCTCAAGGTGGATGATTAGTAGTAGATATTGATGGATTTCGGTCTACTTACTTTGGCGTACCACCCATGCTTTGAACCTCAACCTTTCTTGCAATGTAGTCAGCATTGGTTTGCGTTCGTGGTCCTGTCAATTGCCCAGCTGTAATTTGTTTACCTCACATAGCTGTTTTATCGTCTTTTGGGAGAGAGACATCACTAGTGAACATCATGAGACTCCGGTCCATATTACCATCATTGATCACATCCGCTATTTACTTTCGTTATTACTTACTATTGCAAAACACTATCTATCACTACTATCATTGCTTTTAACCCTTTGTGAACTACAAGGCCGGAGATATTGACAACCTCTCTGTACTCGTTGGGAGCAAAGTTATTTGTATCTGTGTGCAGGTCCACGTTGGTTGCTACTAATCTGGCGCCGTAGTAATTGACACCTACTTGTTGAACCTAGGAGTCTCTGGGGAATCGATCCTTGGCATCTTTGCTAGGGGAAAACACTTCTACTTACTGCATCTTACACCTTCCACTTGGGGTAACCAACGAGGGGTTCGAGGCCCATCAGCGCGCCCTGTACCCTCGTGGCCAGGCGCTGGCTCCCCCTGCTGTGTTCTAAGTACCAAATATTCTTAAATATTCTAGAAAAAATCATATTTCATTTTCGGGGCATTTGGAGAACTTTTATTTTCGGGGTATTTTTTATTGTACGGATAACTCGGAAAACAGACAGAAAATAATATTTTTGCTTTATTTAATCTAATTAACAGAGAGTAAAAGGAGGATACAGAGAGTTGTGCTATCTAAATTCAACCATCTAATGATCATCAAAAGGAATCCATTAACAAGGTTGATCAAGTCTTGTTAATAAACTCTTTCCGAGTGACATGAAACCGGAGAATTTTCGAATAACACTAGGTTACCTCAATGGGGATATGTATGTCCCCAACAATAAGAATATCATATTTCTTCTTCACAGCAGGAAGAGGAAATTCAAACCCCCAATAGTAATCGTTGAAAATTTTCCAATAGAATTGATACTGTGGACCTGAGGTTGTTTCCTCGGAAAGTGTACCGTATGCTCATTACCATTGACATGAAAAGTGACATTGCCTTTGTTACAATCAATAATAGCCCCTGCAGTATTCAAAAAGGGTCTACCAAGGATAATAGACATACTATCGTCCTCGGGAATATCAAGGATAACAAAGTCCGTTAGAATAGTAACATTTGCAACCAAAACAGGCACAGCCTCACAAATAACGACAGGTATAGCAGTTGATTTATCGGCCATTTGCAAAGATATTTCAGTAGGTGTCAACTTATTCAAATCAAGTCTACGATATAAAGAGAGAGGCATAACACTAACACCGGCTCCAAGATCACATAAAGCAGTTTTAACATAGTTTCTTTTAATGGAGCAAGGTATAGTGGGTACTCCTGGATCTCCCAGTTTCTTTGGTATCCCACCTTTAAAATAATAATTGGCAAGCATGGTGGAAATTTCAACTTCAGGTATCTTCCTTTTATTTGTAATAATATCTTTCATATACTTAGCATAAGGATTTGTTTTAAGCATATCAGTCAAACGCATACGCAAAAAGATAGGTCTAATCATTTCAGCAAAGCGCTCAAATCCTCATCATCCTTTTTCTTGGATGGTTTAGGAGGAAAGGGCATGGGTTTCTGAACCCATGGTTCTCTTTCCTTACCGTGCTTCCTAGCAACAAAGTCTCTCTTATCATAATGTTGATTCTTTGACTGTGGGTTATCAAGATCAATAGCAGGTTCAATCTCTACATCATTGCTATTGCTAGGTTGAGCATCATCATGAACATAATCATTAACATTATCACTAGGTTCATGTTCATTACCGGATTGTGTTTTAGCATCAGAAATAGAGATATCATCGGGATTCTTAGGTGTGTCAACAACAGGTTCACTAGAAGCATGCAAAGTCCTATCATTTTTCTTTTTCTTCTTCTTAGAAGAACTAGGTGCATCTATATTAGCTCTCTGAGAATCTTTCTCAATTCCCTTAGGGTGGCCTTCAGGATACAGAGGTTCCTGAGTCATTTTACCACCTCTAGTCACAACTCTAATAGCATTATCATTTTTCTTACTATTTAATTCATCGAGCAAATCATTTTGTTCCTTAAGTACTTGTTCTACTTGAGTGGTAACCATAGAAGCATGTTTACTAATGAGTTTAATTTCACCTTTAACTCTAGACATATAATCAGTCAAGCGCTCAATCATGTAAGCATTACGTTGCAATTGTCTACTAACATAAGCATTGAAGTTTTCTTGTTTAACAATAAAATTGTCAAACTCATCTAAACATTGGCTAGCAGACGTATAACGAGGAATATCACCTTCATCAAATCGACAGAGAGAATTTACCTTTACTACCTGTGTCAGGTTATCAAGACCATGTATTTCTTCAATAGGTGGTAAATTCTTAATATCTTCAGCTTTAATACCTTTTTCTTTCATAGATTTCTTTGCCTCTTGCATATCTTCAGGACTAAGAAACAGAACAACCCTTTTCTTTGGAGTTGGCTTAGGAGCTGGTTCAGGAAGTGACCAATTGTTTTCATTGGTCAACATATTATTCAATAACAATTCAGCTTGATCAACAGTTCTTTCCCTGAAAACACAACCAGCACAACTATCCAAGTGGTGTCGGTGTACTAAGGTAGGGGTACCTTAGTACCCCAACTTGTGCACGGGCAGTAGCAGCTTCCCGCGGCAGGGTTTACCACATGCTCGCCGGAAACCTTTCCGGTCCTTATTAAGCCATTCAAGAACAAAGTATACAAGTCAGAAGATCAAGGCCCCGGCAAGAGGAGCTTGCCGGGAAGGCCGTACCAGGCTCAAGACTGTCACTTTAGCACAAGGCCCTGGCAAGAGGAGCTTGCCAGGAAGACCAAGGAATGCATACCTCAAGAAACGCCTCGGCGCAGCATGCGCCCCGGCAGGGCCAGGGGAGTGACAAGCTTCCGGGCCCGGCAAGGTCAAGGCCCCGGCAAGGTGCTTGCCGGGGAGAACTCACGCTGTGTGCCCGCGCTCCAGCTCATCTGCCCACGCGTCGCCCTGGGGCCCTTCCAGGGACGCGTGGCGGACGGCTGTGCAGCCTGGGGCACACGGTGGCAATCCACGGTGACGAGGCTACCGCCGTGTCGAATGGAGAGGCATGGACGGACGCTTTTGGGGTCGACGGTGACGGGCATTTAATGCCCTTGTCCCCCACTGTCAAAGTTAGGTGATGACCACTGTTCAACCACTATTCATGCACTATTCCCGCACTGTTACAACTACCACCAAAGTTACATTTTTACCCTCCTCTACGTTGACACCTGTCGGTGACCCCTTGGGCTATAAAAGGAGGCCCATGCACAATGTAGAAAGGGTTCGAAACCTAAGCAACTCTCTCGCTCGGTGCAGCTGGTACTGTAGCTCTTCAAGCTCCCGAGCTCAATACAACCAAGGCAGGAGTAGGGTTTTACGCGTCCGCGCGGCCCGAACCTGGGTAAACTGCCCGCGTGCTCTCCTCGATCTGCTCTTCGTGCTCCCTCCGCTCCCTTACCGCAACGTGGAAGGGGCTCCGGTCCCATAGGTGCTCGTGGGAGGACAGTTTCCCCCGACAAGTGGTCTCTGGAAGCATCGGTTAGTCCATTATAAAAGATATCAAGTATTTCATTTTTGTTAAGAGGATGATCAGGCAAAGCATTAAGTAATTGGAGAAGCCTCCCCAAGCTTGTGGGAGACTCTCTTCTTCAATTTTCACAAAATTATATATTTCCCGTAAGACAGCTTGTTTCTTATGAGCGGGAAAATATTTTGCAGAAGAGTAATAAATCATATCCTGGGGACTACGCACACAACCAGGATCAAGAGAATTAAACCATGTTTTAGCATCACCCTTTAACGAGAACGGAAATAACTTAAGGATATAGTAGTAACGAATTTTTTCCTCATTGGTGAATAGGGTGGCTATATCATTCAACTTAGTAAGATGTGCCACAATAGTTTCAGATTCATAGCCAAGGAAAGGATCAGATTCAACCAAAGTAATTAACTCGGGATCGACAGAGAAATCATAATCTTTATCAGGAACACAGATAGGTGAAGTAGCAAAAGTAGGGTCATATTTCATTCTAGCATTCAAAGACTTTTCTTTAAGCTTAGCTAATAATTTCTTAAGATCATATCTATCATTGGAAGCAAGAAAGTCTCTAGAAGTTTCTTCATCCATAACATAACCCTCAAGCACAACAGACAATTCATATCTAGGGGGAGAATCTTCATCATCACTTTCATCAATATTATCAGTTTCAATAATTTCATTCTCTCTAACCTTAGCAATTTGTTCATCAAGAAATTCACCTAATGGCACAATGTTATCAAGCATAGAAGTAGTTTCATCATACATAGTAGAAGTGGCATCATCAAGAACATACTGTTGGGGAACGTTGCATGGGAAACAAAAAATTTTCCTACCGTTCACCAAGATCAATCTAGTAGAAGCAACTACGAGAGGGGAGTGTGATCTACGTACCCTTGTAGATCGCTAAGCGGAAGCGTTATGAACGCGGATGATGGAGTCGTACTCGTCGCGATTCAGATCGCCGAAGACCTAGCACCGAAGCAACGGTGCCTCCGCGTTCTTCACACGTACGGCTCGGGGACGTCTCCTCCTTCTTGATCCAGCAAGGGGTGGAGGAGAGGTTGATGGAGAACCGGCAGCACGACGGCGTGGTGGTGATGGTGGAGAAGAACTCCAGCAGGGCTTCGCCTAAGCACTGCGGGAGGAGAAGATATGACGGGAGAGGGAGGGCAGCACCGAGGCACAAACTGTGTTGGCTGCCCTCCCTTTGCCCCACTATATATAGGGGGGGTGGAGAGGTTAGGGCGCCCTAGGGTTTCCCCCTAGGGGCCGGCGGCCAGGGCAAGGGGAGGGGGGCGGCGGCCAGGGCAGGGGGAGGCGCCCAGGCCCTAGGGTTTCCCCCCTAGGTGCCTTGCCCCCCAAGCCCAAGGGGTGCGGCCAGCCCTAGGGGGTCCCACCCCCTTAGCCGCATGGGGAGAGGGCCCAGGGGGGGCGCACAGCCCCCTGAGGGCTGTGGTGTCCCCCTTTGTGGCCCAATAGGCCCAGAACACCTTCCGGACCCCCCCGAAAACCTTCCCGGTACTCCGCCGATTTCCCGATGCTCCCCGGAACACTTCCGGTACTCCGAAACCTTTCATCCTATATATCAATCTTCGTCTCCGGACCATTCCGGAGACCCTCGTCATGTCCGGGATCTCATCCGGGACTCCGAACAACCTTCGGTAACCATACACTTTTCTCACTAACAACCCTAGCGTCACCGAACGTTAAGTGTGTAGACCCTGCGGGTTCGGAAACCATGTAGACATGACCGAGACACTCCCAGGTCAATAACCAATAGCGGGATCTGGATACCCATATTGGTTCCTACATGTTTCTCGATGATCTCATCGGATGAACCACGATGTCAAGGATTCAAGCAATCCCGTATACAGTTCCCTTTGTCTCGTCGGTATGTTACTTGCCCGAGATTCGATCGTCGGTATCTCTATACCTAGTTCAATCTCGTTACCGGCAAGTCTCTTTACTCGTTACCGTAATACATAATCCCGTGACCAACTACTTATTCACTTTGAGCTCATTGAGATGACGTATTACCGAGTGGGCCCGGAGATACCTCTCCGTCATACGGAGTGACAAATCCCAGTCTCGATCCATGTCAACTCAACAGACACCTTCGGAGATACCTGTAGAGTACCTTTATAGTCACCCAGTTACGTTGTGACGTTTGGCACACACAAAGCACTCCTACGGTGTCAGTGAGTTACATGATCTCATGGTCATAGGAACTTATACTTGACATGCAGAAAACTATAGCGATAACTGACACGATCAAAAGCTATGTTAACGTTTGGGTCTCGTCCATCACATCATTCTCCTAATGATGTGATCCCGTTATCAAATGACAACTCATGTCTATGACCTGGAAACCGCGGTCATCTTTGATCAACGAGCTAGTCCTGTAGAGGCTCACTAGGGACACAAAATCTGTCTATTCATCCACACGTGTATCTGAGTTTCCAATCAATACAGTTATAGCATGGATAATAAACGATTATCATGAACAAGGAAATATAATAATAACTCTTTTATTATTGCCTCTAGGGCATATTTCCAACAGTCTCCCACTTGCACTAGAGTCAATAATCTAGTATTACAAGGTAATGAATCTAACACCCATAGAGTCTTGGTGTTGATCGTGCTTAGCCCGTGGAAGAGGCTTAGTCAACGGATCTGCAACATTCAAATCCGTGTGTACTTTGCAAATGTTTATGTCCTCCTCCTTGACCGAATCGCGGATGGAATTGAAGCGTCGCTTTATGTGTCTGATCCTCTTGTGAAACCTTGGTTCCTTGGCTAGAGCAATGGCACCAGTGTTGTCACAGAACAAAGTCATTGGGTTCAGTGCACTAGGCACAACTCCAAGATCTGTCATGAACTCCTTCATCCAGACACCTTCCTTAGCCGCCTCCGAGGCAGCTATATACTCCGCTTCACATGTAGAATCAGCTACCACGCTCTGCTTGGAACTGCACCAGCTTACCGCTCCCCCGTTGAGAATATATACGTATCCGGTTTGTGACTTAGAGTCATCCGGATCAGTGTCAAAGCTTGCATCGACGTAACCCTTTACGACGAGCTCTTGATCACCTCCATAAACGAGAAACATATCCTTAGTCCTTTTCAGGTACTTCAGGATATTCTTGACCGCTGTCCAGTGATCCATACCAGGATTACTTTGAAACCTTCCGGCCATACTTATGGCAAGGCTGACATCTGGTCTTGTGCACAGCATTGCATACATGATAGAGCCTATGGCTGAAGCATAGGGGACGACACTCATCTTTTCTCTATCTTCCGCAGTCACTGGGCATTGAGTCTTACTCAACTTTGTACCTTGCAATACCGGCAAGAACCCTTTCTTGGATTGATCCATTTTGAACTTCTTCAAAATTTTATCAAGGTACGTGCTTTGTGAAAGTCCTATCAAGCGTCTTGATCTATCTCTATAGATCTTGATGCCCAATATGAAAGCAGCTTCACCGAGATCTTTCATCGAAAAACTCTTGTTCAAATACCCCTTCACGCTATCCAAAAATTCTATATTGTTTCCAATCAGCAATATGTCATCCACATATAATATTAGAAACGCTATAGAGCTCCCACTCACTTTCTTGTAAATACAAGCTTCATTGTAAACTTGTATAAACCCAAACGCTTTGATCACCTCATCAAAACGAAGATTCCAACTCCGAGATGCTTGCACCAGCCCATAAATGGAACGCTGGAGCTTGCATACTTTGTCAGCATTCTCTGGATCGACAAAACCTTCTGGTTGCATCATATACAACTCTTCCTTAAGAAAACCGTTAAGGAACGCTGTTTTGACATCCATCTGCCAAATTTCATAATTGAAAAATGCAGCTATTGCTAACATGATTCGGACGGATTTAAGCATCGCTACGGGTGAGAAAGTCTCATCGTAGTCAATCCCTTGAACTTGTGAAAAACCCTTTGCCACAAGTCGAGCTTTATACACGGTGACATTACCGTCAGCGTCCGTCTTCCTCTTAAAAATCCATTTATTCTGAATGGCCTTCCGCCCTTCAGGTAATACTTCCAAAGTCCATACTTTGTTTTCATACATGGATCCCATCTCGGATTTCATGGCCTCTAACCATTTGTCGGAATCTGGGCCCACCATCGCTTCTCCATAGCTCGTAGGTTCACCGTTGTCTAACAACATGACCTCCAAGACAGGGTTACCATACCACTCAGGTGCAGTGCGTACCCTTGTCGACCTACGAGGTTCGGTAGTAACTTGATCGGAAGCTTCTTGATCATCATCATTGGCATCCTCTTCAACCTCTGTAGGCTCCACAAAAACATCTTTCTGTGCTGTGCTACTTTCTGGTTGAAGCAGAGGTTCAATAACCTCATCAAGTTCTACCTTCCTCCCACTCAATTCTTTCGAGAGAAACTCTTTCTCGAGGAAGGACCCGTTCTTAGCGACAAACACTTTGCCCTCGGATGTGAGATAGAAGGTGTACCCAACTGTTTCTTTTGGGTATCCTATGAAGACACATTTGTCCGCTTTGGGTTCGAGCTTTTCTGGCTGAAGCCTTTTGACATAAGCATCGCAACCCCAAACCTTGAGAAAAGACAACTTAGGTTTCTTACCAAACCACAGTTCATACGGTGTTGTCTCAACGGACTTAGATGGAGCCCTATTTAAAGTGAATGCAGCTGTCTCTAACGCATATCCCCAAAACGATAGTGGCAAGTCGGCAAGAGACATCATAGAACGTACCATATCTAATAGGGTTCGATTACGACGTTCGGACACACCATTACGCTGTGGTGTTCCAGGTGGTGTCAACTGTGAAACAATTCCACATTTTCTTAAGTGATCACCAAACTCATAACTCAGATATTCTCCCCCTCGATCAGATCGTAGGAACTTGATCTTCTTGTTACGATGATTTTCAACTTCACTCTGAAATTGCTTGAACTTTTCAAAACTTTCAGACTTATGCTTCATCAAGTAAATATACCCATATCTACTTAAGTCGTCAGTGAAGGTGAGAAAATAACGATATCCACCGCGCGCCGTTACACTCATCGGACCGCACACATCAGTATGTATGATTTCCAATAAGTCACTTGCCCGTTCCATTGTCCCTGAAAACGGGGTCCTTGTCATCTTGCCCATGAGGCACGGCTCGCACGTGTCAAGTGATTCAAAATCAAGAGACTCCAAAAGTCCATCAGCATGGAGCTTCCTCATGCGTTTCACGCCGATATGACCGAGACGGCAGTGCCACAAGAAAGTGGTATTATCATTATCTACTCTACATCTTTTGGCATCAATGTTATGAACATGT
This sequence comes from Secale cereale, assembly GCA_902687465.1. Lineage (NCBI taxonomy): Eukaryota > Viridiplantae > Streptophyta > Magnoliopsida > Poales > Poaceae > Secale > Secale cereale. Next base: position 779,126,410 of record LR738710.1, read on the forward strand.
GTATCATCACTATCGAGATTCAATAAGAATAAACCCCTAACTTCGGGTGCATGACCATAAAAGATATTACTCATATAAATAGAACAACCATTATTCTCTGACTTAAATGAGTAACCGTCTCGCAATAAACAAGATCCAGATATAATGTTCATGCTTAACGCAGGCACTAAATTATTCAGGTTCATAACTAATCCCGATGGTAATCGAAGAGCGAGCGTGCCGACGGCGATCACATCAACCTTGGAACCATTTCCCACGCGCATCGTCACTTCGTCCTTCGCCAGCCTCCGTTTATTCCGCAGTTCCTGTTTAGAGTTGCAAATGTGAGCAACCGAACCGGTATCAAATACCCAGGCACTACAACGAGAGTTGGTAAGGTACACATCAATAACATGTATATCATATATACCTTTGTTGTTGTTGGCCCCCTTCTTGTCCGCCAGATACTTGGGGCAGTTCCGCTTCCAGTGGCCATTCCCCTTGCAATAGAAACACTCAGTCTCTGGCTTGGGCCCAGCCTTGGGTTTCTTCACTGGATTAGCAACTGCTTTGCCACCCTTCTTAGAGTTACCCTTCTTGCCCTTGCCATTCTTCTTGAAACTGGTGGTCTTATTGACCATCAACACTTGATACTCCTTCTGGATGTCTGCCTCAGCAACTTTCAGCATCGAAAACAGCTCGGCGATGGTTTTATTCATCCCTTGCATGTTGTACTGCTGGACGAAGCTCTTGTAGCTTGGAGGGAGTGACTGGAGAATTCTGTCAATGATAGCCTCATCCGGGAACACAAGTCCCAGATCAGCTATGCGGGTATAGTACCCAGACATCTTCAGTAAGTGCTCACTGACAGACGAATTCTCCTCCATCTTGCAAGCGAAGAATTTATCGGTGGTCTCATACCTCTCGATCTTAGCATTCTTCTCAAAGATGAATTTCAACTCCGTGTACATCTCATATGCACCATGACGTTCAAAACGCCTTTGGAGTCCTCCTTCCAAGCCGTACAACATGGCACATTGTACTATCGAATAGTCATCCGAACGCGCCTGCCAGACGTTCATATCGTCTGCAGAGGCTCCAGGAGCGGGGGGTTGACCTAGCGGTGCATTTAGGACATAAACCTTTTGGGCAGCTGTGAGGATGATCCTCAGATTGCGGAGCCAGTCCACAAAGTTGCTCCCATCATCTTTCAGTTTAGCTTTCTCTAGGAACGCATTAAAATTCAGGGGAACTCCTGCGCGAGCCATCTACAACATAAATTTGCAAAGACATTTTTAAGACTATTGTTCATGATAAGTGAGTTATTACCTAATCAAATTAATTATAACTCCCACTCAAAATGACATCCCTCCGGTCATTCGAGCGTGACATGATCCAAATTCACCAACCCAAGTCCGATCATCACGTGAGATGAGGTGGTGTCAATGGTGAACATCAACATGTTGATCATATCTACTATATGACTCATGCTCGACCTTTCGGTCCTCCGTGTTCCGAGGCCATGTCTGTACATGCTAGGCTCGTCAAGTCTAACCCGAGTGTTCTGCACGTGCAAAACTGGCTTGCACCCGTTGTATGCGAACGTAGAGTCTATCACACCCGATCATCACGTGGTGCTTCGAAACGACGAACCTTCGCAACGGCGCACACTCGGGGGGAACACAATTTTATCTTGAAATTTTAGTGAAGGATCACCTTATAATGCTACCGTCGTCCTAAGCAAAATAAGATGCATAAAAGGATTAACATCACATGCAAATCATAAGTGACATGATATGGCCATCAACTCGTGCTTTTGATCTCCATCTCCAAAGCACCGGCATGATCTCCATCATCATGATCTCCATCATCGTGTTGCCATCGGGGTTGTCGGCGCCCCACCATGCTCTTACTACTATTGCTACCGTTTAGCGATAAAGTAAAGCATTACAAAGCGCTTAATGATTGACACGCAGGTCATACAAAAAATAAAGACAACCCTATGGCTCCTGCCGGTTGCCGTATGCATCGACATGCAAGTCGATGTTAACTATTACAACATGATCATCTCATACATCAAAATATATTTCATCATGTCATTGGCCATATCATATCACATACATACCCTGCAAAAACAAGTTAGACGTCCTCTAATTTGTTTTTGCATGTTTTACGTGGCTGCTATGGGTATCTAGCAAGAACGCTTCTTACCTACGCAAAACCACAACGGTGATATTCAAGTTGCTATTTAACCTTCTACAAGGACCGCCTTGTTCTATTCCGATTCAACTAAGATAGGAGAGACAGACACCCGCCAGCCATCTTATGCAACAAAAGTCACATGTCTGTCGATGGAACCGGTCTCATGTACGTGGACATGTAAAGTTGGTCCGGGCCGCTTCATCCTATAATACCGCTGAATCAAGAAAGACTAAGGAGGGCAGCAATTTAAACATCAACGCCACAAACTTCTTTGTGTTCTACTCGAGAAAGCATCTACGCAAGATCCTAGCTCTGATACCACTGTTGGGGAACGTTGCATGGGAAACAAAAATTTTTCCTACCGTTCACCAAGATCAATCTAGTAGAAGCAACTACGAGAGGGGAGTGTGATCTACGTACCCTTGTAGATCACTAAGCGGAAGCGTTATGAACGCGGATGATGGAGTCGTACTCGTCGCGATTCAGATCGCCGAAGACCTAGCACCGAAGCAACGGTGCCTCCGCGTTCTTCACACGTACGGCTCGGGGACGTCTCCTCCTTCTTGATCCAGCAAGGGGTGGAGGAGAGGTTGATGGAGAACCGGCAGCACGACGGCGTGGTGGTGATGGTGGAGAAGAACTCCAGCAGGGCTTCGCCTAAGCACTGCGGGAGGAGAAGATATGACGGGAGAGGGAGGGCAGCACCGAGGCACAAACTGTGTTGGCTGCCCTCCCTTTGCCCCACTATATATAGGGGGGGTGGAGAGGTTAGGGCGCCCTAGGGTTTCCCCCTAGGGGCCGGCGGCCAGGGCAAGGGGAGGGGGGCGGCGGCCAGGGCAGGGGGAGGCGCCCAGGCCCTAGGGTTTCCCCCCTAGGTGCCTTGCCCCCCAAGCCCAAGGGGTGCGGCCAGCCCTAGGGGGTCCCACCCCCTTAGCCGCATGGGGAGAGGGCCCAGGGGGGGCGCACAGCCCCCTGAGGGCTGTGGTGTCCCCCTTTGTGGCCCAATAGGCCCAGAACACCTTCCGGACCCCCCCGAAAACCTTCCCGGTACTCCGCCGATTTCCCGATGCTCCCCGGAACACTTCCGGTACTCCGAAACCTTTCATCCTATATATCAATCTTCGTCTCCGGACCATTCCGGAGACCCTCGTCATGTCCGGGATCTCATCCGGGACTCCGAACAACCTTCGGTAACCATACACTTTTCTCACTAACAACCCTAGCGTCACCGAACGTTAAGTGTGTAGACCCTGCGGGTTCGGAAACCATGTAGACATGACCGAGACACTCCCAGGTCAATAACCAATAGCGGGATCTGGATACCCATATTGGTTCCTACATGTTTCTCGATGATCTCATCGGATGAACCACGATGTCAAGGATTCAAGCAATCCCGTATACAGTTCCCTTTGTCTCGTCGGTATGTTACTTGCCCGAGATTCGATCGTCGGTATCTCTATACCTAGTTCAATCTCGTTACCGGCAAGTCTCTTTACTCGTTACCGTAATACATAATCCCGTGACCAACTACTTATTCACTTTGAGCTCATTGAGATGACGTATTACCGAGTGGGCCCGGAGATACCTCTCCGTCATACGGAGTGACAAATCCCAGTCTCGATCCATGTCAACTCAACAGACACCTTCGGAGATACCTGTAGAGTACCTTTATAGTCACCCAGTTACGTTGTGACGTTTGGCACACACAAAGCACTCCTACGGTGTCAGTGAGTTACATGATCTCATGGTCATAGGAACTTATACTTGACATGCAGAAAACTATAGCGATAACTGACACGATCAAAAGCTATGTTAACGTTTGGGTCTCGTCCATCACATCATTCTCCTAATGATGTGATCCCGTTATCAAATGACAACTCATGTCTATGACCTGGAAACCGCGGTCATCTTTGATCAACGAGCTAGTCCTGTAGAGGCTCACTAGGGACACAAAATCTGTCTATTCATCCACACGTGTATCTGAGTTTCCAATCAATACAGTTATAGCATGGATAATAAACGATTATCATGAACAAGGAAATATAATAATAACTCTTTTATTATTGCCTCTAGGGCATATTTCCAACACATACGACATATCAGATTCAATAGCAGGAGTAGGTATCACAAATTTACTCATAACAGAGGGTGAATCAAGTGCAGAGCTAGATGGCAGTTCCTTACCTCCCCTCGTAGTTGAGGGATAGATCTTGGTTTTTGAGTCTTTCAAGTTCTTCCTAGTAATCAACATATATAAATCCCAAGTGACTTAAAAGAATATAGCTATGCTCCCCGGCAACGGCACCAGAAAATAGTCTTGATAACCCACAAGTGTAGGGGATCGCAATAGTTTTCGAGGGTAGAGTATTCAACCCAAATTTATTGATTCAATACAAGGGGAGCCAAAGAATACTCTCAAGTATTAGCAGTTGAGTTGTCAATTCAACCACACCTGGAAGACTTAGTATCTGCAGAAAGGTATTTAGTAGCAAAGTAGTATGGAAGTAATGGTAACAGTAGCAAAAGTAGTGATAGTAGTTTTGTAGTGATTGTAACAGTAGCAGCGGTAAAGTAAATAAGCAACAAGCAATATGTGAAAATCTCGTAGGCAATGGATCAGTGACGGATAATTATGTCGGATGCGATTTCTCAAGTAATAGTTATAACATAGGATGGCACAGAACTAGCTTCAGTTCATCAATGTAATGTAGGCATGTATTCCGAATATAGTCATACATGCTTATGGAAAAGAACCTGCATGACATCTTCTGTCCTACCCTCCCGTGGCAGCAGGGTCCTATTGGAAACTAAGGGATATTAAGGCCTCCTTTTAATAGAGTACCGGACCCAAGCATTAACACATAGTGAATACATGAACTCCTCAAACTACCGTCATCACCGGGAGTGGTCCCGATTATTGTCACTTCGGGGTTGCCGGGTCATAACACATAGTAGGTGACTATTGACTTGCAAGATAGGATCAAGAACTCACATATATTCATGAAAACATAATAGGTTCAGACCTGAAATCATGGCACTCGGGCCCTGATACGTCCAAAACGTATCTATAATTTCTGCTTGCTCCATGCCTCTTTTGTGTGATATTGCTATGATATTTATGCACTTCCATACACTTTTGATCATATTTGGACTAACCTACTAATGGTTGCAAAAGTGCACAATATTCTTGTTTTACACGTTATTGTGTAGGAATTACTTGGAAATTGACAAAAACGCAAAAGGAGTCGTATTGGAGTAGGACTCTGACTTTCCTGAAATCTGTCTGAGAACGTTTTTTAAATATGGTTACGTTACGGCCCGAAGACGACGTCAAACGGAAAAAGTCTAATTGCGAAAGTTGTGGGGAATTTCAAGAGGATGCTTCTGGATATAAAATGCATCCAAATCGGAGTCCGGACGGCCGAGTAAAGCCCGTTTTACTGAGGCCCAAAATCTGATGACGGGAATCCGAGAGTCTATATAAAGAGAGGAAACCTAGGTCACCAAGGGCCACGAATTTTCCTCCTCCCAAGCCGTCGTCTTGGAGGGGAGGACCAGCACCACTGCAGCACCATCCACAAGGAAGAAGGGGGGGCAAGGAGCCGCCGCCCCATAGGGCCGCCGCCGCCGCCGCCCCAGGGCCGCCGCCGCCCCCTAGGGCCGCCGGCCGTCTCCTCCTCGCGGGGCTGCACCTCTCCATCAACACCATCATCAACCTCCTCCTCACAATGTCCATGCGTGAGTAGTCTCCTCCGGGGCTGAGGGCTTGTACGTGTAGCTATAAGGTTATCTCTCTCTCCCATGATGTGATCTTCGTTGTGATCATAGGCTATGTTAATCTAGGGTGATCCCATGATATTTCCCCTTCCTCTATGTATTGGATTGATGTATCCACTTGTCTTTATCTAGTATAATCCCCGAGACCAAGGTGACAGCGGTCTATTGGACATGGATTAGAAGAATATTTTCATGAGTGATTTCCTCTTTTGTGTGTGGATTGAAGATTGAGAGTCTCTTGGTGCTTGTCTTTGACTATCCTTTAGATATGTTGTGGTGATTGTGGTACTCTCTTTGGATGGCCGCGGTGACATTGGGAAATCCATAGATTGAGAACTACGAACTTTGAGGTGTGCTTTTGTAGCCCTACATAATTCTCGTCCTCTCTTGACCACAAAGGAATGACCTCCGGGTGCGTCCCCCTTGCATGTTTTATGGGAAATATCATGTGATTCGATTATGTTAATGTTGTTGGGAGTTGCCACTAGAGAAAGTATGATCCCTAGGCCTTGTTTCCACCATTGCAATACCATTTGTGCTCACGTTTACCACTTGTTTGCTTGCTGCACTTTTATTACAGATTTATATTACTTTGTTTTGCCATCCATATCACTTGCCATTTAACATCTCTTCGCCGAACTAGTGCACCTATACATCTAACAAGTGTATTAGGTGTGTTGGGGACACAAGAGACTTCTTGTATCTTGATTGCAGGGTTGCTTGAAAGGGATACGTTCAACCTCCACTTCCCTGAGTTCGATAAACCTTGGGTTACTCACTTAAGGGAAATTTGCTGATGTCCTACAAACCTCTGCTCTTGGAGGCCCAACACTGTCTACAAGAATAGAAACGTGTGTAGACATCAAGCTATTTTTGGCGCCGTTGCCGGGGAAGTGAGGTAAGTGAAGGTACCTTCTCTAGATCTTGCAATTAAATCTTTTTGTTTCTTGTTTTTATTTCACTAGTTATGTTTATGGAAAACCGCGCTCTTAGTTCGCTGCTTGGGGAAGGCCGCTTTACCACACCCGTGGTAGAGAAGTCTCCTCCACCTACTGAATGTATCCCGTTCCGAATACCACTTAGGATAATTGAAATAATTATGAATGATCGTTATGATGGGACAGTCAATCCTAGTATTCATTTGTTGAAACTTACAGAACTTTGTGAGTTGTTTAAGATTTCAGGTTTGACAAGAGATGGAGTCATGAGGAAATTATTTGCCTTGTCCTTGAAAGGAAAAGCATTGGAATGGTATAGGCTACTAGATGACTCTCACCTGCTGGATTGGGAAGAGATCCAGTCTCTATTTTACTCCAAGTTTTATCCTCTTCATGAAGTCCATGAGAATAGGAATTATGTTTATAATTTCTATCCTCATGACGGAGAGAGCATAGCTCAAGCTTGGGGGAGACTGAAAACGTTAATGCTAAAATGTCCTAACTATGGGCTCCCCAAAGATATGATTATTACTAATTTCTATGCGAGGCTCTCTCGACAGGATAAAGATTTGCTCGATGCTTCCTCTATGGGTTCTTTCACAAATGAAAAGATTGATGCTAAATGGGAACTCCTTGAAAGAATTCAACGCAACACTGAAGATTGGGAGATCGACAAAGTTAAAGAGTCAGGTATAGTTTATGAGTATAATTGCATTAAGTCCTTTGTTGAAACTACAAGTTTTAATGAGTTTAGTGCTAAATTTGGGCTTGATTCTCAACTCCTTGTTGATTTCCTCAAATCTTTTGCTTCACATCTTAATATGCCTAAGGAGGATTGGAACAAGCATCATGAACCTTTTAAAGAGATTTGCAAAGAAAATGAAATTGTTCATGATGATTGCAACATACATGATCCAATTCCTAAAAATGAAGTTTTATATAAGCATGTTAATTTTTGTGGAGTGGATAGACCTTGTGAAAGGCCTATGATTGAAGAAGAGCAGTATTGTAAGCAACATAAGCATGAAAGAACAATCACTTGGGTCAGAGATTTAAATGAAATTGCTAGAGAATTGTGTGACCTTTATCCTTTTACTTGTGAACTTTGCTGTATAGAAGGTCACTTTAATTTTCAATGCATGCACTTTCAAAACATAACTGTTAACCAGTTGTGTGATAACATGATCACCTCTGATCTTTATGATGAGCTTATGTTATTTTTGATGTGTGAACAGTTATCAGAAAAGACTTCTTGGCTAGATGTTAATGCCATAGGAATAAAAAACACTTTGCAAAATTGCCATCTCTATTGTGTTGTTAATTGCCATGAAAATGATTACATAAGTAAGATTAGAAAGGAGGGAACTTTACCAAAGTATAAAAATGTCTCTTATATTTCTGCTAATAAAAAGGAGAGTTTCTCCCAAGTTTCCCCTATTGTTTCTAATGATAAACCAGGATATGTGGAGAAGCTTCATCTCCAACCACCCCCTCCTAAGGTGAAGAAGAAGAAAAAGAAGAGGAGGAGGAAGAGGAGCAAGAAGGAAGAAGAATGGGTATCAACCTGGCCTGAGCATATTCCTCCCATCAACTTTTATCCTAACGGTTGTAAGTTTAAAGAAGAAGGTTAAGTTTATTGCCTTAATTATCATCTTGATGATACGTTCGTAGGTACTATTGAAGATGATTTTGATTATGATATGCATGTTACTTATTGTGATTGGGAAAATGATGATAATGCTACTTATGATCTTGAAAATCTTTTTGGTACCAACTCTGAAAGTGATGATATGGGAAGCTCTAAGCTTGGGGATGATAGGATTGCAAATCCTTTACCCACTAGTGATGTGATAATTGATAATTCTTTTGCTAGTAAGAATAAATACAACATGTTTACAAATATAGTTGCTAGCAATGATAATGCTCTTCTCTACTATGATGATGTTATAGCTCCAATCTATAGTGATTATAAAGGTACCTATGACATAAGGACAAATTATCCTTATGAAACTTGTCATAATCATGGAGGGAATTACTCCCTTGTTGAACACCAACTTCCTAATACACAATTAATCTATAGTGTTCAAGTTGTTTATGATAGTCCTACTCCCACTATTACCAATGAGAAAGATTATGCTTATGTGGAAAGTAAGAGTACCTTTTGCATGTGGATCATGGTAACAATGCTTTATGTGATGCTTATATTGTTGAGTTTATTCGTGATCCCACTGAAAATTATTATGAGAAGGGAACATATGCTTATAGATATTTCAATAATATCAAGTTCCCTCTCTTTATGTTGAAGGTTTTGAAGCTGCACTTGTTTTGTCTTCCTATGCTTATTGCTTTGTGCTTCAATGAATTATTCTATTGCAATATTCCTATGCATAGGAAGCATGTTATGCTTAAATTTGTTTGGTATTTGCTTCTTGATGCTCTCTTTTGTTCTTCAACTCTTATTCCTACGAGAGAATCATTAAAGTCTTAAGCCTATCTTTATGGCTATAAAGAAAGAGCTCTAGGGAGACAACCCTTGTTATCTTTGCTTTAAGTTTGTTCTTTCAGTTTTTAGTGGTCTTGATGTTTGTTACTACTGTAGCAACATCATTGTATCTTTACTTTTCAGCTTTGTGCCAAGTTTAGCCTCCGATTGCAAGAGAGTTCAAGAGTTGTGACGTGCTGTCCAGGAAACAGATTCTGTCCTTGGACAGAAAAATTCGTATAAAATCACCAGATCATCTTTTTGGTCTGAATTGTTTCGACAGCGTGCTCTATACAATTGGCTTTCGGGCGTCTGTTCTGAGTTTTTTGATTTGAGTTGCAGAAGTGCCCCGAAAAAATTATTTACTACCTGCTGGTCTGTTTTTCACAGATTCTGTCCTGTTTTGCCTTTCCTTCGTTTTGCAAACCTTGAGCTTGCTTTTTCTTTGCAAAAACCTTTTGGCAATCTTGAGAAACAGTAGACCTTCAAGATTATCCTTATTTCCATCAAGGAAAAATTATTTTATTATGGGTACTAACCTCGCTAATCAGATTATGATGAGTTATGTATGAAGGGAGTTTTCAAGTGTGCGAGGGAAGATGATACAAAGATTCAGGAGTGTCAAACGCTCAAGCTTGGGGATACCCCCGTGCACCCCCAAGAAATATTCAAGAAGACTCAAGCGTCTAAGCTTGGGGATGCCTCGGTGCATCCCCTTCTCCATCAACATTATCAGTTCGTCTTTTGTTCCACTATATTTTAATCACTTCATGTGTTATGTGCTATGCTTGGAGCGTCTTGCTCTTAGTTTCCTTTTTAGTTTTCTTTAGCTTTGCTTGCTGTTCATAACAAGTTGGATCCTAGCCTTCATCGTTTGGGAGATAAACACGCTCCACTTCACTGTAGAACACAACATAGGCTTGCATGCGTATCTTCTTGTGTGTGTTCTTTATCTTTTCATAGTTGCTGTCATGCTTAGCTCTTAGTTTTCATGCTTATCTTTTTAAGAGCTTTTGTTTAGGTTGTTGCTTCTAGAACTCTCTTGAGTTATCATGCTTATCTTGTTAAGAGAGTTGGCTTCTGTGGCACTGGTTGATATGTCTATGATAAAAATGCTATGTGCATAATGGTGCTGAGTAGTTCATGTTTTCTTATGGTTAGTCTCAAATAGCTGGGGGGTTCTTAATGTGTTATTGAAGTACCAACATGATTTGTTTGCATATGATGTGGTATGGTTTAGTGATATCTTCCTCCAAGAATTTATTTTGATTGACTTGGCATATGCTCACGCATATTTAAGACTGTAAAGAAAGTCCATCAAGCCTTGATGATCTTTAATTTCTGAGTAGCGATATAACTTCCATGCCCGATTCAATGTTGCTTTGTCGCATGATTATGACCGTCATTGCTCTCTTAGTTGGCCACTCCCAGTCTTTTGCTAACCTCCACCTGTACTAAACAGACTGACTGCTTGTGCATCCAAAATCCTTTAAACCATTTATGCCATATGAGTCCACCATACCTTCCTACACATGGTATTTACCTGCCATTCCTAACGAAGACTATCTTGTACCATCTCGAAATTAATCAAAAAAGCATTTCTCTTTTGTGCCTCTATTTTAGCTCATGAGGAAGTAGTAGTTGATTCATGATCTTTTTAGGTTGGACAAGTTTCACCCCGGGATTGCATGTCTAATGTGCAAACCCCTAATACGAGAAGGAACTGGCAAAGAGTGCGCCCGGCTCATTAAAAAATATACGACAAACAAACCCTCCTTCATGCTTTGTTCATGAGAAATCAGAAAACTTTGGCAGTGATAAACAAAGGAGATTAAGAGGATGTGATCGTCCTCGCACGGGAGCCGTTCCTCGAAACTTGTCCAGCTCGAGAAGTAATTGAGTTACCTACTAGCATTCGTTGACGAAATATGCATATCCCAAAAATAATTTTACCTCTGTTTTTAAAAAACCAAGAGCTCTGGTACATGTTTAGTTTTTGTTTCCGACCACGGGTTTTCAACCTTGCCATCAAAAGCCACGGTTCGAGAGTCTCCACCTTCTTTATTCAAAGCACCAACTATTGAGAGCATGATTGTCATTCTGAGTGTAATGTGCATTGTCCCAAAGTACCATTGTCTTTTGCATGATTATGATATCGTTTATTCTGAAATCATTGTATCTAGTCGTCACTTAAACCTTGGAGGTGCCCCTGCATTTATGTTTTGCTTCACTAAAGGGGGCAAGTGAGGTACCACTTTGTCATATTTGCACACCATGCTCACTACAAATCCATTGAGTGTTTCAGTATCATATTGTAAAACTTTCAGTTCTTTGTGATATTCTCATGAGGAAACTTAATTACTACAGATTCATTATCTCAGTAAGCATTTGTCATGTGACTGTGAAAAGTTCTTATATGGTTAATAGCATGTCACCACAGAAATTATGCTTGTTATCATTTAACTACTCGAGGACGAGCAGGAATTAAGCTTGGGGATGTTGATACGTCCAAAATGTATCTATAATTTCTGCTTGCTCCATGCCTCTTTTGTGTGATATTGCTATGATATTTATGCACTTCCATACACTTTTGATCATATTTGGACTAACCTACTAATGGTTTCAAAAGTGCACAATGTTCTTGTTTTACACTTTATTGTGTAGGAATTACTTGGAAATTGACAAAAACGCAAAAGGAGTCGTATTGGAGTAGGACTCTGACTTTCCTGAAATCTGTCTGAGAACGTTTTTTAAAGATGGTCACGTTCCGGCCCGAAGACGACGTCAAACGGAAAAAATCTAGTTGCAAAAGTTGTGGGGATTTCGAGAGGATGCTTCTGGATATAAAATTCGTCCAAATCGGAGTCCGGGCGGCCGAGTAAAGCCCGTTTTACTGAGGCCCAAAATCTGATGACGGGAATCCGAGAGTCTATATAAAGAGAGGAAACCTAGGTCACCAAGGGCCACGAATTTTCCTCCTCCCAAGCCGCCGTCTTGGAGGGGAGGACCAGCACCATTGCAGCACCATCCACAAGGAAGAAGGGGGGCCAAGGAGCCGCCGCCCCCTAGGGCCGCCGCCGCCGCCGCCGCCCCAGGGCCGCCGGCCGTCTCCTCCTCGCGGGGCTGCACCTCTCCATCAACACCATCATCAACCTCCTCCTCACCATGTCCATGCGTGAGTAGTCTCCTCCGGGGCTGAGGGCTTGTACGTGTAGCTATGTGGTTATCTCTCTCTCCCATGATGTGATCTTTGTTGTGGTCATAGGCTATGTTAATCTAGGGTGATCCCATGATATTTCCCCTTCCTCTATGTATTGGATTGATGTACCCACTTGTCTTTATCTAGTATAATCCCCGAGACCAAGGTGACAGCGGTCTATTGGACATGTATTAGAAGAATATTTTCATGAGTGATTTCCTCTTTTGTGTGTGGATTGAAGATTGAGAGTCTCTTGGTGCTTGTCTTTGACTATCCTTTAGATATGTTGTGGTGATTGTGGTACTATCTTTGGATGGCCGCGATGACATTGGGAAATCCATAGATTGAGAACTACGAACTTTGAGGTGTGCTTTTGTAGCCCTACATAATTCTCGTCCTCTCTTGACCACAAAGGAATGACCTCCGGGTGCGTCCCCCTTGCATGTTTTATGGGAAATATCATGTGATTCGATTATGTTAATGTTGTTGGGAGTTGCCACTAGTGAAAGTATGATCCCTAGGCCTTGTTTCCACCATTGCAATACCATTTGTGCTCACGTTTACCACTTGTTTGCTTGCTGCACTTTTATTACAGATTTATATTACTTTGTTTTGCCATCCATATCACTTGCCATTTAACATCTCTTCGCCGAACTAGTGCACCTATACATCTAACAAGTGTATTAGGTGTGTTGGGGACACAAGAGACTTCTTGTATCTTGATTGCAGGGTTGCTTGAAAGGGGTACGTTCAACCTCCACTTCCCTGAGTTCGATAAACCTTGGGTTACTCACTTAAGGGAAATTTGCTGCTGTCCTACAAACCTCTGCTCTTGGAGGCCCAACACTGTCTACAAGAATAGAAGCGTGTGTAGACATCAGGCCCTAGTGACAAGCATTAAGCATGGCAAAGCCATAGCAACATCAATCTTAGAACATAGTGGATACTAGGGATCAAACCCTAACAAAACTAACTTGATTACATGGTAAATCTCATCCAACCCCTAGCAAGCCTACGATGGGATTACTCACGCACGGCGGTGAGCATCATGGAATTGGTGATGGAGGAAGGTTGATGATGACGACGGCGACGATCTCCACTCTCCGGAGCCCCGAACGGACTCCAGATCTGCCCTCCCGAGAGAGATTAGGGCTTGGTGGCGGCTCCCTATCGTAAAACACGATGAATCCTTCTCTCTGATTTTTTCCTTCCCGAAATTGAATATATGGAGTCGAAGCTGAGGTCGGTGGAGCTTTAGGGGGCCCACGAGGCAGGATGCGCGCCCAGGGGGCGCCCCCACCCTCATGGACATGATATGGGCCCCATGGACTGTTTTCTTCCGTCGGTATTTTATATATATTCCAAAAGAATTCTTCGTTGATTTTCAGGTCATTCCGAGAACTTTTATTTCTGCACAATAATAACACCATGGTCGTTCTGCTGAAAACAATGTCAGTCCGGGTTAGTTCCATTCAAATCATGCAAGTTAGAGTCCAAAACGAGGGCAAAAGTGTTTGGAAAAGTAGATATGTTGGAGTCGTATCACCCCTGGTAACTATATGCATCTTGGGATAATAGGACATATTCTATAATGGTGAAAACGTTCAATGGGCTGCAAACTTGTGAGAAAAAGTGGCAGGTTACAACATTTACCGCTAGGTAGATTGCTCACAAATATGTAGACAAAATTAGGGCATGTGAGAAAATTTCTTTGAAAGGCATGGCAGGTTTTGTGCAAGAAGATTGGAATACGACAATTAAAAGTGGCAAGCTAGGGAGATCTAGGAAGATTGCATATGATATCATATATGGAGATGAGATTGCACAAAACAACTTGTTGTGGGACTATGCAAATGAGCTAGGAGCATCTCCACTCGTTCGGCCCCCAGGCGCACCCGACGATTGTGCTTTGGCCCTTCGGCTGATGCTTTTTTGGCCCTGGGGGGGTCTAGTTCCCAGCCACACCCCTAGATTTCGACCCCGAGACACGTATAAATTCAAACTTGACCTTTCCCGCTACCCAAAAAACGCCACAAGTTCGGCGATCAATGGCTGCCACAAAGTTGGGGATCAGCATGCCATAGTTCGGCGATCAATCATACTCGAAAGTTCGGCGTTCAAAAGGAAGGACGCATAGGCAATGCATCAAATGGCGGCGTGCTCCTCCGGAGTCGGACTGGCGGGAGTCGGCGTGCTTGGGCTGTGATGTCTACTACGCAACCTTCTTGTTGTAGACGTTGTTGGGCCTCCAAGTGCAGAGGTTTGTAGGACAGTAGCAAATTTCCCTCAAGTGGATGACCTAAGGTTTATCAATCTGTGGGAGGCGTAGGATGAAGATCGTCTCTCTCAAATAACCCAGCAACCAAATAACAAAGAGTCTCTTGTGTCCCCAACACACCCAACACAATGGTAAATTGTATAGGTGCACTAGTTCGGCGAAGAGATGGTGATACAAGTGCAATATGGATGGTAGATATAGGTTTTTGTGATAATAAAATATAAAAACAGCAAGGTAACTAATGATAAAAGTGAGCATAAACGGTGTTGCAATGATAGGAAACAAGGCCTAGGGTTCATACTTTCACTAGTGCAAGTTTTCTCAACAATAATAACATAGATGGATCATATAACTATCCCTCAACATGCAACAAAGAGTCACTCCAAAGTCACTAATAGTGGAGAACAAACGAAGAGATTATGGTAGGGTACGAAACCACCTCAAATTTATTCTTTCTGATCGATCTATCATAGAGTTTGTACTAGAATAACACCTTAAGATACAAATCAACCAAAACCCTAATGTCACCTAGATATTCCATTGTCACCTCAAGTATCTGTGGGCATGATTATACGATATGCATCACACAATCTCAAATTCATCTATTCAACCAACACAAAAGAACTTCAAAGAGTGCCCCAAAGTTTCTACCGGAGAGTCAAGACGAAAACGTGTGCCAACCCCTATGCATAGATTCCCAAGGTCACGGAACCCGCAAGTTGATCGCCAAAACATACATCAAGTGAATCGATAGAATACCCCATTGTCACCACGGGTATCCCACGCAAGACATACATCAAGTGTTCTCAAATCCTTAAAGACTCAATCCGATAAGATAACTTCAAAGGGAAAACTCAATCCATTACAAGAGAGTAGAGGGGGAGAAACATCATAATATCCAACTATAATAGCAAAGCTCACGATACATCAAGATCGTGCCATCTCAAGGACACGAGAGAGAGAGAGAGAGAGAGAGAGATCAAACAGATAGCTACTGATACATACCCTCAGCCCCGAGGGTGAACTACTCCCTCCTCGTCATGGAGAGCGCCGGGATGATGAAGATGGCCACCGGAGAGGGATTCCCCCTTCGGCAGGGTGCCGGAAAGGGTTTAGATTGGTTTTCGGTGGCAACAGAGGTTTTCGGCGGCGGAACTCCCGATCTAGGTTATTTTCCAGAGGTTTCAGTATATATAGGAGGTGTTGGAGTCGGGGACAAGTAAAGGGGGTCTCCGGGCTGTCCACGAGGCAGGGGGCGCGCCCGGGGAGGCACGCGCCCCCTACCCTCGTGGGCAGCCCGTGGACCTTCTGGTCCCCCTCCGGCACTTTCTGGGCTTCTTCTGGTCCAAAAATAACGTCTGTTGAGTTTCAGGTCAATTGGGCTCTGTTTGATATTCCTTTTCTACGATACTCTAAACAGGAGAAAAACAGAAACTGGCACTGGGCTCTGGTTAATAGGTTAGTCCCAAAAATCATATAAAAGTGTATATAAAAGCCCATAAAACATCCTAGAAGGATAATATAATATCATGGAACAATCAAAAATTGTAGATACGTTGGAGACGTATCAAGCATCCCAAGCTTAATTCCTGCTCGTCCTCGAGTAGGTAAATGATAGAAACAGAATTTTTGATGTGGAATGCTACCTAACATAATTCTCAACGCAATTTTCTTTATTGTGGCATGAATGTTCAGATCCGAAAGATTCAAGACAAAAGTCTATATTGACATAAGAATAATAATAATTTAAGCATACTAACAAAGCAATTATGTCTTCTCAAAATAACACGGCCAAAGAAAGTTCATCCCTACAAAATCATATAGTTTGGCTATGCTCCATCTTCGTCACACAAAATACCCAAACATGCACAACCCCAGTTTCAGCCAAGCAATTGTCTCATACTTTAATTTTTTCAAACTTTTTCAACTTTCACGCAATACATGAGCATGAGCCATGGATATAACACTATAGGTGGAATAGAGTGGTGGTTGTGGAGAAGACAAAAAAGGAGGAAGATGGTCTCACATCAACTAGGCGTATCGAAGGGCTAATGGAGATGCCCATCAATAGATATCAATCTGAGTGAGTAGGGATTGCCATGCAACGGATGCACTAGAGCTATAAATGTATGGAAGCTCAACAAAAGAAACTAAGTGGGTGTGCATCCAACTTGCTTGCTCACGAAGACCTAGGGCATTTGAGGAAGCCCATCGTTGGAATATACAAGCCAAGTTCTATAATGAAAATTCCCACTAGTATATGAAAGTGACTAAACAAGAGACTCTCTATCATGAAGATCATGATGCTACTTTGAAGCACAAGTGTGGAAACAGATAGTAGCATTGTCCCTTTTTTATTTTTATTTTTTTCTTTATTTTTTCTATTTCTTTTTCCTTCTTTTGGGCCTTTCTTTTTTCTTTAGCCTTTTTTTCGGGTCCTACTATTTTTCTTTGGCCTTTCTTTTTTTTCTTCTTTTTTTCTTTGGGACAATGCTCTAATAATGATGATCATCACACTTTTGTTTACTTACAACTCGATATTACAACTCCATACTAGAACAAAGTATGACTCTATATGAATGCCTCCGGCAGTGTACCGGGATGTGCAGTGAATCAAGAGTGACATGTATAAAAAAATATGCATGGTGGCCTAGCCACGAATATGATGTCATCTACATGATCATGCATGGCAATATGACAATGATGAAGTGTGTCATAATAAATGGAACGGTGAAAAGTTGCATGGCAATATATCTCGGAATGGCTATGGAAATGCCATGATAGGTAGGTATGGTGGCTGTTTTGAGGAAGGTATATGGTGGGTGTATGGTACCGACGAAAGTTGTGCGGTACAGGAGAGGCTAGATATGGTGGAAGGGTGAGAGTGCGTATAATCCATGGACTCAACATTAGTCATAAAGAACTCACATACTTATTGCAAAAATCTACAATTCATCAAAACAAAGTACTACACGCATGCTCCTAGGGGAAGGGTTGGTAGGAGTTAACCATCGCGCGATCCCGACCTCCACACAAAGGATGACACTCAATGAAATACCTCATGCTTCAAATTTGTCACACAACGGTTACCATATGTGCATGCTATAGGACTTGCAAACCTTAAAACAAGTATTTATCAAATTCACAACCACTCTACTAGCATGACTCTAATATTACCATCCTCATATCTCAAAACAATCATCAAGTATCAAACTTCTCATAGTATTCAATGCACTTTTTATGAAAGTTTTTACTATACCCATCTTGGATGCCTATCATATTAGGACTAGTTTTATAACCAAAGCAAATTACCATGCTGTTCTAAAAGACTCTCAAAATAATATAAGTGAAGCATGAGAGTTCATCTATTTCTTCAAAATAAAACCACCGCCGTGCTCTAAAATATATAAGTGAAGCACTAGATCAAATGACAAACTACTCCGAAAGATAAAAGTGAAGATCAATGAGTAGTTGAATAATTATGTAACTATGTGAAGACTCTCTAACATTTGAGAATTTCGGATCTTGGGATTTTATTCAGACAGTAAGCAAAACAAAATAAAACAAAATTACACTCCAAGCAAAACACATATCATGTGGTGAATAAAAATATAGCCTCAAGTAAAGTTACCGATGAGCGAAGACGAAAGAGGGGATGCCATCCGGGGCATCCCCAAGCTTAGGCTCTTGGTTGTCCTTGAATATTACCTTGGGGTGCCTTGGGCCTCCCCAAGCTTAGGCTATTTCCACTCCTTATTCCATATTCCATCGAATCTTTACCCAAAACTTGAAAACTTCACAACACAAAACTCAACAGAAAAGTCATAAGCACCGTTAGTATAAGAAAGTAAAACCACCACTTAGGTACTATTATGAACTCATTCTAAATTCATATATTGGTGTAATATCTATTGTATTCCAACTTCTCTATGGTTCATACCCTCCGATACTACTCATAGATTCATCAAAATAAGCAAGCAACGCATAGAAAACAGAATCTGTCAAAAACAGAATAGTCTGTAGCAATCTGTAACTTTCGAATACTTCTATAACTGTAAAAATTCTGAAATAAACTGGTGGAAGTGAGGAATTTGTCTATGAATCATCTTAAAAAATAATCAACTAAAAAGCACTCTTTAGTAAAAAAATGGTAGCTAATCTCGTGAGCGCTAAAGTTTCTATTTTTTACAGCATGATCGCATAAACTTCACACAAGTCTTCCCAAAGGTTCTATTTGGCACAAACACTAATTAAAACACAAAACTACATCTAAACAGAAGCTAGATGCAATATTTATTCCTAAACAGAAGCAAAAAGCAAAGAACAAAAATAAAGTTGGGTTGCCTCCCAACAAGCGCTATCATTTAACGCCCCTAGCTAGGCACAATGATTTCAATGATGTTCGCATAAAAGATAAGAATTGAAACATAAAGGGAGTATCATAAAGAATATGACTAGCACATTTAAGTCTAACCCACTTCCTATGCATAGGGATTTTGTGAGCAAACAACTTATGGGAACAATAATCAACTAGCATAGGAAAGCAAAACAAGCATAGCTTCAAGATTTCAAGCACATAGAGAGGAAACTTGATATTATTGCGATATGTAGAAGCATATGATCCTCTCTCATAATATTTTTTAGTAGCATCATGAATGAATTCAACCATGTAACTATCACATAAGCATTCTTTTCATGATCTACTTGCATAGAAATTTTACTACTCTCCACATAAGCAAATTTATTCTCATCAATAGTAGTGGGAGCAAACACAACAAAATAACTATCATGTGAAGCATAATCCAATTGAAAATTAATATCATGATGACAAGTTTCATGGTTATCTTTATTCTTTATAGCATACATGTTATCACAATAATCATCATAAATAGGAGGCATGCTTTCATCATAACAAATTTGCTCATCAAAACTTGGGGGAATAAACATTTCATCTTCATCAAACATAGCATCCCCAAGCTTGTGGCCTTGCATATCATTAGCATCATGGGTATCAAAGAATTCATACCAACAACATTGCAATCATGCTCATCATGCACATATTTTATGCCAAGCATTCTATGTAATTCTTCTTCTAGTACTTGAGCACAATTTTCCGTCCCATCATTTTCACGAAAGATATTAAAAAGATGAAGCATATGAGGTAACCTTAATTCCATTTTTTGTAGTTTTCTTTTATAAACTAAACTAGTGATAAAACAAGAAACTAAAAGATTCGATTGCAAGATCTAAAGATATACCTTCGTGCACTCACCTCCCCAGCAATGGCATCAGAAAAGAGCTTGATGTCTACTACGCAACCTTTTTCTTGTAGACATTGTTGGGCCTCCAAGTGCAGAGGTTTGTAGGACAGTAGCAAATTTCCCTCAAGTGGATGACCTAAGGTTTATCCATCCGTGGGAGGCGTAGGATGAAGATGGTCTCTCTCAAACAACCCTGCAACCAAATAACAAAGAGTCTCTTGTGTCCACAACACACCCAATACAATGGTAAATTGTATAGGTGCACTAGTTCGGCGAAGAGATGGTGGTACAAGTACAATATGGATGGTAGATGTAGGTTTTTGTTAGAAGAAGATATAAAAACAGCAAGGTAACTAATGATAAAAGTGAGAATAAACGGTGTTGCAATGATAGTAAACAAGGCCTAGGGTTCATACTTTCACTAGTGCAAGTTCTCTCAACAATAATAACATAGATGGATCATATAACTATCCCTCAACATGCAACAAAGAGTCACTCCAAAGTCACTAATAGCAGAGAACAAACGAAGAGATTATGGTAGGGTACGAAACCACCTCAAAGTTATTCTTTCTGATCGATCTATCATAGAGTTCGTACTAGAATAACACCTTAAGATACAAATCAACCAAAACCCTAATGTCACCTAGATACTCCATTGTCACCTCAAGTATCCATGGGCATGATTATACGATATGCATCACACAATCTCAGATTCATCTATTCAACCAACACAAAAGAACTTCAAAGAGTGCCCCAAAGTTTCTACCGGAGAGTCAAGACAAAAACGTGTGCCAACCCCTATGCATAGATTCCCAAGGTCACGGAACCCGCAAGTTGATCACCAAAACATACATCAAGTGAATCGATAGAATACCCCATTGTCACCACGGGTATCCCACGCAAGACATACATCAAGTGTTCTCAAATCCTTAAAGACTCAATCCGATAAGATAACTTCAAATGGGAAAACTCAATCCATTACAAGAGAGTAGAGGGGGACAAACATCATAAGATCCAACTATAATAGCAAAGCTTGCGATACATCAAGATCGTGCCATCTCAAGGACACGAGAGAGAGATCAAACACATAGCTACTGATACATACCCTCAGCCCCGAGGGTGAACTAGTCCCTCCTCGTCATGGGGAGCGCTGGGATGATGAAGATGGCCATCGGAGAGGGATTCCCCCTCCGGTAGGGTGCCGGAACGGGTCTAGATAGGTTTTCGGTGGCAACAGAGGCTTTCGGCGGTGGAACTCCCGATCTAGGTTATTTTCCGGAGGTTTCAATATATATAGGAGGTGTTGGAGTCGGGGACAAGTAAAGGGGGTCTCCGGGCTGTCCACGAGGCAGGGGGCGCGCCCAGGGGGGCACGTGCCCCTACCCTCGTGGGCAGCCCGTGGACCTTTTGGTCCCCCTCCGGCACTTTCTGGGCTTCTTCTTGTCCAAAAATATCCTCTGTTGAGTTTCAGGTCAATTGGGCTCCGTTTGATATTCCTTTTCTGCGATACTCTAAAATAGGAGAAAAGCAGAAACTGGCACTGGGCTCTGGCTTAATAGGTTAGTCCCAAAAATCATATAAAAGTGTATATAAAAGCCCATAAAACATCCTAGAAGGATAATATAATAGCATGGAACAATAAAAAATTATAGATACGTTGGAAACGTATCAAGCTGGTCGGCGTCGGCATGGCTTCTGTGCTGGGCATCGCGGAGGCATCATCACTCGGGCTTGCTGGCGGCGTTGGGGTCGGTGTGGGAGCTGGCGCGGCCGTCGCTGACATCTGGTTCAAGATGAGGCTGCGTTCCGCCAGGTACCACACATTGTCCTGCTCGTCCATCGTCGACATGCCTGCCACCATCAGGAATGTTAGGTCTGTGTTCCTCTTCTTCGCGACGACGTTGGTCCGGAGTAGGTCGAGCTTGACGGCACTGTTCGTCATCAACACCAACCACCGCACCTCAGATTTCTCTTCCCTCTTGGCGGTGTGGTTCTTGGCATTGGCGATGCACTACTCGATGGACGCGTGCAGGCGCTCGGTAGATGGTGAGGCGTCCTTCGCCGTCTTGGCTCGTTTGTTGCCGTCAGGGCGCCCATCCGGCGCCCCCGGCGTGGCCGCGTCTGGCTTGTACGTCTCCTTGGCCTTGGCGAGGGTGCGCCGTACATCCACCCACTTCTCGCACTTCTCAATCTGGGAGAACACATGGAGGTACTTGAACTCTTGGTCGGTGATGTTGTCCTGGCGGTACATGGCGAACATCCGAACCATCTGCGCCGAAGAACAAGTGTCGGCGACGCAGACGGTGAAAAGAAGCGAGAGACGGCATCTCTGCATACCTGACCCTCGATGTTGGCGCCACTTTCCCAGCGAGCCGCGATCTCCTCGACAATCTCATGCCATTTGTTGCAGGCCGTTTGGATGATCGCCCAATGGTTCGACATTGCCTTCGAGTCGTGCTTCATGTCGATGGTGGCGAAGTAGGGGTCGACCAACTTGCACTTGTCGAACTCCGACTTGATGCGCTCCCAGTACGTGTCGGTGTTCTGGTTCGTGCCGGTGATTGGGTCGAGACAGACGGTCTTCCATGCTTCCGCAAGGCACTCGTCTTCTTTGGAGTCCACTTGATGCGCGGATCATCGATCCTAGCTTCTTCTTTTTCCCTTTCTTCATCGGCGCAGGCGCCGGCTCCTCCTCCTCTTCCTCCTCCTTGCCGTAATCGAGCTCGTTGTCCATGTCGCCGGCAAGGTCCATTGTATCGTCTTGTGCCTGGAGCCCGGGGGAGATGGCGGCGGCGGCCGAGCCGCTCGTGATGATCTCGTCCACGTTGGGTTCCGTCACGTCGGGGTTGCTGAAATGCAACGACGAGGCTTGCGAGAAGTGTAAGGCGCCTCGTCGCAAAGGCGGCGTCGGGGAGGCGGCATAAGCCAACGGTGAGTAGGTATACGGGGGAACTAGATGCCGGCGAGCGCGGGCGAGGACGTGCGCTGGTCGGGGTTCAGGCCGGAGTGTCAGCTTCCGGGTTCCGCAGACCCTAGAGAGGTTCAAACTCTGGGGTGCGCACGAAGAACACTCTCTCCCCAGCGCGCTTGCCATATGATTCCACGGCCTAGCTCGACGAACTCAAAGAACAAGAGACACAGAGGTATATACTGGTTCGGGCCACCTTGCGGTGTAATACCCTACTCCAGTGTGTGTGGTGGATTGCCTCGTGGGTCTCAGGACGAACAAGTACAATGGATGAACAACCTCAGAAGGAGTGGCGTTCTTGGGCTCGGATGAGCTTGTGGTATGGTCAGGGTGGAATGGATCCGATCCCTTCTATGGTGGTGGCTACGTCCTATTTATAGTGGCCTTGGTCCTCTTCCCAAATGTAGGCGGGAAGGAATCCTACAATGGCCAAATTTGAAGGGGAACAACTAGTACAAGCTATCCTGAAAAAATCGGTCTTCGCCTGCCAAAGGCTCTGGTGGTGACGCCGCACCGGGCTCCACGATGACCTCCATTCTGCCGTCTTGGCAGTCCTTGGTCTTGTTGCACCGATATGGAAACCTTTGCTTGATTCCTCGGGACTCCGCACCTACGCTTGCCCCCTTAGCACCAAAGGGGAAACTTGTACACTGCGCCCGCTGGCGCCCGCCTGGCCTTGGTCGTCATGGCTCATGTCATGTGAACCTCGCGAGGTGCGCCTTGCATAGATATCTCTGCTCCTCGGGAGCCAGCCTAGAGAGGCTGCCCCCAAGAAGGTCTTCTTGTTGTCCGCCTCGCGAAACTTGGCCCCTCGGGAGGGTCTTGAGCTGTGGTTGCTGAAGCTAGGACCTACCAGGCCACCGATGGAGGCACGTCACGGGCCGCAGGCAGGCAAGTCTGGGTACCCATGTTCCCAGGACACCGACATGGAGGGTGAGGCGCGTTGGCCATGCGGAAAGGTGATGTTGGGGTTGAATCCGCCGTGCGTGTTGCTGTCGGCGTAGCCAGGGCATGGATGTCGGGGCGAGAAGCTGGCCGGCGACCCGATGCTCGGCTGGCTCCAGGCAGCTTACGAGCCATGGCCGTCGGGTGGATTCATCATCCCCGCGCGAGACACCTCTGCTTGCTCCGCCACTGCCGCCCTGTCCCGGGCCCTCTTGGCGTTGATCCTGTTCCGCCAGTCGGTGTGTTGGGAAACGTAGTATTTCAAAAAAAATCCTACGATCACGCAAGATCTATCTAGGAGAAGCATAGCAACGAGCGGGGAGAGTGTTTCCACATACCCTCGTAGACCGAAAGTGGAAGCATTTAGTAACGCGGTTGATGTAGTTGAACGTCTTCGCGATCCAACCGATCAAGCACCGAACGCACGGCACCTTCGCGATCTACACACATTCATCTCGGTGCCGTCCCTCGAACTCTTGATCCAGTTGAGGCCGAGGGAGAGTTTCATCAGCACGACGGCATGGTGACGGTGTTAATGAAGTTACCGACGCAGGGCTTCGCCTAAGCACTGCGACAATATGACCGAGGTGTGTAACAGTGGAGGGGGGCAACGCACATGGCTAAAACAATTGTCAACTTGTGTGTATAGGGTGCCCCACTGGCCTCGTATATAAAGGAGCAATGGGAGAGGCCGGCCGGCCCCTATAGGCACGCCCCATGTAGGATTTCTACTAGGAATAGGAATCCTATTCCTAGTAGGTTTCCAACAAGGGAAGATAGGGGAAGGAAGGAGGAAGGGGAGAGAAGGAAGGAGGGGGGCGCCGCCCCACCCCTTGTCCAATTCGGACTAGGGGGCGCGCGCCACCTCCTTGGTCGACCCTCTCTCCTCTAGGGCTCATGGTGGCCCATTAACCTCCCAGGGGGTTCCGGTAACCCTCCGGCACTTCGGTTTTATCCGAAACTCTCCAGAACACTTCCGGTGTACGAACGACATGGTCCTATATATCAATCTTCGTGTATCGACCATTTCGAGACTCCTCGTCATGTCTGTGATCTCATCCGGGACACCGAACAACCTTCGGTACATCAAAACACATAAACTCATAATACCGATCTTCATGGAACGTTAAGCGTGCGGACCCTACGGGTTCGAGAACTATGTAGACATGACCGAGACTCATCTCCGGTCAATAACCAATAGCGGAACTTGTATGCTCATATTGGTTCCTACATATTCTACGAAGATCTTTATCAGTCAAACCGCACAACAACATACGTTGTTCCCTTTGTCATCGGTATGTTACTTGCCCGAGATTCGATCGTAGGTATCATCATACCTAGTTCAATCTCATTACCGGCATATCTCTTTAATCGTTCCGTTATACATCATCACGTGACTAACTCATTAGTCATTTGCTTGCAAGGCTTATTATGATGTGTATTACCGAGAGGGCCCAGAGATACCTCTCCGACACTCGGAGTGACAAATCCTATTCTCGATCTATGCCAACACCAAAAACACCTTCGGAGACACCTGTAGAGCATCTTTATAATCACCCAGTTACGTTGTGACATTTGATAGCACACAAGGTGTTCCTCCGGTATTCCGGAGTTGCATAATCTCATAGTCATAGGAATATGTATAAGTCATGAAGAAAGCAATAGCAATAAAACTTAATGATCATTATGCTAAGCTAATAGATGGGTCTTGTCCATCACATCATTCTCCTAATGATGTGATCCCATTCATCAAATGACAACACATGTTTATGGTTAGGAAACTTAACCATCTTTGACTAACGAGCTAGTCTAGTAGAGGCTTACTAGGGACATGATGTTTTGTGTATGTATCCACACATGTATCAAGTTTCCGATTAATACAATTCTAGCATGAATAATAAACATTTATCATGATATAAGTAAATATAAAATAACAACTTTATTATTTCCTCTAGGGCATATTTCCTTCACGGTGGTGACAGCCTCCCGGCGCTGAACCTCCGCTTTCTAGTCGACGTTTGACATGCCATGTGGTTTTGCCGGCGGCGCCCTCGGCTTCCTCTGCTTCGACTGGGTGGCATCGACAACGGTAGCGGCGTGAGGGGCCGTATACTTCTTCGGTGGCATGGCGGGATGGCGGCCGAATGGCGGGGAGAGGGAGGATAATGGAGGGAAATGGAGGGGAAACGTGGGGGATCATCGGGAAAAAATGCCTCTCACCGACAAAGAGGACCCACGCGCCTTTTTGCTTCCTTCGGCGCCCCCAGGAGGCCCCGGGGGGTTTGGGTTCGGCTCGGGTTCGCCAGCTGTTATTTTGGTCCAAACCGGTGATAAACAAGGTCCTGGGAGCGCGACTGGGCCGATCTTTCGGTGTCGACGCTAAAAAAAGAGCCCTGGGGGGCATGTTGGGGGGCGAGTGGAGATGCTCCGAGGAGATCAAATCATGGGACTACCTTCCTCCTTGGACTGTTAGAAGAGGGGCATTTTTAGAGATGCAACTTCTCTTTTGATGCATGCAAGAGGGGGGTTGTAGGCCTATCATTTTCCTAGATGGTTGCCACTTAAAGACACAATATGGAGGTGTTCTGTTAAGTGTAGTAGTAATGGATCCCAATGATTGCATATTTCCTGTTGCTTATGCAGCGGTGTAGTCTCAGCACACCAAATCTTGGAGATGGTTTATCATGGCATTAAAGCAAGATCTAGGAATGGAAACCACAAATCTATGGACAATCATGTCTGAGAAGAAAAAAGTATGTGTGTTTATGTCCTTTTGTGTTATATATTAGATCTTGTTCTTTTCTGCTATATGTTTGTTACTTATTTCTTATATGTGTTTACATGGTTTAATAAAGGTAGTTAAAGAATTGTTTCCCAATTCACCACATAGATTTTGTGTCAGGCAGTTATGGCAGAATTTCAACAAGAACTTCAAAGGAGAGGCTTTGAAGAATCAACTATGGAAATGTGTCAGGAATACTACAGATGGAAGGTTCAAGGAAAACATGAACCACATGTCAGTGCTCAACCAAGAGGCCCATGATTGGCTTGCTGAGTTAGACCCTAAAACATGGGTTAGGGCTTACCAAAATGAATTCCCCAAGTGTAATGTGCTCCTCAATAACAACCGTGAGTTAGACCCTAAAACATGAGAGGATTTAAAAAACCAAGAAAAGTTAACATGTTTGATGAACCGAGATAGGAAAAGTTACATGTTTGTGTTCTGCAAATGATTAGCAGTAGAACCCATCGCGCCATACCCCCTATGGCGCACCCTGTTGATTGTGGGGCCCTCAGGCACCATCTGGCGTTGATTCTTCTTCCCAAAAATCACATGTATTACAAAATAAATCTCCGTAAAGTTTTACCGTGTTTGGACTTCGTTAGATATGGATTTTGCGCTAAACAAAAAACATGCAAAAAATAGGAACATGCACAGGGCACTGGATCAATCAATATGTTAGACTAAAAAATAATATAATGTTGTCATAAGTATGTGAAAGTTGTAGAATATTGGCATGAAACAATCAAAAACTATAGACGTGTCACACCCACCCAAACTTGTTGAAACTTTGGAGATTGAGAGAGCAAGACCCGATCTACACTTTGACCAAACCAAATTTGTGTTCCCAGAATATTTTCCACTATTGACTTGTTACTCTTGGAGCTTTGGCTCCTAGGCGGTTGGAGGTTTCCCCGAAAGATTCCTTGATTGTGGTGTGCTCCGGAGACTTTTGTAAACGTGTGGTGGTCGCGTTCGAGACCAATCCCGAGTGATTTGAGGCTCATCCATTGGGGTGACTCGAAAGAGAATACGGCGAGCCTTCCGTGGCGTTCCACAAGTTTTGGTCTTGACACCGCTCTAAACAGATAGTCAACCGTAATGATCCTTTCAATTGATATTAGAGCATCGTGCTCTAATATAATGTTTTACAACCTTAGAGGATACTGAAAATCTAGGGAATGAGGGAGGTGCACCACTACTTGCGGAGGATGGTCAAAACCCACCCCCCCTCCCCCGTCGGGGCTTTCAGCTCCAGCTGGAGCCAATTCTTGATTGGCAACAATCTGCAGAAGTTTGACATCTGCGTCTTCGAGCTCATTGCCAAGGACAACATCAAGGTGCACGCCCGCTGAACTAAGCTCCGGGTAACCCCGTACCTCCACCAAGAGGATCCTAGCGCTGCAATTTCAAACTGACACGGGGGCTCCTGTAGTCAATGGGGTAAATTTGATCATGTGTTTTAGGAAAAATGGCAATTTGCGGTAAATGTAACACACGGAGTCGCGATAAATCGATTAATTGGCCGATAGTTCGAACATCGTCTTAACCACTAGGAATCCTATGTTAAACATTAGGAATTTTCCGCCTTTTTTTAACATAAGGCTTGCGTTTTTCCTTTTCCCCCTCCTTACATATATTTATATTATGAAAATGCTCTACTTATATATGTATATGGAAAATTGATTTACTTAGTTTTGAAATTCTACAACTCTCATTACAAAAAAGTTTGGAGAATTTCAAAAGTTTGCTCTCATGGTTTTTAAAAAAAACTTCAGACAACCCAGAAAAATATTTGTGGCAATTGAAATGTTCACATGCATAAAACATGTTCATGTTATTTTATACGAAAAGTCATGAAATACACAAAATGTTTGTTATGTTAATTTGTAAAAAAAAATTGCGCCATTTAAAAATATGTTCATGGCAGTTTTCAAAAAGTTTACATGTTGAAAAATGTGTTAATTTTTTTAAGTTCAATTATCTAATCATGCCTTGTGTAATATTAAATAAAAATCATAACATGCAAGAAATGTTCATTAAATTTAACAACATGGTCATAAGAATTAAAAATTATTCCCACATTTTGAAAAAAATGACTTTTTGGAATACAAGTCAATGTTTTTTGAAAAATGATCATTGTGTATTTAGAAAAAATGTTCAATGTTCATTTGACAAACTTTAAACATGCATTATGATAAATTTCCAACATGTATTCAGAGTAATATGCACAATGTGCATACGGAAATGTTCAACGCGTATTAAAAAATCGCCATGCATTGAATATTAAAAATATTGAAAAGAAAAACAAAATTAAAATTAAACATATATGAAAAAAAAACAGAAGGAAATTGATAGAGAACAAAAAAACATGGTTGAGACCTTCCCAAAATCGAGTGAAAGGTTCCCAAAACTAGTTCTTGCTGTAGAGAATAGAAACTTCAAAAATTAACCCTAACCAACTCTATTGGGTCGGTCCATCAATGAGATTACTGTCTGTCTTGCAGTAAGCAAGACATCATAATATTTGCGTTGTGACAAATAGCGTTCCTAATCCCGTTGAGAGATGGTGAGCAAAGGGTGCTGCCATGTGCCGCTTGCGGCGAGTTGTGCACTGGTGTTGCCTACAGCTAGCTGGTAGTGGGCCGGCAAGTTATTACATGGTCTCCTCATGTTGACATGATGCTGTTATGACACACGTTTTTATTAATTTTTGTTTGTATTGAAAAAAATACATATATTATGATAAAAATAGCAAATACAATGTACAAAAAAATTCACTGCACTTTTAGAAAATGTTTTCACAATTAAAAAATTGTTTGAACATTTCAAAAATGTTCGTGCATTTCACAAATGTGTACCTGCCATTTTCTTTCTCGTAGTTCAGCAAATGTATCATGTTCTTACAATTCAGCAAATTTACTCATCCCAGAATGAGTGGAATTTTATTTTACTTGTCTTGCAGATCATCCCAACTGAATTCATTAGGGAGCATCTTCCCCACTCCAGCTAGTAGACCCTCAGGGATCCGCAAGGTCATTCCTGGGAAGTTGAATTCGTCTATTGAAGCCATCATTACCCCAGGGCTTTCAGCGACGACTGGAGCAAGTTCTCGATTTGCAACAATCCGAAGAAGTTCGACGTGTGCACCACCAAGCTCATCGCTGAGGATAACATCAAGGTGCACATCTATAGAGCTAAGCTCCTAATAATCTCGCACTTCCACCAAGAGTATTCTAGGGTTGCAATTCCAAACTGACCCGTGGGCTTTCGTAGTCCTTTTTTTAGAGAGACTGGGCTCTCGTAGTCAATGGAGTAAGTGTCATACTATATTTCAGGGAAATGGTAATCTGCTGTAATGGGACACAAGGAGTCACGATAAATATTTGAATTGGCGGATATATTGAACAATGGCCTAAATACTAGGAATCTATGTTAAACATTAGGTCCACGTTTTTCTTTCATCACAAGACTTGCGTTTTTTTCCTTGTTTTTCCTTTTTAATACTTATATTTATATTCCAAAAAACTACTGTATATATAAATATAAGGAAAAATTAATTTACTTATTTTTTTAAAATGTATAAAGTGCATTACAGAAATTTCTTGGTAATTTCAAAAGTTTGTTCTCATGGTTTTAATAAAATCTTTGTGGAATTTAATAATGTCACATGTAACAAAAATTTCATGTTATTTTAGCAAAGAATTCCTGTAAAATGTAAAATGTCTATCCGGGTAATTTATAAAAAATGTTTGTACCACTGAAAACATGTTCATGTAAATTTTTTAGATGTTCACACATAAAAAAAATGTGCTTTGACATTTTAATATTTTTATTTCATTTTAACATATGTTCTTGTATTTTTTTAGATCATAACATACAAAATGTCCATTACATTTTTATAAATCGTATCACTTCGAAATGGTTCGCAAGTTTAAAATAAATGATATTTTTTGAAATAATTCAATTTTTTTAAAAAAAATATCATCGTGCCTTTAAGAATGCCCAATGTGCATTTGACATACTCTATGCATGTATTCTACTAAATATTAAACGTGTATTAGGAGAAATATTCAACGTATATCTAAAAAAATACACAACATGCATACGGAAAATGTTCAACGCGTATTAAAATATAGGAAAACAAACATATAGGGAAAACAAAAAATAAAACCATAAGGAAATCGATACAGAAAAGAACCTGGTGGTGACTTTCTGAAAATCGGGTGTAAGGTTCCCAAAACCAGTGCCTGCTATAGAGAATAGAAGCTTCCGAAAACTAACGCTGACCAACTCTATTGGGTCTACTCATCGGTGAGACTACCGTCTGTCTCACAGTAAACAAGACATCATAATCTTTGCGTCGAGACAAATAGGGTTCCGAATCCCGGCGTAGGGTGAGTAAAGGGCGCGACAATCTGCCGCCTATAGCGAGTCATAGGCTAGTGTCGCCCGAGCTAGCTGGTAGTGGGACGGCCCAGTTATGACATGGTCTCGTCATGTTGATGTTACACATGTTTTTTTTTTGTTTATATATTGAAAATGAAAAGACATGTGCACAAGCAATGTACCACTACTGTTTTTCCAATACGTTTTACCAATACCAGCGTACGTGCGCCCATAGTGGAGTCTATATAATCCGCCGGCTTCTACTGTTTTGTTCAACAGATAGGAACGGTGAACTTGTACTCAACACTAACGGATTTTGCTCTCTCCCTCCCTCCCAACCGTATTGTACTACACCACACACTAGGCCCTCCACCATGTAGTTCAAAATTGGTGACATATTCACTTTTGATTTATTTGGCATCGGTGCCCTCCATTGCCCAGCTGGCGCCTTAAGAAAAATTGTAGGAACTGAAGCAAGTAGCTGCTCCGATGCCAAATTCAGTGAGGCAATGCAAAATTCATATCTTGCATGCAGACTACTCCCTCCGTTCCTAAATATAGGTCTTTGGACAGATTTCACTATGGACAACATACGAAGCAAAATGAATGAATCTA
This sequence comes from Secale cereale, assembly GCA_902687465.1. Classification (NCBI taxonomy): domain Eukaryota; kingdom Viridiplantae; phylum Streptophyta; class Magnoliopsida; order Poales; family Poaceae; genus Secale; species Secale cereale. The sequence continues at coordinate 779,158,225 of LR738710.1, forward strand.
CACACTAAAGTGCATCTACATACATCCGTATGTGGTCTATAGTGAAATATCTATAAAGACTTATATTTAGGAACGGAGGGAGTAGATGAAAATAGTTCTATGCAAGAGGGAGACTAGTACTTCGGTCGATTATTTTGCTAGATAGATGTGGACTTTCACCTGTGTCAAATTATGTACGTTGTGAGAGGGATGCCAAAAGCTTTCATCTGACATCGATGTATACGGGCACATTTATTCGAATTTTGACACCAGATACATAGTGGAGGGCCTAGTCTAAAGGCCGCGCTGCTAACAAGGACGAGAGGAACGCTGGCACTGTCAGGAAACTGCTGATCTCCGTTCCGTGCCGGGAGCCGCAGAGAAAACGAAGCATGCGTGACATGATAACCACGTGGACGTGGTGGTCCTGCACCGGCGCACCCAATGTCCCTGGATAGTCACTGTCCCTTCCACATGCCAAAGATTCATCAGATTTTCACGCACTTGCTACATATACTGACGGGCGCGAGCGACGACCACGACAGCTCGCTCCGAACCGCACCGGTGCACACATCTTCCTCTCTGGACCCGCCCCACCCGACGACCGGGTGGGTGACTGTAGCTCGACCGGTACCGGCAAGGCCAACGGGAGTGAGGCCGGTGTCACCGTGTCAGCGTCGTCCCCAGTTTTCCGATCGAGCAGCAGGCGTACGAGTGATCCGGCAGAGCTAGCCACATCCCATCCCACCCCCCGCCCCTGCCTGCTGACTCGCCGGAGCTAGGCGGCGCAGCCACATGTACAGCCTGCGCGCGGCAGGCGTCCACGTACTACGTCGACCCCACAAGGTGGTTAGCCGACTAGGCGGCCGGGCGCCAAAGTCCCTTCAACGCCACAGCAACGTACGACGTCGCCCTCGCTTGTCCTCGATCACCAATTGATTAACCGGTCATATATAGCACGATCGCGAAACAGATCGATAGACCGAGATGGCCATCAGAGATTGTACTTCTTCAAGTTCCCTCAACTACAAATATTTTGGTACAAGAAAGTAATAATATTTAACAAAGAAAAGATCGGCATGCATGCATGCATGGATATAGTATATCGATCGTATCCAGTTGAGCTACATATGCATGCGTGCACGCTAGACCGCGAACGTGTCACCGGCCGTTTCTAAAAGAAAGCCTGCCGACTTCTCTCTCGCCGGAGATCCGTATTGATCACTCGGTGCACAAGCTGAGTTAAGTGACATAACGTGTAAGAGATATATGTGTGGTCGCTCTCACCCATAAATTGCTGCGACAAGTGCTCGTACACGTACGCAAATCTGCACGATTAATCCCGACAGCCATTTAATGGTTTAGGCTCCACGACATTATGACTGATTGATATGCTGGCTGGTCGTTCGGTTGGTGTCGATGCTGCTCATGGGTCTTCTTTTAGTTCCATGGGATGATCAAAATTCAAAAGTTGCGTATCATGGCCGAACTTGGCCGAGGATTTACTCATTTACATTAGATCCCTCTCAAAGAAAAGAAAAGAAAAGAAAAGGAGAAGCTTGTTTTGATTTTGGTACGTTCTGTGGTAAGCTAGATCTCTGTCGAGAAGCACGTGGTTAATAATATAGGGCGCGAGAGATCGACATCGATCTTGATCTCATATCAGCTGATGACAAGCTGGCTGGTGAATTTGATAGGGGAGAATTGTGACGGGAGGAGCAGAATGAAGAGGCGGAGGCAGCTTAGAGCATCTCTAGTAGAACCCTCAAACCCTTAAATGTAAAATCAGTTTTAAGGGTTGAGAATTGCCCAGTTTTGACACTTTTAAGGGTTGAAAAACAGAGGCAAAGACTAGAACCCTCAAACCAAACCCTTATATCGAAATATTCCGTTCTAAGGGTTGGGTTTGAGGGTTCTAGTCTTTGACCCAACCCCAACCCTTAAAACTGTCATTGTCATAGAAACAAGGGAGGTGTTTTGTACACAATAAAAATGAAAATGGAAACCAAAACTAAATGGAGTTTGCACCCAAATGGTCCTCCCATCTATCATAAGAGAAGCTTAATCAAGTAAGCTGATGAAACATTTAAGAAACAAGAAGAAGCTGAACATACGAAATGATCAAAGCATTTTCAGATATGGCATTGTGAAGATGTTACTCTTCTGGAATGTTGGGGTCAGCATTTGCAATTGAGCCAACAACCACTTCGATTGGCGGAAGCATAGCGTGCAAACCGCGGGCCATCACTGTCTTTGCCGTCCCGCGCTTCCCGGAGATGGCAATGCCTCCAACCTCACGGTCAATCGCCCCAAGCAGCAGAGAAGTTTTAATTGCATCCTGGATAGCCACATGAAATTATTCACAGGTTACAGCAAAGTTGGGTGCACACAGCAATGCAAGAAACCATGGTAGGAAAACTACAGCTTGCAGGTGAGAGATTGACTAGCGTAGTTTCCGGCTTCATAAAGAAATACTGCGATTAAATCATAACAAATTGCATGCCAGTTTCCGCCAACAACTCTAAATCATGTAAATTTGCGCGTGTTGGCTGCTGCTACTTCTACATTGTGGTTAAAAATGGCATAAGTTCTCGATTAGGCCGACTTAATCGGCCGAAGGGAATCCCTCCACCACCACACAATCCCTCCACCACCACACAACCCAATCGGTCAATCAGCAGCAGCAATCGGCCGAAGGGAATCTCCTCACCTGCCCGACGACGGCGGCCAGCGGGAAGTACTCCCGGCCGTACCGCTGCCGCCCCGACGGCGCGGGGCTCGTGGGCGCGGGAACGGCGCCGTTGGTGGAGTCGAGGACCTCGGAGGCCGAGGCGACGGCCGCGAGGCGTGCAGGGGCCTCTCGCCGCCGCAAGCCGCGGGGGGCGAGGGAGACCGCGGCGATGGGATGCGACGGGAGGCGGCGGGGCGGGAGGTGCGGGAGGGAGGTGGAGAGGGCGGTGGCCATGGCAGCCATGGGGACTGGGGAGTGCGGGCGGAGGACGGGGCGGGGGAAGGCGGCGGAGGGCGGCCGGGGCGGCGGCGGAGGGCGGCCGGGGCGGGCGGAGGCGGCGGCGGGCGGGCCGGCGGCGGCGGATCGAGGGCGGGCGGGCGGAGGGCGGGAGGAAATTCCTTCCCGCGCTCGCGCTGAAGTGGAGTGCAGGTCGGGGGGAGAAACTCCCCCCAACCCTCACTTCTACAGGCTGCTGTTGCGTTTGAGAGTTGGACCTCTAAAAAAATTTACGGGTTTAAGGGTTCTAGTCTACGACGTTTTTCGAACGAAAACTGTAAAAAAACGGTTATTTTTAAAGGTTTGGGGGTTTGAGGGCTCTACTAGAGATGCTCTTAGAGTGGGTTCAGGCCGCGTCTCTCAAACGTCCACGGACGGTCGTGATCGAGCATGTCCGTTCCGTACCCTTATTTTTCTATCAGCATAGTCATAATTCTTATTTTTTTTCCTCGTATGTCTGGTCACTTGCACACGATTGATCTAGGATGAAGAGAAAAGGAAAATAATGAATAAAGAAATAAAAAAGGTGGTCCGAGGTTGAGCCGCGTCCTACGTGGCGGATTGACCGGGCGCGCACGGACGCGTTCGCAAGCCCTCATATCATCCCTATATTTGAGATGGATATGAGAGTTCGCGGACAACCGGCCGTATCGGGATGATTTGAGAGGTACGGTTGGATCACTTTTTTCCTGTTCTTTCCTGTTCGGACGTGTCCGCGGGCGTACGAGTGATAGTTTGAGGCGTTCGACTGTAGATGCTCTTACCATGTCTTCTTATATTGTTCTGACCTAAATTTTTTTTTTGCTGAGAGCTACTCAAATGTTCAAATGCTCTGAAAATTGGAGTGCACCTCGCACACCAAATTATCTATCATGCACAAAAAACTTGGATTTTTATTTTTTTTATTTTGTATGAATTATTTCTTGAGCGGGTACAAATGAGCCTGGGCTCAGAATTGGTTATTCGGGGGATTAACCCCTAGTCCACCATACGGTGATACAAAGTTAACACCACACTCCACTCCATGCTCTACTACATCGAACTAAGGATTACTCTCGCATAACCCACACAGCTATCACTCCTAGTAGCTGATCCAGTTCTCCCTTGATGAGACCAGCCTCTCGCCATGCCTGGCACTACGTCTCAAAGTGTGCAACAACGGTCCTAACCGAGAGTGAAACTCTGTCGAACACAATCGAATTTCTACGCTTCCAGAGCACCCACAATCCGAGAAGTAGAACTGCCCTTATGTCTCCCGACTTGTGCTCCACACAACCTAGCATGACGTGGCTCATAGATTCACCGTGTTTGGCGCAGAAAGGGCAAGAATCCTGGTGTGGTAGCCCCCTCCTAGGTAGCCTATAAAAAATCTTAGCATCTATTCTTGATTGCAAGCCACGCAAAGAAGCGACATTGGAGCGGCGCCCTGAACCTCTACGTGAACTCAACCGTAGGAACCATCTCTCGGCAAATTTTCGTGTTTTGACCATTTTTTCATTTTATTTCGACATCTGACCCATGTTCCGAATTTTTTTGGGATCTGACCATTTTGCCTACCGCCAGAGCCTCTGCCGGTAGCCATAGACGTCCTACCACCAGGGGGTCCGGCGGTAGGCGTCGGTGTTGGGGAACGCAGTATTTCAAAAATCCTATGATCACGCAAGATCTATCTACCAGATGCATAGCAACGAGAGGGGAGAGTGTGTCTACGTACCCTTGTAGACCGAAAGCGGAAGCGTTAGAACAACGCGGTTGATGTAGTCGTACGTCTTCACGGCCCGACCGATCAAGCACCGAAACTACGACACCTCCGAGTTCTAGCACACGTTCAGCTCGATGACGTCCCTCGAACTCCGATCCAGCTGAGTGTCGAGGGAGAGTTCCGTCAGCACGACGGCTTGGTGATGATCTTGATGTTCTACCGTCGCAGAGCTTCGCCTAAGCACCGCTACAATATTATCGAGGAGAACTATGGTGGAGGGGGGCACCGCACACGGTTAGAGATCAAGAGATCAATTGTTGTGTCTAGAGGTGCCCCCCTACCCCCGTATATAAAGGAGGGAGGGAGAGGCCGGCCCTAGAGGGGGCGCGCCAAGTGTGGGGAGTCCTACTAGGACTCCCAAGTCCTAGTAGGATTCCCTTTTCCTTTCTGGAGTAGGAGAGAAGGAAAGAGGGGGAGAGGGAGAAGGAAAAGGGGGCTGCACCCCTTGTCCAATTCGGACCAGAAGGGGGGCGCGCGCCTCCTTCCTTTTGGCCTCTCTCCTATATTCCCGTAACTCCCCGGTACTCCGAAAATACCCGAATCACTCGGAACCTTTCCGATGTCCGAATATAGTCGTCCAATATATCGATTTTTACGTCTCGATCATTTCGAGACTCCTCATCATGTCCCCGATCTCATCCGGGACTCCGAACTCCTTCGGTACATCAAAACTCATAAACTCATAATAAAACTGTCATCGAAACCTTAAGCGTGCGGACCCTACGGGTTCGAGAACTATGTAGACACACGTCTCCGGTCAATAACCAATAGCGGAACCTGGATGCTCATATTGGCTCCCACATATTCTACGAAGATCTTTATCGGTCAAACCGCATAACAACATACGTTGTTCCCTTTGTCATCGGTATGTTACTTGCCCGAGATTAGATCGTCGGTATTCTCAATACCTAGTTCAATCTCGTTACCGGCAAGTCTCTTTACTCGTTCTGTAATACATCATCCCGCAACTAACTCATTAGCTGCAATGCTTGCAAGGCTTATAGTGATGTGCATTACCGAGTGGGCCCAGAGATACCTCTCCGACAATCGGAGTGACAAATCCTAATCTCGAAATACGCCAACCCAACAAGTACCTTCGGAGACACCTGTAGAGTACCTTTATAATCACCCAGTTACGTTGTGACGTTTGGTAGCACACAAAGTGTTCCTCCGGTATTCGGGAGTTGCATAATCTCATAGTCATAGGAACATGTATAAGTCATGAAGAAAGCAATAGCAGTAAAACTTAAACAATCATAGTGCTAAGCTAACGGATGGGTCTTGTCCATCACATCATTCTCCTAATGATGTGATCCCGTTGATCAAATGACAACTCATGTCTATGGCTAGGAAACACAACCATCTTTGATCAATGAGCTAGTCTAGTAGAGGCATACTAGGGACACTCTGTTTTGTCTATGTATTCACACATGTACTAAGTTTCCGGTTAATACAATTCTAGCATGAATAATAAACATTTATCATGATATAAGGAAATAAATAATAACTTTATTATTGCCTCTAGGGCATATTTCCTTCAGTCTCCCACTTGCACTAGAGTCAATAATCTAGATCACATCACCATGTGATTAACACCAATAGTTCACATCACCATGTGACTAACACCCATAGTTCTCATCGCCATGTGACCAATACCCAAAGGGTTTACTAGAGTCAACAATCTAGTTCACATCCTCATGTGATTAACACCCAAAGAGTACTAAGGTGTGATCATGTTTTGCTTCGTGAGAGAAGTTTAGTCAGCGGGCCTGACACATTCAGATCCGTATGTATTTCGCAAATTTCTATGTCTACAATGCTCTGCATGGAGCTACTCTAGCTAATTGCTCCCACTTCCAATATGCATCCAGATTGATACTTAGACTCATCTGGATTATTGTAGAGCTTGCATCGGTGTAACTCTTTAAAACGAACTCTTTATCACCTCCATAATCGAGAAAACATTTCCTTAGTCATCCAGTAACTAAGGACAATTTTGACCGTTGTCCAGTGATCTACTCCTGGATCACTTCTGTACCTCCTTGCCAAACTCATGGTAAGGTACACAACAGGTTTGGTACACAGCATGGCATACTTTATAGAACCTATGGCTGAGGCATAGGGAATGACTTTCATTCTTTCTCTATCTTCTGCCGAGGTCGGGCTTTGAGTCTTACTCAACTTCATACCTTACAACTCAGGCAAGAACTCCTTCTTAACTGATCCATTTTGAACTACTTCAAAATCTTATCAAGGTATGTACTCATCGAAAGTCTTATCAAAACATCTTGATCTATCTCTATAGATCTTGATGCCCAATATGTAAGCAGCTTCACCGAGGTCTTTCTTTGAAAAACTCCTTTCAAACACTCCTTTATGCTTTCCAGAATATTCTACATTATTTCTGATCAATAATATGTCATTCATATATACTTATCAGAAATGTTGTAGTGCTCCCACTCACATTTTTGTAAATACAGGCTTCATCGCAAGTCTGTATAAATCTATATGCTTTGATCAACTTATCAAAGTGTATATTCCAACTCCGAGATGCTTGCACCAGTCCATAAATGGATCGCTGGAGCTTGCACATTTTGTTAGCACCTTTAGGATTGACAAAACCTTCTGGTTGCATCATATACAATTCTTCTTTAATAAATCCTTTAAAGAATGCAGTTTTGTTATCCATTTGCCAGATTTCATAAAATGCGGCAATTGCTAACATGATTCAGACAGACTTAAGCATCGCTACGGGTGAGAAAGTCTCATCGTAGTCAACTCCTTGAACTTGTCGAAAACCTTTCGCAACAAGACGAGCTTTGTAAACAGTAACATTACCGTCAGAGTCGGTCTTCCTCTTGAAGATCCATTTATTTTCGATGGCTTGTCGATCATCGGGCAAGTCAACCAAAGTCCACACTTTGTTCTTTTACATGGATCCCATCTCAGATTTCATGGCCTTAAGCCATTTTGCGGAATCTGAGCTCATCATCGCTTCCTCATAGTTCGCAGGTTCATCATGGTCTAGTAACATGACTTCTAGAACTGGGTTGCCGTACCACTCTGGTGCGGAACGTACTCTGGTTGATCTACGACGTTCAGCAAAAACTTGATCTGAAGTTTCATGATCATCATCATTAGCTTCCTCACTAATTGGTGTAGGAATCACTGGAACTAGTTTCTGTGATGTTCCACTTTCCAATTCGGGAGAAGGTACAATTACCTCATCAAGTTCTACTTTCCTCCCACTCACTTCTTTTGAGAGAAACTCCTTCTCTAGAAAGGATCCACTCTTAGCAACAAAGACCTTGCCTTCGGATCTGTGATAGAAGGTGTACCCAACAGTTTCTTTTGGGTATCCTATGAAGATTTACTTCTCCGATTTGGATTCGAGCTTATCATGTTGAAACTTTTTCACATAAGCATCGCAGTCCCAAACTTAAAGAAATGACAGCTTAGGTTTCTCGTCAAACCACAGTTCATACGGTGTCATCTCCACGGATTTAGATGGTGCCCTATTTAACGTGAATGTAGTTGTCTCTAATGCATAACCCCAAAAGCGATAGTGGTAGATCGGTAAGAGACATCATCGATCGCACCATATCTAATAAAGTACGGTTATGACGTTCGGACACACCATTACACTTTGGTGTTCCAGGTGGCGTGAGTAATGAAACTATTTCACATTGTTTTTACTGAAGGCCAAACTCGCTAACTCAAATATTTTACCTCTACGATCATATCGTAGAAACTCTTATTTTCTGTTACGATGATTCTCCACTTCACTCTGAAATTCTTTGAACTTTTCAAATGTTTCAGACTTGTGCTTCATTGAGTAGATATACCCATATCTGCTCAAATCATCAGTGAAGGTCAGAAAATAACGATACCCGCCGCGAGCTTCAACAGTCATTGGTCCGCATACATCAGTATGTATGATTTCCATCAACTCTGTTGCTCACTCCACAGTTCCGGAGAACGAAGTTTTAGTCATCTTGCCCATGAGGCATGGTTCGCAAGCACCAAGTGATTCATAATCAAGTGATTCCAAAAGTCCATCACTATGGAGTTTCTTCATGCGCTTTACACCAATATGACCTAAACGGCAGTGCCACAAATATGTTGCACTATCATTATTAACCTTGCATCTTTTGGCTTCAATATTATGAATATGTGTATCACACGATCGAGATCCAACAAACCATTTTCATTGGGTGTATGACCATAGAAGGTTTTATTCATGTAAACAGAACAACAATTATTCTCTAACTTACATGAATAACCATATTGCAATAAACATGATCAAATCATATTCATGTTCAACACAAACACCAAATAACACTTATTTAGGTTCAACACTAATCCCGAAAGTATAGGGAGTGTGCGATGATGATCATATCAATCTTGGAACTACTTCCAATACACATCGTCACTTCATCCTTTAACTAGTTTCTGTTCATTATGCAACTCCCATTTCGAGTTACTACTCTTTAGCAACTGTAGGATCGAAAGTATGTCTAGAGGGGGGGTGATTAGACTACTTGACAATATAAAAAATCTGCCTTTTGATTATGCAAAGTTTTTGGCAGTTTCACAATTAAGATCAATTCAAGTATCACCCTACACATGCAATTCTAGAGTATAAGCAGCGGAAAGTAAATTGCACATGTAGTAAAGAGAGGTGGAGAAGATCAAACGCAGTTTGGAGACACAGAGATTTTTTTCGTGGTTCCGATAGGTGGTGCTATCGTACATCCACGTTGATGGAGACTTCAACCCACGGAGGGTAACGGCTGCGCGAGTCCACGGAGGGCTCCACCCACGAAGGGTCCACGAAGAAGCAACCTTGTCTATTCCATCATGGCCTACGCCCACGGAGGACTAGCCTTACTCGGGGTAGATCTTCACGAAGTAGGCGATCTCCTTGCCCTTACAAACTTCTTGGTTCAACTCCACATCTCAAAGACGGAGGCTCCCAAGCGACACCTAACCAATCTAGGAGGCACCACCCTCCAAAAGGTAATAGATGTTGTTGATGATGATGAACTCCTTGCTCTTGTGCTTCAAATGATAATCTCCCCAACACTCAACTCTCCTCACTGATATGGCTGTGGTGGAAGAAAGGATTGAGTGGAAAGCAACTTGGGAAGGCTAGAAATCAAGTTTCATATGGTAGGAATGGAATGACTTGATCTCAACACAAGGGTAGGTGGTTCTCTTCTCAGAAAGTGTATAGTAGGAGTGGTAGACTTTCTGATGGCTCTCCTCACGAATGAAGAGGGGGTGGAGGGGTATATATAGCCTCCACACAAAATCCAACCGTTACACACATAATTGAGCAATCTCGGTGAGACCAAAGTGAAAACTCGGTCAGACCGAAAGTTCAAATATAGTGAACGTTGGGATTTTCGGTGGGACCGAAAATACCATCTCGGTGTGTCCGATGTGAGTCAAAGGTAGGAGCTTGCCATTCTCGGTGGGACCGAAATTAACAACTCGGATATTCGGATATGATGTCAATTGGTTACAGAAGGTTGGCAGTCCAGTTTCGGTGAGACCGAACTCAAAATCGGATGGACCGAAAAATTTGGGTTTGGAAGAATAACTGAGGTGGTTCATCTCGGTGGGACTGAGTTGGAAGAATCGGTTTGTCCGAGATTACTTATGAGTGTGTTAAGTAGTGAAGGGTGCTGATAGTTGAGGGAGCTAGATCACTAAGCACTTGAGCAACCAGATCATCAACACAACCTCATCCCCTTTTAATAGTATTGGCTTTTCCTATGGACTCAATGTGATCTTTGATCACTAAACCAAAAATAGAGTCTTGAGCTTTTGCCAATGCTTGTCTTAGCATTTTGAGGGGTCCACTTCTTCAGACATTTCCATACCCATATCATCGAACTTCTCTGAAATGATTCTCAAGTAAATATTAGTTCAATGATATATATGTTGTTATTAATTACCAAAACCACCCGGGGATTAGTTGCACTTTCAATCTCCCCCTTTTTGGTAATTGATGACAACATATAGATCAAAGCTTCGACACAAGATATAATCAAAGAATAATATCGTCGCTTTGAGAAGTATGTGATAAACAAGAGCTCCCCCTAAATTTGTGCATTATTTAAAATTTGCGTTTGAATGCAAATGCACAATCGATTAGGATTATGGGTCACTCTTCCATGTCACATACATCTTGGTGGAGCGCACAAAATGATAAGAATGAATAACATGCACTCAATCACCAAGACAAGAGTAAATAGCCATACAATAAGGAATAGCATATGATAAGCATTAAGCACTCATTAAAGCATAGTATGACCAAGCACTCATTAAGGTAGCATCAAACGTAGTAGCAAGCACACTGAAAGTTTCGAAAGACCAAAAGAAACCAATGTATCTCAAAGGAAATCGGCAAAAGAACGAGAACGAAAGAGCACTCTCTCTCTCGAAGCCCTATGGTCTATACAATTTCTCCCCCTTTGGCAACAAGTTACCAAAAAGTTCGAAAAGGTATAGAGCTAAGCGTCACTGCGGGCTCTGCTGGCGGCTCCCGTCTGGGTAGATGTCGGAGTAGAAATGACGGCATCGGCGAAGACTTCTGCTGATGTCTGCGCTGGAGGAGTGGATGCTGGAGCTGGAGTAACTGCTGGAGCTGTGGCTGGTGCTGAAGTGGTAGCCCTGGAGTCAGTCACTGGGATAGCTGCAGATCTGGATCCTCTGGGAACCTGAGCAGTCTGGCGATGAGAGTCCTGGACTAGATCATCCTGCATGAGCTCTGCTCTCTCCTGCCTTGCTTCCTCCATGTCTGCCTCAAGCTTGTTGACGGACACCTGAATCTCTGTCAGCTTCACGTCCAGAGCGTGGATCTTGTCCTCAACAATCCTCTCTAGGCTTTCCTGAGATTGCTCAATGCTGGCCAGGCGTTGTTCAATCCTCTGGGTAGCTTCAAGAATCTGCTCTCCAAAGCTCTTTGGTTTAGCTGCTGCTGCTGCTGCCTCTTTGTCAGCTTTAGCTTTCTTCGCAGCTTCGATTTTGGCTTGTCCTTCAACTGAGGTTGGATCCTCCTCATCCATCACAACTACGTTGTCCTCATGCTCTGGCTGCAGTGGCAGGTGCTTCCTATCCAACATGAATTTGCCCGTGCCAAACTTGGCATTGATGAGCATCTGAATCTGCGGGGCAAACCCACATGACCTCTTCTGGTCAGCTGCAGTCCTCTTAATGGTCTCTACCATCAAGTCCATCACCTTGAAAGGTGCCTTCTCATCGAGAATGTGCAGCATGTTGATAGAATAGCCTCGAATCATGCGGTGGTCTCCAGACTTGGGCATCAATGTATGCCTCAAAATAGTGTTAGTGGTGGTCAGACCTGCCTGGAGATAGTACACTAAGCCAAGCTTCCACCCTTCCAAATCAGCAGCGGGGATCTCCTTGTACATGTTCTTCATGGAATCATGACTCTTCTTAGGAATCCCATAGACATCAATGTCGTCCTCTCTCTGCACTGGAGCATTCAGAAGTTCTGCCCATTCTTCAACAGACGAAGAAAACCTTTGACCTTCAGTCATCCAGGTGATCTTGCCATCAGGATAGAAGTGGGCTGTGGCGTAGAACTGCATGATCATCTCGTCATTCCAAGCTGTCAGCTCTTGACCCACAAAATCAGCAACTCCACATGCAGTAAAGCTCTCATGCACATGGGGAAAGAAGTCTCGGTGCTCTTCACTGTCAATATATTTCCAGTCAACATACCTGGTGTCAGCAACAATAGGCTTCTTATCCATCAGCACGGTCTCATAGAAGTCTTGCTGCTCTCTGGTGTGGAATCTGGGGTCCACAGCAGTCCTTCTCCTCACGGCATATGGATCAGACTGTCTCCATAGCCTGAGACCTTTATCCTTCCTTGCCTTCATGTCCTCAGCTTGAGGATGAGCATCATTGTGGAGTGGCAACTTAGGACGGAGCTTAAGCAACACATGCTCTTCATCTGACTCAGACGGTGGCATCTCACCTTTGTTCTTCTCAGAAGCTGGAATGCTCCTGGTTGTTCTCTTGGGCTTGGCTGGAGCTGCCTTGGCTTGAGCAGGCTTCTTGGGCTTAGAGGAGGCTTGAGCCCTAATAGCATCACCCATGAACTTAGCTTTCTGAGGAGGAGGCTGGGGTGCATCTTCTTCTTCTTCTTCTTCAGCAGCTGCATCAACTTGAGGTTCAGCATATACTACCCTCTTTCTCTTGGAAGTTTTCTTCACCTTACTTGGAGCTGGCTCTTCCAAGTTTAGCTTCTTTGCAACAGCTGACTGCTTTACCTTGCTTGTGCCTTTCCTCGACTGCTGCCCTTGGTGCTCTTTGGCAACAACATTCCTCTTGGGCTTGGAGGTAACTTCCTCAGCAACGAAGTCAGAGTCCTCATCATCAGAATTTCTCTTCTTCCTGGTTCTGGTGGCTGCAGGAGGCAAACCACTAGGGGTGCTCCTCTCACCATCATCACTGGAACTGCTAGCCTCAGGACTGGTATCTGCCTCTGGAATTTCTGCAAACGGTGATTCAGACCTGTTCTGGCTGTCACTGACATCTGACATGGCTGACAACCTGTGAAAAAATAAGGTATAGGCAGAGTAGAAGAGTTATCACAACTGCAGAGGTTTTTGCAAAAAAAAATGAGTTCAAGTCTTAGTTTTGAGTTTTCACAGAATGCATTTCGGTCAAACCGATTTTAAGTTTCGGTGAATCCGAAGTGTATACAGAGGCCTACACACCACTTTCGGTCAGACCGAAATGGGTTTCGGTCCTACCGAAACACTAGGGTTTCACTGAAACTAAGTTTCGGTCACACCGATTTGCACAACTCGGTTAGACCGAATGGTGAAGTGCAATGGCCAGAGGCCAAATCGGTCATTCCGAGTTTCAAAATCGGCTTCACCGAGATGCGTTATGTGGAAACCTAAACCTAAGAATTTCGCTCGAAACTAGAGGATCTGATCTGATGTTTAGGGAATATCTCAAACGTGGATAGATTCAAGGCAAACCAATCGTGCAAGAATCAGATGGGGAGCACGAAAGGGATCGGGACTCACCCTAACTTGGTGGAGTCCCTCTACGGCGGCAACGGCGCGGAGAGGATTACCGTTGACGGCGGCGGAGACCTGCGGCGAGGGCGCACAGGCGACGACGGCGACGATCCGAAGACCAGGGCGACGGCAGCAGGGGACTTGGGGGCGAAACGGTTTGAAGAGTTAAATCGCGCGCAGCCCTCAGGTATATATATATATCCCCATACTGTCGGTGGGACCGAGTTGAAAAACTCGGTGACACCGAAATGGCTAACTGCTGTGCAGTTATTCATATCGGTCACGCCGAGATTTTAAACTCGGTTTCACCGAGATGAAACCTAGATCAGTCTAAGCGTTTCGGTTGGACCGAGATGGAAAAGCCGGTCAGACCGAAATGGACTTAGAAGGTTTTGGAAGTCAGCCTTAGACGGATCGGTGGCTCCGAGTGCTCCTCACTCGGAGGGTCCGAAAATGACTTGTTCAAAGTTGTGATATGAGCATGAATAGAATTTGAGACAAGAAAGCATAGATAGCTAGGGAAGGTGCTTAGGCATTCTTGTCCATCCATTTGGCCAGAAAAATCAAAACAATCAAAACAACAAATGGATGTCCTTGAATGGATAAAATCATGCATTCAACATGCTCACACAATAAGATAGCAACTGAAATATGTGTCAAACATGCACAACCAATACTCTAGCTACTAGCACACAATTTGTCGATGACTAGGTCATCTATATATGAGTATTTTGACTTAGGAGCCAAATGAGAACATTTGATCATAGGTCATACTCATCGTTTAAGCACAAGTGGGATTACCACTTTTACATAAAGCATTTATGTGTCCACATCATTTGGAGATGCTTTAGCTCAATTTTTAGAGCAAAGCTCCCCCTAGATGTGAGAACCCCCTTTAAAGGGTCAAACTAATCTTGGGTTGTCGTAGAAGACTTCATGTAGATGTTGAAGATGTGGATGCTCAATGTTGATGTAGATCATTAAGAGTTGGGAGCTATCCTTTGGATTAGGGCACTTTCAATACCTACATGGGTTAGTCCCACAAGGAACAAACAAGAATATCCATAGACATAGATTGAAGTACACAAAAGATGATGTCCATGAAAGCAATGATTACCTTGTCCCTTGACTTACCAATAAGAGGGTTTGTGACTCCATGAACTAGTGCATGATGTGGAAGTTGATTGCACAAGTTCTTGCCAAAATGAATGTGAGTGAAGTTTGTTGGCGGAGTCACCCTCAAGAACCTTCTAGTTCTTCTTCTTTGGGATCCACATCATCTTGATGGGAATCCTTGGGGTTGTAGTTGAGCTTGACGAAGTAGAACTTGATGTGTCCTTGGGAACCCACTTGACCATGGCTTGAGGTGCTTCAATGAATGCATCAATCTCCTCTTGAAGCTTGTCCTTGGCCTTTAGCTTGTGGTCTTGTGGTGGAAGGTCATCTTGAGCTTGTTCCACATTGGAAGAAGTAGGATCATACTTCTCCTTTTGTGAAACAAACTGTGGAGTAGGGTATTGACCTTCTTCCCACTCAACACCTTTGGCGTTGAACTTTCGCTCAAAACCAATCCCTTGATTCTTCCGGTGCCTTCCTTGTTTGCGAACAATCTCCTCAAAGTTCTTGCTTCCGGCAAGACTCTTGTAGACACCTTTCTCTATGATTTCCTTCAATAAGCTATTTTCTTGCTCAAGTGTAACTTGGCTTGAAACATTGTTAGTGGAATCAAGAGAACTACTAGAAGCAACAATATTGGATTTAACATTGTTATTGTTACTACTAGAGGAAGAATTTTTCTTATGCTTGTCATGCTTAGTCTTAATAGGTGGCAAGAAATTAGACAAGAGAAGTCGTTTGGCAAGATATGAAGAACTCTTCTTTCGAAGATCGTCATTGATCGCTTTTAGAAACTCATGTTCTTGCTCTAGAGTGAGCTTCTCGAAGTGTAGCTTCTCATGAGATCTTAGGAGCTCTCTATGATCTTCTTGAGTTGTTTCATGAGCTAACTTAAGAGTGTTTAGTTCTTTAGTTAGACGCTCAATCTCCTTCATAGCATTGTCATTCGACTCTTCTTGACTATAAAGACTACTAGCATTTTCATCATTACTAAGCTCACTAGATTTATCATGCAAGAGCTCATCTTCACCAAGCAAGTCATCCTCATCACTATCAAAGTCAATGAATTCAGGGTGTGTTACCTTGGGGCCTTTAGCCATGAAGCATCTTCCAATTCCCTCATTTGGTGAATCAAATAAATCGTAGGAGTTGGAGTTGGAGGATACGAGTGCAAGTCCGGCAACACCTTCATCTTGACTATAGTCGGAGTCGGAGTGATAGCTTCCATCGGATTGATTGTCGGAGTCGGAGCCGGAGACCCATTCACCTACATGAGCTTGATGTCTTCTTCTTGTGTAGCTCCTTGATGACTTGTCTTTCCTCTCCGAATCCTTGCTTCTCCGAGAGGGTCTTCGTTCATAACAATCATCTCTACTCCTTCTCTCTCTCCGAGGTGACTCATCTCTTGCTCTTCTTCTTGGAGATTCTTCTCTTCTCTTGTGGGGAGCCGTACACTCATTTGAGAAGTGTCCGGGTCTTCCACAATTGTAGCAGTTTCGATCACGACTAGAAGATCTCTTTTCATCATATGATCTAGACTTTGAGCTTCTTTCTTTGCCTCTATTCTTGTAGAACTTGTTGAAGTTCTTGACCATTAGGCTTATCTCTTCATTGGAAATTAGCTTGTCACTTGAGGTAGTAGGAGCATCACTTGTAGCTTTGTAAGCACCACTTGACTTGTTGTGAAGCTCTTCCTTATCCTTAAGTGTCATCTCATGAGCAACAATTCTTCCAATGACTTCAGTTGGCTTGAGGGTCTTGTAGTTTGGCATCATTTGGATCAAAGTACACACGGTGTCATACTTTCCATCCAAAGCTCTGAGAATCTTCTTAATGATGAATCGGTCGGTCATTTCAGCGACTCCTTCACCATCCTTCATCTTGAACTTGTCAAGTTGACCTTGAAGAATATCTAGCTTTGATTCCTTCACAGATTCAGTACCTTCGTGCATTTCAACCAAAGTATCCCAAATCTCTTTAGCATTCTCAAGACGGCTGATTTTGTTGAACTCTTCGGGACACAACGCATTGAAGAGAATGTCACAAGCTTGAGCATTGTTTTGCAACATCCGCAACTCTTCCGGTGTAGCTTCGCGATCCGGAACTTTTCCTTCTTCAAAGAAATCACCTTGCATACCAACACAAATAATGCCCCATGCGGCTGGGTTATGACCAAGAATATGCATTTTCATTTTATGCTTCCAACTAGCAAAATTTGTACCATCAAAGTAAGGACCTCTACGATAATTACCCTCACTAGACGCCATACTCTCCTAGGTTGTGAAACCAAGCTTATGGAGTCCAATGCAATGGAAACCAAAACAATGGAGACCAAAGCTCTGATACCACTTGTAGGATCGAAAGTATGTCTAGAGGGGGGGGTGATTAGACTACTTGACAATATAAAAAATCTGCCTTTTGATTATGCAAAGTTTTTGGCAGTTTCACAATTAAGATCAATTCAAGTATCACCCTACACATGCAATTCTAGAGTATAAGCAGCGGAAAGTAAATTGCACATGTAGTAAAGAGAGGTGGAGAAGATCAAACGCAGTTTGGAGACACGGAGATTTTTGTCGTGGTTCCGATAGGTGGTGCTATCGTACATCCACGTTGATGGAGACTTCAACCCACGGAGGGTAACGGCTGCGCGAGTCCACGGAGGGCTCCACCCACGAAGGGTCCACGAAGAAGCAACCTTGTCTATTCCATCATGGCCTACGCCCACGGAGGACTAGCCTTACTCGGGGTAGATCTTCACGAAGTAGGCGATCTCCTTGCCCTTACAAACTTCTTGGTTCAACTCCACATCTCAAAGACGGAGGCTCCCAAGCGACACCTAACCAATCTAGGAGTCACCACCCTCCAAAAGGTAATAGATGTTGTTGATGATGATGAACTCCTTGCTCTTGTGCTTCAAATGATAATCTCCCCAACACTCAACTCTCCTCACTGATATGGCTGTGGTGGAAGAAAGGATTGAGTGGAAAGCAACTTGGGAAGGCTAGAAATCAAGTTTCATATGGTAGGAATGGAATGACTTGATCTCAACACAAGGGTAGGTGGTTCTCTTCTCAGAAAGTGTATAGTAGGAGTGGTAGACTTTCTGATGGCTCTCCTCACGAATGAAGAGGGGGTGGAGGGGTATATATAGCCTCCACACAAAATCCAACCGTTACACACATAATTGAGCAATCTCGGTGAGACCGAAGTGAAAACTCGGTCAGACCGAAAGTTCAAATATAGTGAACGTTGGGATTTTCGGTGGGACCGAAAATACCATCTCGGTGTGTCCGATGTGAGTCAAAGGTAGGAGCTTGCCATTCTTGGTGGGACCAAAATTAACAACTCGGATATTCCGATATGATGTCAATTGGTTACAGAAGGTTGGCAGTCCAGTTTCGGTGAGACCGAACTCAAAATCGGATGGACCAAAAAATTAGGGTTTGGAAGAATAACTGAGGTGGTTCATCTCGGTGGGACTGAGTTGGAAGAATCGGTTTGTCCGAGATTACTTATGAGTGTGTTAAGTAGTGAAGGGTGCTGATAGTTGAGGGAGCTAGATCACTAAGCACTTGAGCAACCAGATCATCAACACAACCTCATCCCCTTTTAATAGTATTGGCTTTTCCTATGGACTCAATGTGATCTTTGATCACTAAACCAAAAATAGAGTCTTGAGCTTTTGCCAATGCTTGTCTTAGCATTTTGAGGGGTCCACTTCTTCAGACATTTCCATACCCATATCATCGAACTTCTCTGAAATGATTCTCAAGTAAATATTAGTTCAATGATATATATGTTGTTATTAATTACCAAAACCACCCGGGGATTAGTTGCACTTTCAGCAACTAAACCAGTATCAAATACCGAGGGGTTGCTATGAACACTAGTAAAATACACATCAATAATCTGTATATCAAATATACCTTTGTTCACTTTGCCATCCTTCTTATCCGCCAAGTATCTAGGGCAGTTCCACTTCCAGTGACCATTTCCTTTGCAGTAGGAGCACTTAGTTTCAGGCTTGAGTTTAGCTTTGGGTTTCTTCATGGGAGTGACAACTTGCTTGTCATTCTTCTTGAAGTTCCCTTTCTATCCTTTTGCCCTTTACTTGAAACAAGTGGTCTCGTTAACCATCAACACTTGATGTTGTTTCTTGATTTCTACCTTCGCCGATTTTAGCATCGCGAAGAGCTCGAGAATTACTTTCGTCATCCCTTGCATATTATAGTTCATCACGAAGTTCTACTAACTTGGTGATAGTGTCTAGAGAATTTTGTCAATTACTATCTTATCTGAAAGATTAACTCCCACTTGATTCAAGCAATTGTTGTACCCAGACAATCTGAGCATATGCTCACTGGTTGAGCTATTCTCCTCCATCTTGTAGGCAAAGTAATATCAAAGGTCTCATACCTCTCGACACGGGCATGAGTATGAAATACTAATTTCAACTCTTGGAACATCTTATATGCTCCATGGTGTTCAAAAACAGTTTTGAAGTCCCGGTTCTAAGCCGTAAAGCATGGTGCACTAAACTATCAAGTAGTCATTATACCGAGCTTTTGTCAAAACGTTCATAACGTCTGCATCTGCTCCTGCAATAGGTCTGTCACCTAGCGGTGCATTAAGGACATAATTCTTCTGTGCAGCAATGAGGATAATCCTCAGATCACGGAACAATTCCGCATCATTGCTACTAACATCTTTCAACTTAGTTTTCTCTAGGAACAAATAAAAAATAAGCGGGGAGCAACATCGCGAGCTATTGATCTACAACATAGATATGCTAATACTACCAGGACTAAGTTCATGATAAATTAAAGTTCAATTAATCATATTACTTAAGAACTCCCACTTAAATAGACATCCCTCCAGTCATCTAAATGATCACGTGATCCAAATCAACTAAACCATGTCCGATCATCACGTGAGATGGAGTAGTTTCAATGGTGAACATCTTATGTTGATCATATCTACTATATGATTCACGCTCGACCTTTCGGTCTCCAGTGTTCCGAGGCCATATCTGCATATGCTAGTCTCGTCAAGTTTAACCCGAGTATTCTGCGTGTGCAAAACTGGCTTACACCCGTTGTATTTGAACGTAGAGCTTATCACACCCGATCATCACGTGGTGTCTCGGCACGACGAACATTCGCGACGGTGCATACTCAGGGAAAACACTTATACCTTGAAATTTAGTAAGGGATCATCTTATAATGCTACCGTCGTTCTAAGCAAAATAAGAAGCATAATAAGATAAACATCACATGCAATCAAAATATGTGACATGATATGGCCATCATCATCTTGTGCTTTTGATCTCCATCTCCAAAGCACCGTCATGATCACCTTCGTCACCGGCGCGACACCTTGATCTCCATCGTAGCATCATTGTCGTCTCGCCAACTATTGCTTCTACGACTATCGCTACCGCTTAGTGATAAAGTAAAGCAATTACATGGCGATTGCATTTCATACAATAAAGCGACAACCATATGGCTCCTGCCAGTTGCCGATAACTTTACAAAACATGATCATCTCATACAAAACCGTATATCTCATCATGTCTTGACCATATCACATCCCAACATGCCCTGCAAAAACAAGTTAGACGTCCTCTACTTAGTTGTTGCAAGTTTTACGTGGCTGCTACGGGCTTAGCAAGAACCGTTCTTACCTACGCATACAAAACCACAATGATGTTTCGTCAAGTATGTGCTATTTTAACCGTCACAAGGACCGGGCGTAGCCACACTTGATTCAGCTAAAGTGAGAGAGACAGACACCCGCCAGTCACCTTTAAGCAACGAGTACTCATAACGGTGAAACCAGTCTCGCGTAAGCGTACGCGTAATGTCGGTCCGGGCCGCTTCATCTCACAATACCGCCGAAGCAAAGTATGACATGCTGGTAAGCAGTATGACTAGTATCGCCCACAACTCATTGTGTTCTACTCGTGCATATCATCTACGCATAGACCTGGCTCATGATGCCACTGTTGGGGAACGCAGTATTTCAAAAATCCTATGACCACGCAAGATCTATCTACCAGATGCATAGCAACGAGAGGGGAGAGTGTGTCTACGTACCCTTGTAGACCGAAAGCGGAAGCGTTAGAACAACGCGGTTGATGTAGTCGTACGTCTTCACGGCCCGACCGATCAAGCACCGAAACTACGGCACCTCCGAGTTCTAGCACACGTTCAGCTCGATGACGTCCCTCGAACTCCGATCCAGCTGAGTGTCGAGGGAGAGTTCCGTCAGCACGACGGCGTGGTGATGATCTTGATGTTCTACCGTCGCAGGGCTTCGCCTAAGCACCGCTACAATATTATCGAGGAGAACTATGGTGGAAGGGGACACCGCACACGGCTAGAGATCAAGAGATCAATTGTTTTGTCTAGAGGTGCCCCCCTACCCCCGTATATAAAGGAGGGAGGGAGAGGCCGGCCCTAGAGGGGGCGCGCCAAGTGTGGGGAGTCCTACTAGGACTCCCAAGTCCTAGTAGGATTCCCTTTTCCTTTCTGGAGTAGGAGAGAAGGAAAGAGGGGGAGAGGGAGAAGGAAAAGGGGGCTGCACCCCTTGTCCAATTCGGACCAGAAGGGGGGCGCGCGCCTCCTTCCTTTTGGCCTCTCTCCTATATTCCCGTAACTCCCCGGTACTCCGAAAATACCCGAATCACTCGGAACCTTTCCGATGTCCGAATATAGTCGTCCAATATATCGATTTTTACGTCTCGACCATTTCGAGACTCCTCGTCATGTCCCCGATCTCATCCGGGACTCCGAACTCCTTCGGTACATCAAAACTCATAAACTCATAATAAAACTGTCATCGAAACCTTAAGCGTGCGGACCCTACGGGTTCGAGAACTATGTAGACATGACCGAGACACGTCTCCGGTCAATAACCAATAGCGGAACCTGGATGCTCATATTGGCTCCCACATATTCTACGAAGATCTTTATCGGTCAAACCGCATAACAACATACGTTGTTCCCTTTGTCATCGGTATGTTACTTGCCCGAGATTCGATCGTCGGTATTCTCAATACCTAGTTCAATCTCGTTACCGGCAAGTCTCTTTACTCGTTCCGTAATACATCATCCCGCAACTAACTCATTAGCTGCAATGCTTGCAAGCCTTATAGTGATGTGCATTACCGAGTGGGCCCAGAGATACCTCTCCGACAATCGGAGTGACAAATCATAATATCGAAATACGCCAACCCAACAAGTACCTTCGGAGACACCTGTAGAGTACCTTTATAATCACCCAGTTACGTTGTGACGTTTGGTAGCACACAAAGTGTTCCTCCGGTATTCGGGAGTTGCATAATCTCATAGTCATAGGAACATGTATAAGTCATGAAGAAAGCAATAGCAATAAAACTTAAACAATCATAGTGCTAAGCTAACGGATGGGTCTTGTCCATCACATCATTCTCCTAATGATGTGATCCCGTTGATCAAATGACAACTCATGTCTATGGCTAGGAAACACAACCATCTTTGATCAATGAGCTAGTCTAGTAGAGGCATACTAGGGACACTCTGTTTTGTCTATGTATTCACACATGTACTAAGTTTCCGGTTAATACAATTCTAGCATGAATAATAAACATTTATCATGATATAAGGAAATAAATAATAACTTTATTATTGCCTCTAGGGCATATTTCCTTCAGTCGGCACGCCGTTAGCTGGGCTGACGGCCAGGCTGACATGGAAAAGGGTCCTACCGCCAGAGCACTTGGCGGTAGGGTACTAGAACCTACCGCCAGAGACCCTGTCGGTAGGGTCCTGTGTGGTGGATAAGGTGGGGAGGTGCTGGTTTGTGGGCCCCACCACCACTCTTCTTCCCCACTCATCTTCTTCCCCGTGCTCAACTCCTCTCCCCCTCACAAACCCCCCCTAGACCCCCTCCATTTGCTTGAGATTTCACCGGTGGATCCGGAGCATTTTCATCACCCAAGGTACCTCCCCCCATCCCCCTCCCTTTGATTGGTTGAGATCTATGTTTTGTGTTATTTGGTCAATTTATTGCAAACCCTAGGTGTTGATCTTGTTGTGTGCATTTATGGCTAGTGTTATGGTTATGTTAAGGGTTAGTGTTATGGTTAGTGTTAGGGTTATGGTATTTACGTTGGGGGTTATGTTGGGGGTTAGGGTTATAGTGGTTATGTTGGTGGTTAGGGTTAATGGTTAGGTTAACTTGAGTATGAATAGTAGTTATTTGTCCAATTTGTGCAAAAATTAGTTTATTTGTCCATTTGAGTTGGTTGGATGACATATATGGATTGATTATATTGTTTCCAATTCTTAGATGCATAAGCTCGTAAATGTTCATTATTTGGACAAGTCGACATTTATGCTTGGAAATGACGATGAAGGGGAAGAGGCTATGGTTTTTGACACAAGTCCAAGATTTGATGATCTACGAGGTTAAGCTTATTGGGAGGTATGACGTTGGATTGTGAGTAAAGTCTCGGTTAAAAAGTATGCCAATCACCTCCCAATTGTATTGGAATGTGTACAAGGAAAAAGTAGACGCATCACAAGACAAGTCTCTTGAGATCTTTGCCACAAAAGTTGATCCTCCTCCTCCCTTACAAATTAATCTCAACCGCAATGCATCCTCCCCAATACATGATGATAGTGCCGAGGTGTATGTCCCCAATTGTTCTAGCCAACCACCAAGTAGCCAACATAATGAAGATCATGTCAATGCTAGCGCCATAGTACTCCGTCATGATGCTATTCGTCATGTTGAAGAGGATGCGTGTGGTCATGTTGATGATGATGCTATTGTTGCTCAAGAGGATGCTTACTCGGAGAATGAAGAGATCCATTACAATCCAATTGGTAACTTGGATGTCATTGTGCGGCAACAAGACATGGACCGTACCCTCCCTTATAACCGTTACAGTACCGGAACTAGCATTGTGCCACCACCCTACCGCCATGGGAGCTGGCGGTAGGATCCTACCGCCAGCTCCCATGGCGGTAGGGTGGTGGCACAATGCTAGTTTCGGTACTGTAACAAGGAAAAAAACTTGGCGGTAGGGTCACCCTTTCCGCCAGACCCAGTGGCGGTAAGTTTGACCCTACCGCCAAGGGATAATTTTTCCTCATTACAGTACCGAAACTAGTATTGTGCCACCACCCTACCGCCAAGTGCTCTCGCGGTAGGTTTCAGCACCCTACCGCCAGGGGCTGTGACGGTAGGGTTAAAAACATAGCACCACCTCTGTTCTACCCCTCATCTAAGGCCAAATCTAAAAATATACCAACTCAAATATTTGAATGATCAACTCGCAAGCACATACATAACTCAACTCAACATAGTTCATTACATCCACGAATAACACATGTTCAAATTAATTAAAACATGACCCGGTTCGAATGACATCAGTTTAAACTAATAGCTCAAGCTCGACGGCGCATTTTCTAAACAGGTAACAAAAGTCTCATACTTATCAGACGTTCAACTTCTTCCTCACGTGCTTGATTAGGCTTCAGTTGAAAGTCGGCGGATCCTTCCCAATGACCCAACACACCATTTGTTTCGCGCAACCAGGCCCATGCAGCACGGCGGGCCGGATTCTCTGACACGCCTTGTTTAATTGCCCATCCTATGACCTGGCCGGGTTTCCTCAGGTCCATCTCAAGGAATTCTTATTTGCTGGCAGTGAATGCAATCTCAATTGCCAAAGAGTGTCTGCAAGCATATTCCCGGTCTTGCACCTCATCAAGCATCCTCTCCTTTTGTTTTACAAGCTTTTGAAAATCTTTTTTCTCCCTAGCATCAGAAGGTTCCTCGATAAAGTGATACTTGTTGAAATCCTTCATGGCCGCATTTGCCTCATCACAACTCTTCAACCATGCTTCACATTCCCTCTTCAAGCAACGGTGTCGCTCCGACATGAGCTTCTCACATGCTATCTTCATAGTCATGGATTGAACGTCCATCCTACATTAATATACGGGAAGATTATTATGTAATTGAATGTTCATCAGAAATATAACCCAGAATGGATCATAGTAATTGATTTGAGCACACCAAAATAATGAACTAGGCTTTGCAACCAAATTATAAGTTTGAATGACATAAGTTACATAAATGATAAGGGTACATGCCATTATGGTGCAAATAACACTGCCGACACTAGCATTGTTCAACCATTTTTATTCGACCATCAACATGACATCTTTGTCGTACGGTCCCGGGTTGCAACAAGTGACATCATTTCTTTCACGAACCCAAGCACAACGAGAAGCTCGACTAGCTATCGGCGATGACAGTTGCCTAACTAGTCAGTCAATGATCTGGCCAGGATTTTTCAAGTCCATCTCACGCACTTCATTCCTTGTTCCACACAATGCAATTTGCCTTGCAAGAGCACGGCGATGAAACTGCTCGTCCTTCTTGAGCTTATTTTTTAATCTCTCCTTAGCCTCGTACAACTTCAAAAGCCGATCCTTGCACTTGGACACATAGTACTTTGAAAAGTCTCTACAAGTCGCGTTCAATGCATCGACGGCTTGCACCCACATTTCCATTTTTGCCTCAATTACCGCAAGTTCACGCTTCGCTGCTGCCTCCGCAGAAGTCT
Source organism: Secale cereale (assembly GCA_902687465.1). NCBI lineage: Eukaryota > Viridiplantae > Streptophyta > Magnoliopsida > Poales > Poaceae > Secale > Secale cereale. Next base: position 779,183,784 of record LR738710.1, read on the forward strand.
CAACAAAGATGATCGATGCCATCCTACAAGTCGAGGATTACTATAATGGTCATCCAAGGCAAAAATCCTAACCGTTTCTTACCAAAAACGGTCATTATAGACAAATATTTAAGCATAAACCTAACCATAACCTCCATGACATTAAACCTAACCATAACAAAAAACTAAATGCTACTTCTTATTACCCCAAACAATGGTAGTCACACAATACATTGTCAAAGCACAAACATTATTACCCTAAATGCATCATATACATAGATTCCACCACAACAAACACATGAACTAGATTTGCAACAAAATGACCAATATACATGATCTCAGCCAATCAAAAGGAGGGGGGATGGGGGAGGTACCTTGGGTGATGAAAATGCTCCGGATCCACCAGTGAAATCTCAAGCAAATGGAGGGGATCTAGGGGGGTTTGTGAGGGGGAGAGAGGGGGAGAGGAGCTGAGCCCGGGAAGAAGGTGAGTGGGGAAGAAGAGTGATGGTGGGGCCTGCTACTTCTCGAGCTTGCATTGTATTCCCTCGAAGAGGAAAGGGACATGCAACACAGTAGCGTAAGTGTTTCCCTCAGTTTTTGAGAACCAAGGTATCAATCCAGTAAGATACCACGCGCGAGTCCCTCGCACCTGCACAAACAAATAAGAACTTCGCAGCCAACGCGATAAGGGGTTGTCAATCCCTTTACGGTCACTTCGAAAGTGAGATCTGATAGAGATGATAGTTTATATTTTTGGTATTTTTATTTATAAGAACAGAAAGTAAAAGTGGAAAAAGTGAAGTAGATGTAGATTGATATGTTGAGAATAGACCCGGGGGCCATAGTGTTCTCTAGTGGCTTCTCTCATGATAGCGATATTCTACGGCGGGTAAACAAATTACTATCGAGCAATTGATAGAAAAGCGAATAATTATGAGACTATCTAGGCATGATCATTGTATATAGGCATCACGTCCGAGACAAGTAGACCGACTCCTGCCTGCATCTACTACTATTACTCCACACAGGGACCGCTATCCAGCATGCATCTAGTGTATTGAGTTCATAAGAACAGAGTAATGCCTTAAGCAAGATGACATGATGTAGAGGGATAAACTCAAGCAATATGATATAAACCCCATCTTTTTATCCTCGATGGCAACAATACAATACGTGCCTTACTGCCCCTACTGTCACTGGGAAAGGACTCCGCAAGATTGAACCCAAAGCCAAGCACTTCTCCCATTGCAAGAACTATAGATCTAGTAGGCCAAACCAAACAAATAATTCGAAGAGACTTGCAAGGATATTATGAGCACACATAAAAAGTTCAGAGAAGAACCAAATATTTCTCATAGATAATCGTGATCATAAACTCACAATTCATTGGATCTCACCAAACACACCGCAAAAAGAGATTTCATTGAATAGATCTCCTCGAAGACCGAGGAGAACTTTGTATGGAGATCCAGAGAGAGAGAAGAAGCCATCTAGATACTAGCTATGGACCTGAAGGTCTGTGGTAAACTACTCACAACTCACGGTGAGGACGATGATGATGATGAAGAAGAACTCCGTGATGGATCCCCCTCCGGTGGAGCTCCGAAACAGGCTCCAAGATGGGATCTTGTGGCACCCCGATCCGCATGGAACAGGGGGCCTTCGCACGTCAGCCCAGGAATACACCTGACGCATGACAGGTCCATGATACAGCATTCCAGGTACAATAATATTCATCAAATATCAAGGTATATGATTACATCTTTGATGAATATGATTATCTGGCATAGCCCTAAGGCTATATACATGGCAGCGGAAGTCTATTGAATTGGCGGCAGAAGTCTTGGCTTGGCGGCATAGCAACTCTGGCTGGGCTCCACAACTCACAGGACTAGCAAGATTACGGCCTAGCGCGATGGAGCAAATGATCCAAACAAGAATGACCTACAAAACTGACATGACACGCCAGGTCAGTACATTGAATGTACTTGCAAGACAACAAAATACATAGCATCCAAATAGGCAGAAGACAAGGCAAGAACCAAGCACATGCAACAAATTACCTCATATCAAAACATGGCATGCAATTAAGATAAAGGTGACTGAACTACTACATAGCATCATGTCATGTCCAATTAAATTCAATATGGTGATAACAGCATAATAAACTATCTTACTCATGGCATAACTAGATGAATAGAACAGAGCATGTCATGGCATCATGAGACTATAAATAAACTACTGTTCATACATAAACAAATGCAGACATAACATATTACCAAAATCTAGTACTACCATGGCTCAATGCAAACTATTAAACATGCAAAATAATCCAAGTTTGTACACCTGTCCCATCGGACTATTAGACTAACAGTTTATCTTACCACATAACCGCGATCCTCTCGGTGATCGCAACCACAACCAACACTTAGTCTCCAATATTCACCGAGAACTCGTCTCGTGATTACAACTTAGTCTTGACTTCACACGACCATTTCATTCAAGTATCATATTAACAAATTTTATTATATCAGGTTTATCCTCCATTCACGACCATTTCATTCAAGTATCATATTAACAAATTTTATTATATCAGGTTTATCCTCCATTCCGATCGAGACCCAATAGTGTGACCTACTACGAACTGTGTGCTATCGATTGACTTTGTGAACACTCTGCAGAGGTAGCGCACTGTACCCACACCACGGAACCCATGGCCTCTTTATCCCATTCGGGTGGACCAACGGCGTTCCGACGAAACTGAACTATTGTCATGACACTCTCCCGGCCACTCCGACTCTTACCCTACTGGGTTAGTCCTGGGTGGCCCCGTGTCTACCAAAGACACATCGACCACCATCATGGCCAAACTGTCCCAAACGGGGACTCGGTACCATAACAAAGCAACTACGGGCACACAAGGCTTATGCCCGTCTACTTGATCAGGGGAGAACGTGCCCATAACCTTCCCTCGTTGGAGGCACCGGCGAGAGGCACAACAATAGTTTGTATTAAGGCCTTCCCATAAAGGTAACTGTGGCTGCACTGAAAAGTTCGATTTGGTGGCACTATGAAACGATCCCATCGATGACGGAGGAGTTGGTTATGATTAAATCATTTTTATTAACTCTCCATCATCATGAGCATATTTAACAAGAATGCAACAATGAGCATGCAACATACAAAAGCATATACAAACTATCGAACTTCTCAGGTGCACAGATTATAACATAAAGAATATGAAAATACTAAGTACTAGCATATCAATGGTACATTAAAAGCATCATAGCGTTTTATAACGATGGCATAAAAAGCAAGTAGAGTAGCAACATGGCATTCTTAATAACAATAGCCTAACTAGCATGGCAAGAAAATATCGTGACAACACAAACATGCATGGACATACACAAAGAAAAGATTTGCAGCTGAAAATAATAAGCCAACGACTCCAACTACACATGCACAAGGTACAAGCAAAGTCAACGTGCGAGTTCGGAGCTTATGATAAGAGGTTAGCTTGCTTGGGGGTCGATAAAATACTCCGAAGAAAAGTGCGGTGAAGCCGCGGAAAGAATCGCCGGAAACAGTACTCTCTCGGAGGGGGTTGTTTACGGCAAGGGCAAAATGGTCATTTTCATAGTGTCAAACCATAGTGAAAATGTTACCAACAGAACGGGCTCGACGAGACGAAGAAGTAGGCTTTGGAATCACCTCAATCGAAGTCTCGAGCAAAAAGTAGTGATAGTTTTTCTACCAGGGACCTATCTATAAAAAGTTTGCTGCAAATAAGCCCGTGACTGAGAAAACAGAAAGCTGATTTCAGCGATTACGCTTTCGAACAGAGAAAACGTACTTCCGTACGAAGAAGAACAGAAATGCGCTTTTGAATTAAAAAGGCGTACTCCAGAGGAAGGCGCCTCCACTTATCCACGTCATCTGGTCCGAGTCAACGTCTCAGCGACTGACTGGCGGGGCCCATGGGCAGGTGGGGTCGACCTGGTCGTTCTTCTTCTTTCTTCCGCTCGAGCGCGCGACTGGCCGAGGGAGGCGTCCGCCTCGACGGCGCTCGCCGGCGCATCCGGCCACCGCTGGAGGCGTGCGGCCTACCCAGATGACCAAGGGAAGGAGACGCATTGGATGGAGGGGAGCACTTTCGCTGAGGAGCTCTGTAGAGGAAGCAACAGGGCGCGTGGCGGAGAGGAGCTTCGGCCTCCGGCGAACAGGGGGGCCCGGAGGGAAAACGGCGGGGCTGAGGCCACGAGGAGGTTCGCCGGAGCTTGGGGAAGGCAGTGGTGGAAGTGGAACGAAGAGAGGGGTGCGGCATCGCCGGAATCGAGCGAAGCCCGAGGCGGCGGCCATGGCTATGGGGAGGGGTCAGGGAGGAGCTCCGGCTCGGGGAGAGGCTTGGGGATGGATTGGGACTGCGAGAGAGCTCGGGGGCGCGCTACTTATAGGCGCGGGAGAGCTCGGGAAGGGGAGGGGAGCAGCTGACACGCGGCGACCGACGTGTCCGTGCACCGGCGATGCGCATGGTGTCGGTAGACGCGGCCAAGGCTCACTGAGAGCGGCGGGAAGGCGACGAGTGGGAGCGCCAGAGCTTCAGAGGGTCACGGAGACGAGGAAGGCTCGAGGACAAGAGGAGGAAGCAGACACCGGCGAGGAAGAGGACGAGCTCACGGGCACGCTCTGTTCGAGCGTTGGCACGGCTCGCCGGAGAAGAAAACAAAGGGGGCCAGAGGTCCAGAGGGAAGACGGCGTCGAGGGGGAGCTATAGGACATTAATGGCGAGACTAGAGACAACCGGAGCAGCGATGCCGACGACCACAGTGACTAGACCACCGTTTTGGCTGGTCTACCTCGTGGTCACCACTGGCATGGCGTCCTCTGGTTTTTTAACTACGGTAAGATCATGTCTACCACGTAGTCCTTCCAGCGTGGAGTGTTACCATGGTAAAGAGAGGGGTAGAGACAAACTGAGCTGAGTGAAACAAGCTGCAGAAGTTTACTGCTGCAAACTTTACCACACTCCAGCGAGTAAACCAGAGAGGGTAAATGGTAAACTTGATGTCTGGGATGCTTAGGGTAGAAAGGACTACAATCCTGGGAGTTTTGAGGTAAAATGAACAACTATTTACCATAGTTGCTGTAGAACCACCAAAACTGACCCAGAAACTGAATCATGAACAAGCACTCACTAGGAGTGTTGGATTAGGCTATAACTTGGCAAAGCCTGATGATTTGGACATACCATGATGCTGTAAAAAGTTCATAACAATGGACTCACCAAAATGGTACTTCCTTCACAACTATCATTTTTGTCCAAAAACTTCAGAAAAATCCTCAGGGCAATTGGCTAGATGAAATGAGCCACAATCTTGTGGAGATATGTAATATAGATATGAGAATGCCTGGAAAACTTATCAGCCATAATGGAGCAAGATAAAATACACTTGCTTCACAAACTTAAAATGTGGACAGAAACAAAGAATTACTCCTGTGCGCACATAGCTCATTGGAATGAACAGAATTTGGGTGGAGACTTAATGATTTGAAATCCTTGAGAGGATGGAAAAGTTTCATCCCATTTGGAAACACTATGAAGGTACTTCCTTCACAAACTTGTGTTCTAGTCAGAAACTTTGAAAAATTTCACAGGGAGATAGGATGAATGGATTGAGCTCATCTTTGGTATCCTTGGGTCATTTAACAATGTTAAACACCCTGCCAAATTGCAGCTCAATTGTACTTAGGAATAAAGCACTTCCTTTGCAAAATTTCAGAGAAGGCAGAAACTTGCATTGGATCATGTGCCAAAAATTTGAACTGTGGGACATGATTTAATGATGGAACTAATGATTATATGGCAAGAACAAGCTCCACAATTTATGGGAGAATTTTCTATGCTATAAAAATAATAATTCCTTTGGAAAGTGGCAAAAATGCAATATTGGCATTAAATAGGAAAAGGCAATTTTCCTAGTTTAATTATGGCCAATATACTTGCCACAGCTTGGATTAGGCATAAGCATCAACTCCACAAATCCTCATGGATTTTTGAGATGCAAAACTATGCCTTTGGATTTTATTCCTCAGACGACAATAAAAGGAATAAATCCCAATTCAAAAATATTGCATAGGACTTAGCAATATTTTTGCATATCCAAGAATTATGAAGACAAGAGGGTCTCTGGGAAAGGATAGAGTGATCAACATATCAAAGAAAGTGATGGCTCCTTTGTAATCACAAAGGCCACTTAGAAATTCCAAAAGCTTGGAATTAGGGTTGAGAGGAACTTGAGGTGTTGCAACTGAGGTCTTGCCCACTAACAAAGACATGAACAAGGTTTTGAAAGGTTGAAAATGACCAGAAATCTCAGGGTCATCTAGAAATCTCCATGAGAAAATTTGAAAGAGGGTTACTAGGAAGAAATCACAGCACAAAATTGATAACCCAATTTTGAGGCTGTGACAGATCTCACGGGAATAGAAGGTTACGACGGTGGAATTAGGGTTTTCTCTCTGTTGTCGAAGGTCTCGGGGTACTTAGACTTTCATAGGAGGAAGGAAGGCACCGGGGGGTGCTCGAGGGGCCCACGAGGCAGGGGGCGTGCCCTAGGAAGGGGGACGCGCCCCCCACCCTCGTGGACACCCCGAGGCTCCCCTGACGTGGTTCTTAAGTCCCCCGTGCGTGATTTTCTCCAAAAATATCACTTGCGAAGGTTTCATTCCATTTGGACTCCGTTTGATATTCTTTTTCTGCAAAACTCTGAAACAGGCAAAAAACAGCAATTTGGACTGGGCCTTTGGGTTAGTAGGTTAGTCCCAAAAATGATATAAAAGTGTAAGATAAAGCCCATTAAACATCCAAGACTTCATAAATAAAATCATGGAACAATCAAAAATTATATATACGTTGGAGACGTATCAAACATCCCCAAGCTTAATTCCTGCTCGTCCTCGAGTAGGTAAATGATAAAGAAGGAATTTTTGATGTGGAATGCTAACCAACATAGTTTTTCAATGTAATTCTCTTAATTGTGGCATGAATGTTCAGATCTGAAAGATTCAAGATAAAAGTCTATATTGACATAAGAAATAATAATACTTCAAGCATACTAACAAAGCAATCATGTCTTCTCAAAATACTATGGCTAAAGAAAGTTATCCCTACAAAATCATATAGTCTGGCTATGCTCCCTCTTCATCACACAAAATATTCATATCATGCACAACCCCGATTTCAGCCAAGCACTTGTTTTCATGCTCTATCTTTTCAAACCTTTCAACTTTCACGCAATACATGAGCATGAGCCATGGACATAGCACTATGGGTGGAATAGAGGTGGTTGTGGAGAAGACAAAAAGGAGGAAGATAGTCTCACATCGACTAGGCGTATCAATGGGCTATGGAGATGCCCATCGATAGATATCAATGTGAGTGAGTAGGGATTGCCATGCAACGGATGCACTAGAGCTAAATATGGATGAAAGCTCAATAAAAGAAACTAGTGGGTGTGCATCCAACTTGCTTGCTCACGAAGACCTAGGGCATTTGAGGAAGCCCATCGTTGGAATATACAAGCCAAGTTCTATAACGAAAATTCCCACTAGTATATGAAAGTGACTAACCATGAGACTCTCTACAATGAAGAAGATGGTGCTACTTTGAAGCACAAGTGTGGAAAAAAAGATAGTAGCGATTGTCCCTTTTTTCTTTTCTTTTCCTCTTTTTTGGCCTTTCTTTTTTCTTTGGCCTTTTTTTTGTGGAGGGGCTTTATAGATTTAGCCTTTCCTCCCATGGGACAATGCTCTAATAATGATGATCATCACACTTTCATTACAACTCGATATTACAACTCGATACTACAACAAAGTATGACACTATATGAATGCCTCCGGCGGTGTACCGGCATGTGCAATGAAACAAGAGTGACATGTATGAAAAATTATGCATGGTAGCTTTGCCACAAATACGATGTCAACTACATGATCATGCATGGCAATATGACAATATGTTGCGTGTCATATGAACGGAACGATGGAAAGTTGCATGGCAATATATCTCGGAATGGCTATGGAAATGCCATGATAGGTAGGTATGGTGGCTGTTTTGAGGACTAATATGGTGGCTATTTTGAGGAAGGATATATAGTGGGTTCATGGTACCGGCGAAAGTTGCGCGGTACAAGAGAGGCTAGCAATGGTGGAAGGGTGAGAGTGCGTATAATCCATGGACTCAACATTAGTCATAAGAACTCATATACTTATTGCAAAAATCTATGAGTCATCAAAACAAAGCAATCAACGCATGCTCCTAGGGGGGAGGTTGGTAGGAGTTAACCATCGTGCCCCCCCGACCTCCACACAAAGGTTGGCACTTTACAAATACCTTATGCTCTAACTTCGTCACATAGCGGTTCACCATACGTGCATGCTACAGGAATCACTAACCTTAACACAAGTATTTCTCAATTTCATAATAACTCCACTAACATGACTCTAATATCACTATCCTCATATCTCAAAACAATTATCAAGCAGAATTTTTTTACTACATTGACATTGGATGTCTATCATGTGAAGACTAGTTTTTTAGCCTAAACACATTACCATGCTGTTTTAATAGACTCTCAAATATATATAAGTGAAGCATGAGAGTTCAACAACTTCTACAAAATATTACCACCAGCGTGCTCTAAAAGATATAAGTGAAGCACTAGAGCAAAAACTATTCAACTCAAAAGATATAAGTGAAGCACATAGTGTGTTCTAGCAATTCCTAGGCCATATTTAACTCTCTCAAATAGGTGCGTCCAGCCAGAATGATTGTGGCAAACTAACAAGCAAAGACTCAAATTATACAAGACGCTCCAAGCAAAACACATATCATGTGGTGAATAAAAATATAGCTCCAAGTATAGTTACCGATGGATGAAGACGAAAGAGGGAATGACTTCCCGGGGCATCCCCAAGCTTAGGCTTTTGATTATCCTTGAATTTTACTTGGGGTGCCATGGGCATCTCCAAGCTTAGGCCTTTGCTACCCTTTTTCCATAGTCCATCAAAGCAATACTCAAAACATGAAAACTTCACAACACAAAACTTAGACAAAAATTCTCGTGAGCTCCGTTCGTATAAGAAAGCAAACAACTACTCAAAGTTCCTGCAATGAATTCATTCTTTGTTTATATTGGTGTTAAACCTACTGTATTCCAACTTCTCTATGCTTCATACCTCCAAATATTACTCATAGATGCATTGAAATAAGCAAACAACACACGAAAAATAGAATTTGTCAAAAACAGAACAGTCTGTAGTAATCTGCAGGTTTCGCATACTTCTGTAACTCCAAAAAAATTCAAACTAAATTGGTAAATGTGAGGAATTTTTCTATTAATCATCTGCAAACAGAATCAACTAAATAGCATGCTCCAGTAAAATCTGATGACCATTCTAGTGAGCGCTAACGATTCTATTTTTCACAGCAAGATCACATAAACTTCACACACATCTTCCCAAAGGTTCTACTTGGCACAAACACTAAACAAAACATGAAACCACATCTAAACAGAGTCTAGATGCAATATTTATTCCCTAACAGCAACAAAAACAAAAAAAATATAAAATTGGGTTGCCTCCCAACAAGCACTATCGTTTTACGCCCCTAGCTAGGCACGATACAAGATAAATCTAGGTATTGCCATCTTTGGAAGGCAATCCATAGGTGGCTCTCATGATAGATTCATATGGCAATTTGATTTTCTTTCTAGGAAATTGTTCCATGCCTTTCCTTAACGTAAATTGTAATCTAATATTTCCTTCCTTCATATCAATAATTGCACCAATCGTTCTAAGGAAAGGTCTACCAAGAATAATAGGACATGAAGGATTGCAATCTATATCAAGAACAATGAAATCTACAGGTACATAATTCCTATTGGCAACAAAAAGATCATCATTAATCCTTCTCATAGGTTTCTTAATAGTGGAATCCGCAAGATGCAAATTTAAAGAACAATCATCAAGTTCATGGAACCCTAGCAAATCACACAAAGTTTTTGGGATAGTGGAGACACTTGCACCCAAATCACACAAAGCATAGCATTCATGATCTTTTATTTCTATTTTGATAGTAGGTTCCCACTCATCATAAAGCTTTCTAGGGATATAAACTTCTAACTCAAGTTTTTCTTCATAAGATTGCATCAAAGCATCAACTATGTGTTTGGTGAAAGCTTTATTTTGACTATAAGCATGTGGAGAATTTAGTATGGATTGCAACAAGGAAATACAATCAATCAAAGAGAAATTATCATAATTGAATCCCATGAAATCCAAAGTAGTGGGTTCATCACTATGCAAAGTTTTAATATCTTCACTCCCACTTTTAACAATTTTAGCATCAAGATCTAAAAACTCCGAATCATTGGGACACCTTAAAGCAGAATCATCTCCAATCCTATTTTCATCAAGATTTATACTAGAAAACAAGGATCTAATAGGAGACACATCAATAACTTTCAGATCTTCATCTTTATTTTCTTGATAACTAGAAGAACACTCTTTAATATAATCCTCTCTTTTAGCACGCATCCTAGCGGTTCTTTCTTTGCATTCATCAAGGGAAATTCTCATGGCTTTGAGAGACTCATTGATATCATGCTTAGGTGGGATAGATCTAAGTTTCAAAGAATCAACATCAAGAGTAATCATATCCACACTTCTAGCCAATTCATCAACCTTAAGCAGTTTCTCTTCAAGCATAGCATTGAAATTCTTTTGCGAGATCATAAACTCCTTAACACTAGTTTCAAATTCAGAAGGCATCTTTCCATAAGAGTTGTTGTAGGAATTACCAAAATTATTAGAGGAATTACTAGGAAAAGGCCTATGATTAAAATTACCTCTATAAGCATTGTTACCAAAATTATTCCTACCAACAAAATTCACATCCAAAGATTCATTGCTATTCTCAATCAAAGTGGACAAAGGCATATCATTAGGATCAGAAGAAGCACTCTTAGCAGCAAATAATTTCATAAGTTCATCCATCTTTCCACTCAAAACACTAATTTCTTCGATAGCATGCACTTTTTTACTAGTAGATCTTTCGGTGTGCCATTGAGAATAATTAACCATAATATTATCTAGGAGTTTGGTAGCTTCTCCTAAGGTAGTTTCCATGAAAGTGCCTCCTGCGGCCGAATCTAAAAGATTTCTAGAAGCAAAATTCAAGCCAGCATAATAGTTCTGAATAATCATCCATGGATTCAAACCATGTGTAGGGCAATTACGTATCATTAATTTCATTCTCTCCCAAGCTTGTGCAACATGCTCATGATCTAGTTGCTTAAAATTCATGATATCGTTCCTAAGAGAGATGATCTTAGCAGGAGGGAAATACTTAAGAGATAAAATCATCTTTGCACTTATTCCATGAATCAATACTATTTCTAGGCAAAGAGGAAAACCAAGTTTTAGCACGATCTCTAAGAGAAAACGGAAATAACTTCAATTTAACAATATCGTTATCCGTATCCCTTTACTTTTGCATATCACACAAATCAACAAAGTTGTTTAGATGGGTAGCGGTATCTTCACTAGGAAGGCCGGAGAATTGATCTTTCATGACAAGATTCAACGAAGCAGCATTGATCTCACAAGATTCAGCATCGATAATAGGAGCAATCATAGTGCTAATAAAATCATTGTTGTTGGTATTGGAGAAGTCACACAATTTGGTATTGTTCTAAGCCATAGTGACAAGCAAGCAATACAACACACACAAGCAAACAAGAAGCAAGCGAACGATAAACACACGGCGGAAGAAGTGCAAATAAAACGGCAAGGATGAAGTGGGGGAGAGGAAAACGAGAGGCAAATAAATGTAATGCGAAGGATAAGGGTTTGTGATAGGTACTTGGTATATGACTTTTGCGTAAGCCTCCCGGCAACGGCGCGAGAAATTCTTCTTGCTACTTCTCGAGCTTGCGTTGTATTCCCTCGAAGAGGAAAGGGAGATGAAGCACAATAGCGTAAGTATTTCCCTCAGTTTTTGAGAACCAAGGTATCAATCCAGTAGGAGACCATGCATGAGTCCCTCACACCTGCACAAACAAATAAGAACTTCGCAGCCAACACGATAAGGGGTTGTCAATCCCTTTACAGTCACTTACGAAAGTGAGATCTGATAGAGATGGTAGTTTATATTTTTGGTATTTTTATTTATAAGAACAGAAAGTAAAAGCGGTAAAAGTGAAGTAGATGTAGATTGATATGTTGAGAATAGACCCGGGGGCCATAGTGTTCTCTAGTGGCTTCTCTCATGATAGCGATATTCTACGGCGGGTAAACAAATTACTGTCGAGCAATTGATAGAAAAGCGAATAATTATGAGACTATCTAGGCATGATCATTGTATATAGGCATCACGTCCGAGACAAGTAGACCGACTCCTGCCTGCATCTACTACTATTACTCGACACATCGGCTGCTATCCAGCATGCATCTAGTGTATTAAGTTCATAAGAACAGAGTAACGCCTTAAGCAAGATGACATGATGTAGAGGGATAAACTCAAGCAATATGATATAAACCCCATATTTTTATCCTCGATGGCAACAATACAATATGTGCCTTGCTGCCCCTACTATCACTGGGAAAGGGCACCGCAAGATTGAACCCAAAGCCAAGCAGTGCTCCCATTGCAAGAACTATAGATCTAGTAGGCCAAACCAAACAAATAATTCGGAGAGACTTGCAAGGATATTACATAAAAAGTTCAGAGAAGAACCAAATATTCCTCATATATAATCTTGATCATAAACTCACAATTCATCGGATCTCGACAAACACACCGCAAAAAGAGATTACATCGAATAGATCTCCTCGAAGACCGAGGAGAACTTTGTATTGCAATCCAGAGAGAGAGAAGAAGCCATCTAAATACTAGCTATGGACCCGAAGGTCTGTGGTAAACTACTCACAACTCATGGTGAGGGCGATGATGATGATGATGATGAACTCCGTGATGGATCCCCCTCCGGTGGAGCTCCGGAACAGGCTCCAAGATGGGATCTCACGGGAATTGAAGGTTACAGCTATGGAATTAGGGTTTTCTCTCTATTGTCGAAGGTCTCGGGGTATGTAGACTTATATAGGAGGAAGGAGGGCACCGGGGGGTGCTTGAGGGGCCCACGAGGCAAGGGGCGCGCCCTGGGAAGGGGGGCGCGCCCCCCATCCTCGTGAACACCCCGAGGCTCCCCTGACGTGGTTCTCAAGTCCCCCATGCGTGATTTTCTCCAAAAATATCTCTTGCGAAGGTTTCATTCTATTTGGACTCCGTTTGATATTCTTTTTTTGCAAAACCCTGAAACAGGCAAAAAACAGCAATCTGGACTGGGCCTTTGGGTTAGTAGGTTAGTCCCAAAAATGATATAAAACTGTAAGATAAAGCCCATTAAACATCCAAGACTTCATAAATAAAAGCATGGAACAATAAAAAATTATAGATACGTTGGAGACGTATCAGGGCCCACAAACTAGCCCCTCCCCACCTTATCCACCACATAGGACCCTACCGCCAGGGCCTCTAGCGGTAGGTTCTAGTACCCTACCGCCAAGTGCTCTGGCGGTAGGACCCTTTTCCACATCAGCCTGGCCGTCAGCCTAGCTAACGGCGTGCCGACACCTACCGTCGGACCCCCTGGCGGTAGGACGTCTGTGGCTACCGCCAGAAGCTCTAGCGGTAGGCAAAAGGGTGAGATCCCGAAATTTTTCGGAACAGGGGTCAGGTGTCGAAATAAAATGAAAAAAGGGTCAAAACACGAAAATTTGCCCCATCTCTCAGCCATCAAATTTTGCGGCATACATTTACCGTACGAAAAATTACCATCGCCTTCCCAGCACTAGCTAATTGAGTCAGCGCGCCCATCCATAAGGCCAACTCCACCGCGCGACCCCAAACGGACGTCCGCTTTGCCCGGATTATGTATGTTTGGGTAGGGCGATGAGGTCGTGTCCAGGCCTGTCCTGGGATGCGCTGGCCTTGCGCCCAGCGCGCGGCCGCATCCGTTGGCCTCATCCTGTCTGCCTCCATTTTAAAAACAACAACGCCCTAGTTCAGGCCAGCGGCCCTATATTCACGCCGACAACAGAGCCAGCGGCCTACACGTCCTCGCTGGCAACACAGCCAGCGGCCGGCAGCATAGCCGGCCTCCAAAATGAATAGGTTTGATCACCGGCAACACAGCCAGCGGCCGGCAACACAGCCAACCTCCAAAATGAAAAGGTTTCTCGCCGGGCCCACATGCCACGGCCGATCGGACGACCTAGTTCAGGTCGTCGTCGTCGAACATCTCCTTCTGTCTGGCCTCGAACCAGCTCCTTGTCTTCTCGTTCATCTTCGTCAAGTCCGCGCTCATGATCGCTAGGGCCACCTCCCTGGCTTTCGTTTTGGCATTGGCAGCCTCGATGTCGAGCTGCCTCTGTCTAGCCTTGGCATTGGCGTCCTCGATGTCGAGCTGCCTTTCCCGGGACGCCTCCTCCATGTCGAGCTGTGATGACCCACAATTGTAGGGGATCTATCGTAGTCCTTTCGATAAGTAAGAGTTTCGAACCCAACGAGGAGCATAAGGAAATGATAGGCAGTTTTCAGTAAGGTATATTCTGCAGGCACTGAAATTATAGGCAACATATAGTTTTGTGATAAGGTAATTGGTAGCAAGTGACAAAAGGTAAAAGTAAATAAGGTGCAGCAGGGTGGCCCAATCCTTTTTGTAGCAAAGGACAAGCTTGGACAAACTCTTATATAAAGGAAAGCGCTCCCGAGGACACATGGGAATTATCGTCAAGCTAGTTTTCATCACGATCATCTGATTCGCGTTCGGTACTTTGATAATTTGGTATGTGGGTGGACCGGTGCTTGGGTGTTGTCCTTACTTGGACAAGCCTCCCACTTATGATTAAACTCTAATGCAAGCATTCACAACTACAAAATAAGTATTAAGGTAAACCTAACTATAGCCTGAAACATATGGATCCAAATCATCCCCTTACGAAGCAACGCATAAACTAGTGTTTAAGCTTCTGTCACTCTAGCAACCCATCATCTACTTATTACTTCCCAATGCCTTCCTCTAGGCCCAAATAATGGTGAAGTGTCATGTAGTCGACGTTCACATGACACCACTAGAGGATATACAACATACATCTCATCAAAATATTGAACGAAGACCAAATTCACATGACTACTAATAGCAAGCACTAGTAGAAAACAGGGCATTGGTCCAGCCCATTAGCCCCGGTTCAATCTAGAACCGGGACCAATGGGGGTACTGGACCCGGTTCGTTAGCCCAGGGGGCCGGCCGGGCCACGTGGGCCATTGGTCCCGGTTCGTCTAGACCTATTGGTCCCGGTTGGAGCTAAAAACCGGGACCAATGGCTCTTGCTCCTGGCCCACCACTATTAGTCCCGGTTTGTATTATGAACCGGGACCAAAGGCTCCCCTTTAGCCCCGGTTTGTAGCACCAACCGGGACCAGTGAGTTGCCTATATAAACCCCCTCACTCAAGAGCAGAGCTCACTGCTCTGTTTTTTTTTCTGGCCGAGGGAGAGAGGGGTTAGTGGTGCTCTAGCTCACCTCCTATGCACACAACATGTTCGGTGGAATGCCCGAGCCACACTAGTTAAGCTTTTCTGCTCTCGAAGCTCTATTTTCTCCGAGATTTGTCTAGGTTTAGCGGTCCGTCACGTCCCGTCCCCGTCTTCGCCGCCGTCGATCGCCCCCGCCGATCTCGTCACCGGCACCACCGTGGTGAGCCTCTTGTTATGTCCATGCTTTTCTTACTTTTATTATTGCTTTAGATAGATATTTGTCTAATTTTCTTATGTTTATTATTGCTTGTTATTATATAGTGCGATGGTTTTGATATCCGCCCATGTGGGCCCTCGTCCGGTCTACGATTCAGATGTGGTATATTATCTTTAATTTATAACTATTTGTTTTAGTGCTTATGATAGTTATGCCGACCAACCTGACATGCATAGATGTTTTATTATGTCTAGGAGGTAGTTGAACCGGAAATTCCAACCGACCCTCTTGTGGAGAGGTTAAATTTAGTTGAAGAGGAAAACATTTCGTTAAAGAAAAAATTGGAAAAAATGGAGGAGGAGAAGATGGAATTGGAGTTGCATGTTGCGGAAGTTATCGATGATCACAAGATCAAGATGGAACCTATTGTCGAGAGGTTAAATTTAGTTGAAGAAGAAAACAAATTCTTGAAGGAAAAAATAAAAAAAATTGTGGACGAGAAGATGATATTGGAGTTGCATGTTGCGGATGTCGTCGATGATCACAAGATCAAGATGGATGCAATGCGGTTGAAGATTAAAAAGATTAGAAAATATGCCATTAATACCGAGGCTTGGCATCATTATGCCGTTGGATCAATTGTTACCTTGGTTGCGATTATGATAGCATTTGTTTTCGCGTTGAAATGTTTTACATAGTTTCGATGTGTATGGAGAGCTATATATGTTGTTAGATGAGAACTATATATGTATGTACTTTGGTTTTAATGTGATGATGAACTTTTATCCATTTGGTCACTTAATTATCTATTTATGATGTTCTGTAATGGTTTTTGACACACTTAATTATATATAAATGCACGCAGATGAACCGCCAATGGATGTACGGTGACAGACACACCTCCGAGTACATTAAAGGCGTGCGTGAGTTTCTAAATGTGGCAGAGGCAAACAAGCAGAATGGTTTTATGTGTTGTCCATGCACTCAATGTGTGAATACGATGTCTTACTCTAACCGAAAAATCCTTCACTCCCACCTGCTTTACAAGGGTTTCATGCCACACTATAATGTTTGGACGAGGCACGGAGAAATAGGGGTTATGATGGAAGACGGCGAAGAAGAAGAGTACGATGACAACTATGTGCCCCCTGAATACGGTGATGCTGCAATGGGGGGAGCTGATGAAGATCAAGAGGAACCAGACGATGTGCCCAATGATGCTGCAACGGGTGAAGCTGCTGAAGATCAAGAGGAACCAAATGATGATCTTCGCCGGGTCATTGTCGATGCAAGGACACAATGCAAAAGTCAAAAGGAGAAGCTGAAGTTCGATCGCATGTTAGAGGATCACAAAAAAGGGTTGTACCCCAATTGCGAAGATGGCAACACAAAGCTCGGTACTGTACTGGAATTGCTGCAGTGGAAGGCAGAGAATGCTGTGGCTGACAAAGGATTTGAGAAGCTACTGAAAATATTGAAGAAGAAGCTTCCGAAGGATAACGAATTGCCCGACAGTACATACGCAGCAAAGAAGGTCGTATGCCCTCTAGGATTGGAGGTGCAGAAGATACATGCATGCCCTAATGACTGCATCCTCTACCGCGGTGCATACAACGATCTGAACGCATGTCCGGTATGCGGTGCGTTGCGGTATAAGATCAGACGAGATGACCCTGGTGATGTTGATGGCGAGCCCGCCAGGAAGAGGGTTCCTGCGAAGGTGATGTGGTATGCTCCTATAATACCACGGTTGAAACGTTTGTTTAGAAACAGAGAGCATGCCAAGTTGATGCGATGGCACAGTGAGGACCGTAAGAAAGACGGGAAGTTGAGAGCACCCGCTGACGGGTCGCAATGGAGAAAAATCGAGAGAAAGTACTGGGAGGAGTTTGCAAAGGACGTAAGGAACGTATGGTTTGCTCTAAGCGCGGATGGCATTAATCCTTTCGGGGAGCAGAGCAGCAATCACAGCACCTGGCCCGTGACTCTATGTATGTATAACCTTCCTCCTTGGATGTGCATGAAGCGGAAGTTCATTATGATGCCAGTTCTCATCCAAGGCCCTAAGCAACCCGGCAACGACATTGATGTGTACCTAAGGCCATTAGTTGAAGAACTTTTACAGCTGTGGAATGGAAATGGTGTACGTGCGTGGGATGAGCACAAACAGGAGGAATTTGACCTAAAGGCGTTGCTGTTCGTGACCATCAACGATTGGCCCGCTCTCAGTAACCTTTCAGGACAGACAAACAAAGGATACCACGCATGCACGCACTGTTTAGATGACACTGAAAGTATATACCTGGACAAGTGCAGGAAGAATGTGTACCTGGGCCATCGTCGATTTCTTCCGACCAACCATCAATGTCGAAAGAAAGGCAAGCATTTCAAAGGCGAGGCCGATCACCGGAAGAAGCCCGCCATGCGTACCGGTGATCACGTACTTGCTATGGTCAATGATTTACACGTAATCTTCGGAAAGGGCCCCGGCGCACTAGCTGTTCCGAATGACGATGAGGGACACGCACCCATGTGGAAGAAGAAATCTATATTTTGGGACCTACCCTACTGGAAAGACCTAGAGGTCCGCTCTTCAATCGACGTGATGCACGTGACGAAGAACCTTTGCGTGAACCTGCTAGGCTTCTTGGGCGTGTATGGAAAGACAAAAGATACAGCTGAGGCACGGGAGGACCTGCAATGTTTGCACGAAAAAGACGGCATCCCTCCGAAGCAGTATGAAGGTCCTGCCAGCTATGCTCTTACGAAAGAAGAGAAAGAAATCTTCTTTGAATGCCTTCTCAGTATGAAGGTCCCGACTGGCTTCTCGTTGAATATAAAGGGAATAATAAATATGGCAGAGAAAAAGTTCCAGAACCTAAAGTCTCATGACTGCCATGTGATTATGACGCAACTGCTTCCGGTTGCATTGAGGGGGCTTCTACCGGAAAATGTCCGATTAGCCATTGTGAAACTATGTGCATTCCTCAATGCAATCTCTCAGAAGGTGATCGATCCAGAAATCGTACCAAGGCTAAGGAGTGATGTGGCACAATGTCTTGTCAGTTTCGAGCTTGTGTTCCCACCATCCTTCTTCAATATCATGACACACGTCCTAGTTCATCTAGTCGACGAGATTGTCATTCTGGGGCCCGTATTTCTACATAATATGTTCCCCTTTGAGAGGTTCATGGGAGTCCTAAAGAAATACTCCCTCCGTCCCAAAATTCTTGTCTTCGATTTGTCTAAATACGTATGTATCTAGTCATGTTTTAGTGTTACATACTTTTCTATCTAGACAAATTTAAGACAAGAATTTTGGGACGGAGGGAGTATGTCCGTAACCGCGCCAGACCAGAAGGAAGCATCTCCATGGGCCATCAAACAGAGGATGTCATCGGGTTTTGTGTTGACTTCATTCCTGGCCTTAATAAGATAGGTCTCCCTAAATCGCGGTACGAGGGCAGACTGACTGGAAAAGGCACGCTTGGAAGGGACTCAATAATATGCAGGGACGGTTATTCTTGGTCTCAAGCACACTACACAGTTCTACAGAACTCTACATTGGTGACCCCGTATGTCGATGAACACAAGAACAGTCTGCGCTCCAAACACCCGGAGCAGTGCGACGACTGGATTACACGTGAACACATCAGGACTTTCAGCAGTTGGTTGGAAACACGTCTCAGAGGTGACAACACTGTTTGTGATGAGTTGTACTTGTTGTCCAGGGGACCATCTTCGACTGTATTGATTTACAAAGGATACGAGATAAATGGAAATACATTTTACACGATTGTCCAAGATCAAAAGAGCACCAACCAAAATAGCGGTGTCCGCTTTGATGCAACAACCGATAGGGCAAAGGACACATATTATGGTTACATAGTGGACATATGGGAACTTGACTACGGACATGATTTTAAGGTCCCTTTGTTTAAGTGTAAATGGGTCAATCTGTCAGGAGGCGGGGTACAGGTAGACCCACAGTACGGAATGACAACAGTGGATCTGAAAAATCTTGGATACAATGACGAACCGTTCGTCCTAGCCAATGATGTGGCACAGGTTATCTATGTGAAGGACATGTCTACCAGACCGAGAAAAAGAAAAGATAAGGAAGCGAATACATCATACGATGAGCCAAAGCGCCACATAGTTCTTTCAGGAAAAAGGGACATCCTGGGAGTGGAGGGCAAGACAGACATGTCTGAAGATTATGAAAAGTTTCATGAAATTCCTCCCTTCAAAGTCAAGGCTGACCCAAGCATCCTGATAAACGATGAAGATTATCCATGGTTACGGTGCAATAAGCAAATGACACAAGCGAAGAAAAAGTGAAGAGTTATTTCCGCAACTATTATGATGATACCATGCCAACTTTGTAATAAACGAGTATGATACCATTGTCCGTTTGTACTATTCAAATTTCAATACTACTTGCACTAACAAAACAAAACAAAACAAAACAAACTTGAAAAATAAATAGCAACAATAAGTATTTTGTTGTAAGTATAAACAAAATAAAATAAATAAAGCAACAAAGAAAATGAATAAAGAAAGTAAAATAAATAAAGCAACTCTAAATACAGCAAAAAACAACTTAGAAATAAACAAAGAAAATAAAATAAATAAAGCAACTCTAAATACAGCAAAAAACAAATTAGAAATAAATAGCAACAATAAGTATTTTGTTGTAATTAAGTATAAACAAAATAAAATAAATAAAGCAACAAAGAAAATAAATAAAGGAAGTAAAATAAATAAAACAACTCTAAATACAGCAAAAAACAACTTAGAAATAAACAAAGAAAATAAAATAAATAAAGCAACTCTAAATACAGCAAAAAACAACTTAGAAATAAATAAAGCAAAAAAGGAAAAAAAAAATATTGGGCGCTGCCCAGTGAGCCTGCAAGGCCTATAGCACAGGATCCACCTGTAATATAAGGCCCAGCAAGCTCACAGGGCAGCGCGCAGAGTTAGGCCCAGAAGCCTGCATTTGAGAGGAGCTCGAGAGGGTGGGAGCAGCAGCCCTTATAAACCACTCTCGAGCTCCCTCAGCTAGCGAGGTGGGACTAAACATCCCACCGCACCCGCGCCAGCTCAGGGCCTTTGGTCCCGGTTGCTGCCACCAACCGGGACTAATGCCCCCCTTTAGTCCCGGTTGCTGCCACCAACCGGGACTAAAGGTCCCTCCTTCCCGCCCTTTGGGCTGCTGAAAAGAAACAAAATAAAATAAATAAAGCAACAAAGAAAACAAATAATTTCAAATTTGAATACTACTTGCACTAACAGAAAGTTCGTAATTGGTTTTACAAAAGAAAATAAATAATGCAGAAAACAAAACAAAAAAACTTGAAAAAAAATAGCAACAATAAATATTTTTTTGTAAGTAGAAACAAAATCAAATAAATAAAGAAACAAAGAAAACAAATAAATAAAAATAGCAACAGTAAGTATTTTGTTGAAAGTAGAAACAAAACTAAAAAATAAAGCAACAAAGAAAAAAAGAAAAAATATGCCACCTGTTGGGCCCACACGGCCTGAATACGACTAGAAACCCAACCATGGGCCAGGATTCAGGCCCGTAGAAAGCCCAGCAAGTCCACAGGCAAAGCAGTGTCAGTTTAGGCCCTTAGGCCTGCAGTTTAGAGGAGTTCGAGAGGAGAGAGGCAGCGGGGCTTATAAACTGGTGCTGCTCTCCCTCAACTAGCGAGGTGGGACTAAACTTCCCACCGCACCGCGGCAAGGCCTTTAGTCCCGGTTGCTGCCACCAACCGGGACTAAAGGGTGGCATTAGTCCCGGTTGCTGCCACCAACCGGGACTAAAGGCCCCACCTTCCCGCCCTTTGGGCTGCTGAAAAGGGACCTTTAGTCCCGGTTGGTGGCTGCAACTGGGACTAAAGGGGGGCATTAGTCCCGGTTTCAGCCACCAACCGGGACTAATGCCCCTCCTATATAACCAGGACTTGCGATATTTTCGTCAGTTTCCTTCTTCTCCCCGCCCCGACGCCTCCCTCGATCTGCTCCGTCCCCGTCGCCGTCGCCGTCGCCCCCGTCGCCCCCGTCGCCCCGTCGCCGTCGCCCCCGACGCCGCCTCGTCGCTCCGCCCCGCGCCGTCGCCGCGCCCCGCGCCGTCGCCCCGCCCCGCGCCGTCGCCGCGCCCCGGCCGGCCCGTCGCCCCGCGCCGCCGCGCGCCCCGCCCCGCCGCCGTCGCGCCGCCCCGCCCCGACGCCGCCTCGTCGCCGCCCCGCCCCGCCGCCGTCGCGGTACATGACTGAGTTTCAAATTTCTCTTCTTCTCCTCTATTCCTTTCTTCTTCTCCTCTTTTTTTGGTACAAAGTTATGCAAAGATATTTTGAAACGGAGTTCCTGATAGAATAATCCGTCTTTTGTTACGAATTATCCTATCGGGGACTCCGTTCCAAAATAACTTTGGAGAGCTTCGTACCATCATGCTACTGTTACTTTCGCCTAATGATGAAGTATTGGTTTTGTTGAATCCTTTGACACTCGACAAAATGTGACATGAGGGGGTCTAGGGTTGTGGATCGCCGAGCAGTCGGGGGTCGAGGGGTCGAGAGAGGTTGCCTAGCTAGTGTCAAAGTATTGAAGAATTCCATGACTTCATCATTTGCCAGAAGTAACCGGGGCATTTTGGTACAAAGTTATGCAAAGATATTTTGAAACGGAGTTCCTGATAGAATAATCCGTCTTTTGTTACGAATTATCCTATCGGGGACTCCGTTCCAAAATAACTTTGGAGAGCTTCGTACCATCATGCTACTGTTACTTTCGCCTAATGATGAAGTATTGGTTTTGTTGAATCCTTTGACACTCGACAAAATGTGACATGAGGGGGTCTAAGGTTGTGGATCGCCGAGCAGTCGGGGGTCGAGGGGTCGAGAGAGGTTGCCTAGCTAGTGTCAAAGTATTGAAGAATTCCATGACTTCATCATTTGCCAGAAGTAACCGGGGCATTTTGGTACAAAGTTATGCAAAGATGTTTTGGAACGGAGTTCCTGATAGGATAATCCGTCTTTTGTTACGGATTATCTTATCTGGGACTTCGTTCCAAAACAACTTTGGAGAGCTTCGTACCATCATGCTACTGTTACTTTCGCCTAATGATGAAGTATTGGTTTTGTTGAATCCTTTGACACTATAGCTAGACAAAATGTGACATGAGGGGGTCTAGGGTTTGTGGATCGCCGAGCAGTCGGGGGTCGAGGGGTCGAGAGAGGTTGCCTAGCTAGTGTCAAAGTATTGAAAAATTCCATGACTTCATCATTTGCCAGAAGTAACCGGGGCATTTTGGTACGAAGTTATGCAAAGATGTTCTGGAACGGAGTTCCTGATAGGATAATCCGTCTTTTGTTACGGATTATCTTATCTGGGACTTCGTTCCAAAACAACTTTGGAGAGCTTCGTACCATCATGCTACTGTTACTTTCGCCTAATGATGAAGTATTGGTTTTGTTGAATCCTTTGACACTATAGCTAGACAAAATGTGACATGAGGGGGTCTAGGGTTGTGGATCGCCGAGCAGTCGGGGGTCGAGGGGTCGAGAGAGGTTGCCTAGCTAGTGTCAAAGTATTGAAAAATTCCATGACTTCATCATTTGCCAGAAGTAACCGGGGCATGTTGGTACGAAGTTATGCAAAGATGTTCTGGAACGGAGTTCCTGATAGGATAATCCGTCTTTTGTTACGGATTATCTTATCTGGGACTTCGTTCCAAAACAACTTTGGAGAGCTTCGTACCATCATGCTACTGTTACTTTCGCCTAATGATGAAGTATTGGTTTTGTTGAATCCTTTGACACTAGCTAGACAAAATGTGACATGAGGGGGTCTAGGGTTTTGTGGATCGCCGAGCAGTCGGGGGTCGAGGGGTCGAGAGAGGTTGCCTAGCTAGTGTCAAAGTATTGAAAAATTCCATGACTTCATCATTTGCCAGAAGTAACCGGGGCATGTTGGTACGAAGTTATGCAAAGATGTTTTGGAACGGAGTTCCTGATAGGATAATCCGTCTTTTGTTACGGATTATCTTATCTGGGACTCCGTTCCAAAACAACTTTGGAGAGCTTCGTACCATCATTCTACTGTTACTTTCGCCTAATGATGAAGTATTGGTTTGTTGAATCCTTTGACACTAGACAAAATGTGACATGAGGGTGTCTAGGGTTGTGGATCGCCGAGAAGTCGGGGGGGGGGGGTCGAGGGGTTGCCTAGCTAGTGTCAAAGTATTGAAAAATTCCATGACTTCATCATTTGCCAAAAGTAACCGGGGCATTTTGGTACAAAGTTATGCAAAGTTGTTCTGGAACGAAGTCCCTGATAGGATAATCCGTCTTTTGTTACGAATTATCTTATCCGGGGACTCCGTTCCAAAACAACTTTGGAGAGCTTCGTACCATCATGCTACTGTTACTTTCGCCTAATGATGAAGTATTGGTTTGTTGAATCCTTTGACACTAGACAAAATGTGACATGAGGGTGTCTAGGGTTGTGGATCGCCGAGAAGTCGGGGGGGTCGAGAGGTTGCCTAGCTAGTGTCAAAGTATTGAAGAATTCCATGACTTCATCATTTGCCAGAAGTAACCGGGGCATCTTGGTACGAAGTTATGCAAAGATGTTCTGGAACGGAGTTCCTGATAGGATAATCCGTCTTTTGTTATGGATTATCTTATCTGGGACTTCGTTCCAAAACAACTTTGGAGAGCTTCGTACCATCATGCTACTCTTACTTTCGCCTAATGATGAAGTATTGGTTTTGTTGAATCCTTTGACACTAGCTAGACAAAATGTGACATGAGGGGGTCTAGGGTTTGTGGATCGCCGAGCAGTCGAGGGTTGAAGCTAGTTCTACGTTTGCCATTAATATATCCATCTGTCATGTTTGAATAATAATTGGCATGTTGTAAATATTTGTAGAAACAATGGACGACAACACCCGAGACCTAGCACAAGAAGCGATGTTGATGGACATAATCGCACACGGACAAAATGCCGTCAGGTCGTATCTCAACGACACCGATGAGCAGGTCGAACAAGAGCTGCGGCTGGAAGATCTAGGCTATGATATTGATGAATTCGGTGACCCAATGCACATGGAAGAAGTAGACCGTGAGGATGGCTCCGGTGACCCAATGCCGGTGCAAGAAGGAGACCGTGATGCTGGCTCCGGTGACCGAACTGAGTCCGGCCAGGAGGTATATATGTTAGTTAAGCATGTGCTGACTAGTTAATTGATTCATTCATTAACTCTCGTCTTTGTTCCTTTTCTAGCCCTCCGGATCGAGCAAATCTTCGGTAAAGAGACGAGGAGCGAAGAAAAAGTTGAGGCCGGATGAAAAGTTTGAGATCTCAGAAATCTCGCGCTCCGGCGAGCCGATTGCACCCATCCGCACAAAGAACGCATTTGTTAATCAGTGCGGGGTTCTGGTTAGGGACAAGATCCCGATCAGCATCCATCAATGGTTAAAGCCGGCTGCAAACGACGCTCAGGTGACTTATGTCACTGATATGCAGAAAGAAGATCTTTGGACTGAGCTGAAGTCAAACTTCGTCCTACCGCGAGAGGTTGATCCGGCGAAGCCAGTTAAAGAGGACTTAATCAAGTCTTATGCACTTTCGAAGATGGCAGACCAATTCAGGGCATGGAAGAAAAAACTGAAGAAGCTACAATTTAGATACCCGAAAGTAAGTACTATATAGTACCATGTTCCGCGCGCGCATCTCCTATATCTTGATTCAAGCGCTAGCTAGTTTCATCAATACCAATTTGGCATTCTTGCTTATCAGTTTGATTGAGCTCTATTTCTTGTAAAGTGGTTGTGGCAGGAACCCGGGAATGATTATTGTGGATACTACATTTGCGAGTCCATCCGCCACACGACCTGTGAGCGGGGCTACACTGATGAACAATTTAAAGTGCGTAAGCAATCAATAATATTCACAAATTTATAGCATCATTTAATGTATTGACCCCCTACTTCAAATTAGATGTTTCGGATGCGGGATGAACTCCTAACACCAGATCGTCTGCGAGCAATTCAAGAGGAATTGGCGGCATTCTTCCTTGAACACGTGATCGCTGAAGACGGAGAATACTATGTGGACCCTGCATCCATGTGTTAGGAGATTATTTTTGTAAGAGATAATTATTGTATATATGTGCCCGGTAGTGTCGGATAGATATACGAGAACTTGTTGTTCGACCAATCTCTCGGAGAAGGAGAGGTGGTCGATATTATTACTTCTCTCTGTATGCATATATATATATATGTTGATTATATATACGAGATCTTCTGTTCCTTCGTTTGCTTAGTAGCTAGCAGCTAGCTAGCTAGCTAGCGTGACTCTAGTCCATATATATATACGTATGTGTAGTATGTAGCGTCGACCAAAAGCACGGACATAAGAGAGAACACTTCTCTCTATTAATTAGCTAGCTAACACAATATATCAAACACCTAAATTAACCCCCAAAACCTAAAACCCCCCCTCCCCTTTCAAAAAAAAAACAAAAACCACAGCCACAGAAATGCTGACACGTGGATGCCTTTTGGTCCCGGTTGGTACCACCAACCGGGACTAAAGCCCCTCCTGCCTGGACTCGGTGCACAGGCCACGTGGACACCCTTTTGCCCCGGTTCTGGATTGAACCGGGACTAAAGGGTCAGAGCATTAGTACCGACCCTCTTGCCCCGGTTCCAGAACAGGGGCTAAAAGGCCAAATGAACCGGGGCTAAATCCCCTTTATCTACTAGTGGAGTGGTGAATGCCCATATATAGTAGCAACAGAGTTTATAAAGATAACCACAAATCACTGTCAGATTGATCATCAAAGGCATTTAATTCACGTTTAGTAATTGTAAAGCAGCAGCAGATTTGATATAAAAAATAAAACTTTAGTGGGACTGCCATCAAAACAGAAAAAATCCATAGCTGGCACTCTGGTTAAAAGCTAAAAGATTGGATCGGTGTTAGACTGAAGCCAACATTTGTCAGTTCATTACTATATAGAACAAAAAAATCTCATATTTAGAGATAAACTAACATTTATCAAATACCTATGTTTGCAACAAAAGCTACCTCGGAGCTAAGCCTCTGTTGAGATTAAATCTTCGGAACCAAATACCTAGGTTTGCAACAAAAGCTAACTGATGTATGAAGATTTATTTTTACCTATATGTTCCACTTTTAATCATTGTTTCTTTTATATGCTTAGGTAAAGTGATCAACCACACAGAATTATCTTAGAAAAGAAAATAACAATCAAAAATATCTAACGGACTATGTTTTCATCTTTAAGAAATAGAAGTCCGCACAATAGGTGTAAAAATACACCCCCAATGAGGTATGCATGTAATACATGGCCAGTTTCATTCATAATCAGCTACAGAGATAAAACATGGTGATCTATTAGGAGCGAGTACGGAGTACCTGGACAAAACGATGGTCTGTTGTTGCTATTACTTCCGTGAAATATTACTTGTCTCTGGGTAGATGTGCGGGCCGCCATCTTCTACGTCCCTGTAAATAATATTTGAGGTATTGATCTGTGCAGTGGTGCCATCTTAGATATCCTCTGGGAAAAGCTGAAGAAGACCATAAGATTTGGGCACATTAGCCAAAGAGAAAAGAAACCTGACGGGAGTTGTCGACAGAGAGAAAGATGAGATTTTGGAAGTACATGTTGACCTGCATTGCACGGACGCACGCATGTAAGTTGATTTTTCAAGCAGGTGACCTATTCCAGCCATACGTTGTTCATCAAACAAATCCGGCCAGATGAGTACGTACCTATGTATCAGCATTAGAAATATATTTCCTCCGGCTGCCAACACAGTTGTGAGAGACACGGTTGATTCTCAACATAATCGCGACTGTACTGGCCACAATGAACGGCGATGAATCCTTCCGATGCGATCTATTTGTCCGGCGAGATCCACACGACCTCCTGTACATAGGCATACACCTCTGGATCGATGATGCACTTGATTCATCTTTTTTGCTGCAAGCGGGCTGGAAATTGAACACACATGACTATGATGTGCTTAAATCTAACAAACAGATCTCATTAGGGTGGGAGAGAGAGAAGAGGCAGAGTAGACGCCCTACCAATTTTGAGAGTCAGCGGGCGGCGTGGCATTGGGGAGGATGCCCTAGGCAGTTTTTCTTGTTTGTGCGCTATATGTGGTAGGTACGTGCAGATTGGATTTTTTGTCTAGTTTTGGTTTTTTACTTGTTCTAGATTGATTAGCATTGTAGTTCCATGATCGAAAAAGATAAACACAGAATGGGCCGTACATGATGGGATGAGCCGTACATAATATGGACTCTTTATTTAATTTGAGCTGTTTTTTTTTTATTCAATGAGTTGCCTCGGGTAGATCTAGGCCGTAATTACACGGTCCTACCAGATGAACGGCTCGTAAATTCTAATTAACGTGGTAATTTCTTAAGAGTCTGTAATTAGTATAGGTATAGAGGTATAGATATGTATTTTCTTTGCCGTGCATAGGTGTAAACGTAGCCAAGCTGGTTACGTTTTTAAGGTTAGAGACGAGCATATAGGCCCGTGCGTTGCAACGGGAAAAAACATTTGACATGCATCTATAATATCTAAATAGTTGATCCCCATTATCCTATTTCTCTTGACATGCAACCTATCCACCTCACCAATGTGCCACATCAGCATTCCCACCAACCTATTTTCTTTCTTTTCATCACCAGGCAACTAGATAACGCCATCGGTTTCTATCCGCTGAAAATTCGGACCTCCAGTTACAGTGTTGTGGTCCGATCGTTTCCCTTAATTACACCGCGCCCTTTCCATGGTTTTCTGCAGCGTATTTTTAGCATCCCACTACCGTGAAACCACGACATTCGCCGAGGTCACCTGTTTCCTCGAGAGCTCCGTTCCAGGTAGCGCCTCCAGATCTTCTCCACGGCAAATTAGTCTCCTAATTAATTCCCTCTCCACTTTCTCATCAAATCCCATTCTTCTACCACCTATTAATGTTTTTGTAAATATGTAACCGATGTATGGGATTTGATGGCTGAATCTTCATCTACTTGCAGAGGTAACCGATGTACTTGCTCTCCCTTTTTAAGCAGAAGTTCGCAACTTTGCATCACGGCCAAACGTGCTTCTCGGCCTGCGTTGGCGGCCTCCTTGGTTGCCTCATCGGAGCACACCCGACGTCATCTTCTTAGGGTACCTCTCGCAGCTGAACGGGAAGACCGAAGCTCTTGGCCGAGCGGCTCCTAGATGTCCTCCTCTCATGCCGGTTCTGCTTGGCCCTCCCGACGCTGGCAGCCTGTCACTCCACGCCGTAGTTAGCGTACATGGGGACTTCGCATGGGTAAGGCAACAATTCGAGGAGGCAAGTGATTATTATTTTTTGAACTAAATTGTTTGCATATCATTTCGGATGCACTATTCTCTTGGCATCATCAGCGGTTCTGCTTCCTTTCTTGTCTGTATATCAGAAGAGCAACATGCTGCGATTGACAGTACGGCTCCATCACGTTCAGTAACAGGCTCACAACTATCCAACCATCAAATATGTCTCCCTTCTTTGCTTTGTACTGCTACTTTGCATAATTAGTATTTCCCGTTTCTATATTGTATAATCTTCGCCTATCTACACCGCCAACAGGTACAATCTATTATTCAATTTAGTATCATTTCTTTTGTATTTGCAATTTTTTTACTAGACAATCAAATGATTTATTCATGAGACCTTTCATAGAAGTGTCAATCTAATATGTATCTCTTCCTTAAATTTAATTATTATGGAAAGGTATGTGGAATAAGAATTACTGTGTTATTATATCATATAAGTTCCGGAAAATATTGTCTTATACTAACTAAATTTTTAGAAGTTGTTTGATCGAATCTAGATTTTGTAGCTTGGTACTCTGACATACACAGGATTAATTCTTGGTATGCCCCACTCGGTCTTTCTTGAATGTTTTTTCACTTACAATTTAAGAGACAAAAATATATTTATTCCTATTCCAATAGCTGCATTTTATGTGTTTTCTCCTCTTGCAGATTATTGAGAAGGAAAAAAAACATCTTCACAAGGAATATTTTATATTGTGGAGTGTCTACAAATAATCCATTTTTTGTGAATTCTTTGTGCACATATTGTGCTAATGTGTAATGTAATGCCTCACCTAGATTGCTCTGCACGGTATAGTTTTGTTCTTTTCACGTGTATCCCTTTTAGTATTTGTCTGTCAATGTATATATGAATCTTTCCACCTAAAACTTGGTCAAAAGATCAGTTCTCTATCTTAAATTGCTCTCACCATTTGAATGGCTGGCCATGTCTTGGGTTTGTGAGTACAGGAAATTCAAGACCAATAGGATCTACTAATTTCTTCAATAGTTTATTTAAGAAAGAAGATATGTTTTGGACTGCAATAAAACACATCTAAGGACTTAACATAACATGATTGTTTTACTCCACTGTGAATCAGTTCAAACAAACAAGTGAAAGTCCCGCTGCAACGCGCGGGGCGTCATCTAGTTTCAATAACACAACGCCCTTGCTTCACAATGGAGTAAACATCAGTTATCATGAACCAGATGGCAATGTATAACTAAATAAATCAAATATAAGAAAAATCTTTGAGCGAGGCAACTATTGTATCAACGCATCTCGAGGCAATGCAATTGACTGAGGGAGGAGCAACACATGTTCCTGACAGTGGAGACTACGTCGCAACGGTGACCATAGCTATGTTGGAAATATGCCCTAGAGGCAATAATAAATTGGTTATTATTATATTTCCTTGTTCACGATAATCGTTTATTATCCATGCTAGAATTGTATTGATAGGAAACTCAGATACATGTGTGGATACATAGACAAACACAATGTCCCTAGTAAGCCTCTAGATGACTAGCTCGTTGATCAATAGATGGTTACAGTTTCCTGACCATGGACATTGGATGTCGTTGATAACGGGATCACATCATTAGGAGAATGATGTGATGGACAAGACCCAATCCTAAGCCTAGCACAGATCGTGTAGTTCGTATGCTAAAGCTTTTCTATATGTCAAGTATCTTTTCCTTAGACCATGAGATTGTGCAACTCCCGGATACCGTAGGAATGCTTTGGGTGTACCAAACGTCACAACGTAACTGGGTGGCTATAAAGGTGCACTACAGGTATCTCCGAAAGTGTCTGTTGAGTTGGCACGAATCGAGACTGGGATTTGTCACTCCGTATGACAGAAAGGTATCTCTGGGCCCACTCGGTAGGACATCATCATAATGTGCACAATATGTGATCAAGGAGTTGATCACGGGATGATGTGTTACGGAACGAGTAAAGAGACTTGCCGGTAACGAGATTGAGCAAGGTATCGGTATACCGACGATCGAATCTCGGGCAAGTGCTATACCGATAGACAAAGGGAATCGTATACGGGATTGATTGAATCCTTGACATCGTGGTTCATCCGATGAGATCATCGTGGAACATGTGGGAGCCAACATGGGTATCCAGATCCCGCTGTTGGTTATTGGCCGGAGAGTTGTCTCGGTCATGTCTACATGGTTCCCGAGCCCGTAGGGTCTACACACTTAAGGTTCGATGACGCTAGGGTTATAGGGAAAGTATGTACGCGGTTACCGAATGTTGTTCGGAGTCCCGGATGAGATCCCGGACGTCACGAGGAGTTCCGGAATGGTCCTGAGGTAAAGATTCATATATGGGAAGTCCTGTTTTGGTCACCGGAAAAGTTTCGGGCGATATTGGTAATGTACCGGGACCACCGGGAGGGTCCCGGGGGTCCACCAGGTGGGGCCACCAGCCCCAGGTGGCTGCGTGGGCTAAGTGTGGGAGGGGACCAGCCCCAAGGGGGCTGGTGCGCCCCCCCACCAAGTCCGTAGGCGCATGGAGAGGGGAAGGGGGCAAACCCTAGGTCCAGATGGGCCTTAAGGCCCACCCTAGGGCGCCCCCTCTCTCTCCCCCCCTTGGCCGCACCCTAGATGGGTTCTGGGGGGCTGCCGCCACCCCTAGGGAGGAAACCCTAGATGGGGGCGCAGCCCCTACCTCCCCCCTATATATATGTGAAGTTTAGGGCTGCCCAGAACAAGTTTTGACCTCGGTCGATTGGCGCAGCCCTACCTCTCTCCCTCCTCGTCTCCCGCAGCGCTTGGCGAAGCCCTGCTGGAGCCCCGCGCTCCTCCACCACCACCACGCCGTCGTGCTGCTGTTGGATGGAGTCTTCCCAACCTCTCCTTCTCTCCTTGCTGGATCAAGGCGTGGGAGACGTCACCGGGCTGCACGTGTGAAGAACGCGGAGGCACCGTCCGTTCGGTGCTAGGATCTTCGGCGATCTGAATCGCGGCGAGTACGACTCCATCAACCGCGTTCTTGAACGCTTCCGCTTAGCGATCTACAAGGGTATGTGGATCCAACTCTCCTCTCGTAGATGCATCTCCTAGATTGATCTTGGTGAACGTAGGAAAATTTTTGTTTCCCATGCGACGTTCCCCAACAATAAATGCACGCAGATGAACCGCCAATGGATGTACGGTGACAGACACACCTCCGAGTACATTAAGGGCGTGCGTGAGTTTCTAAATGTGGCAGAGGCAAACAAGCAGAATGGTTTTATGTGTTGTCCATGCACTCAATGTGTGAATACGATGTCTTACTCTAACCGAAAAATCCTTCACTCCCACCTGCTTTACAAGGGTTTCATGCCACACTATAATGTTTGGACGAGGCACGGTGAAATAGGGGTTATGATGGAAGACGGCGAAGAAGAAGAGTACGATGACAACTATGTGCCCCCTGAATACGGTGATGCTGCAATGGGGGGAGCTGGTGAAGATCAAGAGGAACCAGACGATGTGCCCAATGATGCTGCAACGGGTGAAGCTGCTGAAGATCAAGAGGAACCAAATGATGATCTTCGCCGGGTCATTGTCGATGCAAGGACACAATGCAAAAGTCAAAAGGAGAAGCTGAAGTTCGATCGCATGTTAGAGGATCACAAAAAAGGGTTGTACCCCAATTGCGAAGATGGCAACACAAAGCTCGGTACCGTACTGGAATTGCTGCTGTGGAAGGCAGAGAATGCTGTGGCTGACAAAGGATTTGAGAAGCTACTGAAAATATTGAAGAAGAAGCTTCCGAAGGATAACGAATTGCCCGACAGTACATACGCAGCAAAGAAGGTCGTATGCCCTCTAGGATTGGAGGTGCAGAAGATACATGCATGCCCTAATGACTGCATCCTCTACCGCGGTGCATACAACGATTTGAACGCATGCCCGATATGCGGTGCATTGCGGTATAAGATCAGACGAGATGACCCTGGTGATGTTGATGGCGAGCCCGCCAGGAAGAGGGTTCCTGCGAAGGTGATGTGGTATGCTCCTATAATACCACGGTTGAAACGTTTGTTTAGAAACAGAGAGCATGCCAAGTTGATGCGATGGCACAGTGAGGACCGTAAGAAAGACGGGAAGTTGAGAGCACCCGCTGACGGGTCGCAATGGAGAAAAATCGAGAGAAAGTACTGGGAGGAGTTTGCAAAGGACGCACGGAACGTATGGTTTGCTTTAAGCGCGGATGGCATTAATCCTTTCGGGGAGCAGAGCAGCAATCACAGCACCTGGCCCGTGACTCTATGTATGTATAACCTTCCTCCTTGGATGTGCATGAAGCGGAAGTTCATTATGATGCCAGTTCTCATCCAAGGCCCTAAGCAACCCGGCAACGACATTGATGTGTACCTAAGGCCATTAGTTGAAGAACTTTTACAGCTGTGGAATGGAAACGGTGTACGTGCGTGGGATGAGCACAAACAGGAGGAATTTGACCTAAAGGCGTTGCTGTTCGTGACCATCAACGATTGGCCCGCTCTCAGTAACCTTTCAGGACAGACAAACAAAGGATACCACGCATGCACGCACTGTTTAGATGACACTGAAAGTATATACCTGGACAAGTGCAGGAAGAATGTGTACCTGGGCCATCGTCGATTTCTTCCGACCAACCATCAATGTCGAAAGAAAGGAAAGCATTTCAAAGGCGAGGCAGATCACCGGAAGAAGCCCGCCATGCGTACCGGTGATCACGTACTTGCTATGGTCAATGATTTACACGTAATCTTCGGAAAGGGCCCCGGCGCACTAGCTGTTCCGAATGACGATGAGGGACACGCACCCATGTGGAAGAAGAAATCTATATTTTGGGACCTACCCTACTGGAAAGACCTAGAGGTCCGCTCTTCAATCGACGTGATGCACGTGACGAAGAACCTTTGCGTGAACCTGCTAGGCTTCTTGGGCGTGTAAGGAAAGACAAAAGATACAGCTGAGGCACGGGAGGACCTGCAACGTTTGCACGAAAAAGACGGCATCCCTCCGAAGCAGTATGAAGGTCCTGCCAGCTATGCTCTTACGAAAGAAGAGAAAGAAATCTTCTTTGAATGCCTTCTCAGTATGAAGGTCCCGACTGGCTTCTCGTCGAATATAAAGGGAATAATAAATATGGCAGAGAAAAAGTTCCAGAACCTAAAGTCTCATGACTGCCATGTGATTATGACGCAACTGCTTCCGGTTGCATTGAGGGGGCTTCTACCGGAAAACGTCCGATTAGCCATTGTGAAACTATGTGCATTCCTCAATGCAATCTCTCAGAAGGTGATCGATCCAGAAATCGTACCAAGGCTAAGGAGTGATGTGACGCAATGTCTTGTCAGTTTCGAGCTTGTGTTCCCACCATCCTTCTTCAATATCATGACACACGTCCTAGTTCATCTAGTCGACGAGTTGTCATTCTGGGGCCCGTATTTCTACACAATATGTTCCCCTTTGAGAGGTTCATGGGAGTCCTAAAGAAATATGTCCGTAACCGCGCCAGACCAGAAGGAAGCATCTCCATGGGCCATCAAACAGAGGATGTCATCGGGTTTTGTGTTGACTTCATTCCTGGCCTTAATAAGATAGGTCTCCCTAAATCGCGGTACGAGGGCAGACTGACTGGAAAAGGCACGCTTGGAAGGGACTCAATAATATGCAGGGACGGTTATTCTTGGTCTCAAGCACACTACACAGTTCTACAGAACTCTACATTGGTGACCCCGTATGTCGATGAACACAAGAACAATCTGCGCTCCAAACACCCGGAGCAGTGCGACGACTGGATTACACGTGAACACATCAGGACTTTCAGCAGTTGGTTGGAAACACGTCTCAGAGGTGACAACACTGTTTGTGATGAGTTGTACTTGTTGTCCAGGGGACCATCTTCGACTGTATTGATTTACAAAGGATACGAGATAAATGGAAATACATTTTACACGATTGTCCAAGATCAAAAGAGCACCAACCAAAACAGCGGTGTCCGCTTTGATGCAACAACCGAGAGGGGAAAGGACACATATTATGGTTACATAGTGGACATATGGGAACTTGACTACGGACATGATTTTAAGGTCCCTTTGTTTAAGTGTAAATGGGTCAATCTGTCAGGAGGCGGGGTACAGGTAGACCCACAGTACGGAATGACAACAGTGGATATGAAAAATCTTGGATACAATGACGAACCGTTCGTCCTAGCCAATGATGTGGCACAGGTTATCTATGTGAAGGACATGTCTACCAGACCGAGAAAAAGAAAAGATAAGGAAGCGAATACATCATACGATGAGCCAAAGCGCCACATAGTTCTTTCAGGAAAAAGGGACATCCTGGGAGTGGAGGGCAAGACAGACATGTCTGAAGATTATGAAAAGTTTCATGAAATTCCTCCCTTCAAAGTCAAGGCTGACCCAAGCATCCTGATAAACGATGAAGATTATCCATGGTTACGGCGCAATAAGCAAATGACACAAGCGAAGAAAAAGTGAAGAGTTATTTCCGCAACTATTATTACTTTCGCCTAATGATGAAGTATTGGTTTGTTGAATCCTTTGACACTAGACAAAATGTGACATGAGGGGGTCTAGGGTTGTGGATCGCCGAGCAGTCGGGGGTCGAGGGGTCGAGAGAGGTTGCCTAGCTAGTGTCAAAGTATTGAAGAATTCCATGACTTCATCATTTGCCAGAAGTAACCGGGGCATGTTGGTACGAAGTTATGCAAAGATGTTCTGGAACGGAGTTCCTGATAGGATAATCCGTCTTTTGTTACGGATTATCTTATCTGGGACTTCGTTCCAAAACAACTTTGGAGAGCTTCGTACCATCATGCTACTGTTACTTTCGCCTAATGATGAAGTATTGGTTCTGTTGAATCCTTTGACACTAGCTAGACAAAATGTGACATGAGGGGGTCTAGGGTTTGTGGATCGCCGAGCAGTCGGGGGTCGAGGGGTCGAGAGAGGTTGCCTAGCTAGTGTCAAAGTATTGAAAAATTCCATGACTTCATCATTTGCCAGAAGTAACCGGGGCATTTTGGTACGAAGTTATGCAAAGATGTTTTGGAACGGAGTTCCTGATAGGTTAATCCGTCTTTTGTTACGGATTATCTTATCTGGGACTCCGTTCCAAAACAACTTTGGAGAGCTTCGTACCATCATTCTACTGTTACTTTTCCCTAATGATGAAGTATTGGTTTTGTTGAATCCTTTGACACTAGCTAGACAAAATGTGACATGAGGGGGTCTAGGGTTTGTGGATCGTCGAGCAGTCGAGGGTTGAAGCTAGTTCTACGTTTTCTATTAATATATCCATCTGTCATGTTTGAATAATAATTGGCATGTTGTAAATATTTGTAGAAACAATGGACGACAACACCCGAGACCTAGCACAAGAAGCGATGTTGATGGACATAATCGCACACGGACAATATGCCGTCAGGTCGTATCTCAACGACACCGATGAGCAGGTCGAACAAGAGCTGTGGCTGGAAGATCTAGGCTATGATATTGATGAATTCGGTGACCCAATGCACATGGAAGAAGTAGACCGTGAGGACGGCTCCGGTGACCCAATGCCGGTGCAAGAAGGAGACCGTGATGCTGGCTCCGGTGACCGAACCGAGTCC
Organism: Secale cereale; assembly: GCA_902687465.1. NCBI lineage: Eukaryota > Viridiplantae > Streptophyta > Magnoliopsida > Poales > Poaceae > Secale > Secale cereale. The sequence continues at coordinate 779,220,619 of LR738710.1, forward strand.
GGCCAGGAGGTATATATGTTAGTTAAGCATGTGCTGACTAGTTAATTGATTCATTCATTAACTCTCGTCTTTGTTCCTTTTCTAGCCCTCCGGATCGACCAAATCTTCGGTAAAGAGACGAGGAGCGAAGAAAAAGTTGAGGCCGGATGAAAAGTTTGAGATCTCAGAAATCTCGCGCTCCGGCGAGCCGATTGCACCCATCCGCACAAAGAACGCATTTGTTAATCAGTGCGGGGTTCTGGTTAGGGACAAGATCCCGATCAGCATCCATCAATGGTTAAAGCCGGCTGCAAAAGACGCTCAGGTGACTTATGTCACTGATATGCAGAAAGAAGATCTTTGGACTGAGCTGAAGACAAACTTCGTCCTACCGCGAGAGGTTGATCCGGCGAAGCCAGTTATAGAGGACTTAATCAAGTCTGCTGCACTTCAGAAGATGGCAGACCAATTCAGGGCATGGAAGAAAAAACTGAATACGTTTGTCAAAGAGAAAACGACTCCAGAATTCGTGGGCATATATGAGAAGATCAAAGATGACTGGCCCGCATTTGTGGCCCATAAGAAGTCGGAAAAGAGTCAGAAGATGTCGGAGACAAACCGGATAAATGCTGCAAAGAAGATGCATCACCATCGCACGGGGTCGGGCGGCTACCTCGTAGCCCGGCCTAAGTGGGCCAGGGCTGAGAATGATCTGCTTCAAAAAGGGATCGAACCAGAGACAATGCACTGGCCAGAACGTTGCCGGACTTGGTTCTTCGGGGCTGGCGGATCCTTGGACCCTGTAACAGGGTGGTGCATTTGGACGGACAAGCAATTGGAAATACCACTCAGGAAGATGCGGCAGTATATCAAAGCAGCGCATGCAGGGACGTTCATCCCCGACAGAGAGAACGACGAGCTGACAATGGCCCTCGGGAATCCTGAGCACCCTGGACGGACACGAGGCACGCCAGGCTCCCTTCCGTGGCGTGCTGGGTTTCCGGACGCAGGAGGCTACAAATGCCACGACAGGAGGAAGAAAATGGAGATGACCGAAATCCAGGCGCTGCGGGCCAGAATACAAGCGATAGAGGAACGGGAAGCAGATCGGGAAAGAATTGCCGAAGCTTCCCCCGAAGCTACCCCGCCATCTCAGCGGAGAAGCAACGTGGCTTCCACCGAGCTGCCTCAGCCAGAGCTTGCCTTGACGGCTACTGCCAGGAATCCTGTGGATGCTATCACGCAGGCACAAAATTGCCACCTTATGGCACAGTGGATGAATCTGAAGGTCAAGGCGGCTGCTGGCTCTGTTTATCCTTCTGGACCAGACGACACTTTTCACTGCCGGCCGATTCCAGAAGGATATGCTAGGGTGATGGTCGACGAAATAACGGAGGGATTTGAGGAGCTCCAGCTTGACCACCCTACCGGTGAAGGGGAGACTCGGCTGGGTTCTTCACTGAAGACTCCATGCCTATGGCGGAAGGACCTAATCAACATTCTGAACTGGACGCCTCCGCCTCCTCCGACGACGACGACGAGTCAGGGCACTCCGCCTCCTCCACCGCCTCCTCCTCCGGCGAGTGACCATCAGGGCACTCCGGCTCCTTCTCCGGCGCGTGGCGGCACACCGCCTCCTTCGCCGCCGGCGCGTGGCGGCACTCCGCCTCCTTCGCCGCCGGCGCGCCCGAGCAGACAGCCAGCTCCTCCTTCGCCTAATCAGCAAGGGCGGAAGAGACCTGCCGCCGCTCCGGCTGCTCCTGCTCCGGCGCCTAAGAAAGTAAAAAATACAGCCGCTTCGTCTGGTCCGGCGACGTCTACCAGTACAGCCAGAGGCGGGAGGCGATGCAGATTCGGTCCTTCTCTCACGCCTCTAGAGAAGTTACCGTACGAGAGGTCCGACGAGGAAAACACGAAGATCGCTGAAGGCGAAGTGAAGGACTTTTTTGAAGGGTTGAAAGCACAGAGACATCCACCTCCAGAGGAGAAGATAGATGCGGTGAAAGCAAAGCGCACTCTTGCTGCCCTGAAGCAACCAGCGAAAAGTAAGCCGAAGGGCAACTATGACCGCATTATTCAAAAGACATTTCAAGATGCCAAGCGGTCCGGAAGTACAAAAAGTGATCAGAGGTTAGCAGAAGGGCGAGCTGGGAAACAAATTGCCCAGCTCGGCGAACAAGCGAACCAATCGTGCCCCCCGCTCAAGGTGTCTAGCGACATGGTCGCTAATGATCCGAGGATGGTGCCCGGTTATACCAATCTTGCAGATTACGCGTCCGACGATGTACACTATGATTTCATGGACGTGCAGATAGAAAGATACGAGTACAAAAAGCCTCTCGTCAAAAATGAAAGATCTCTATCAACGAATATGCGAAGATTGCATGTTGGTACATGAAAATCTGCAGAGAGTCTGGGGGGAGGAATAACTTGTATTTGAGAGTTAAACCGGAGCATGACCTCGTTGGAATTGACCTGTTGCCTGTTCCATTTGAGGAGTTCTATCAATTTTTCAATCAATTGGCCCTCGATAAAACAACGATCACCTGCTACTGTCTGTAAGTAGTACTACTTCTGTCATTAAGTCTCTCTATATAGCTGATCTTCATTGCATGTATTTATAATTAATTATCCTCATTATATTATGCAGATTGAAGATCGTCGAATTGAAGAAAAGACAAGTAGGTGATATTGGGTTTATTAACACATACCTCATAGATGCAACCGAGGTTAAATTGCGTCCCGGCGATACCGAGACCAACTTGCTACGATCGTTGGTGGTAAATGAAAACAAAGATATAATACTCTTTCCTTACAACTTCAAGTGAGTGTTAATGTCTTGTGCATATTTGGTTTCCCTTATATATATCAGTCAAGTTTATAGTGATGTAATTAATGATCTCATGCATTCGTGCGCAGCTTCCACTATATTCTCTTAGAGATTAAGCTTGAGAAGGGAATAGTAACTATCTTCGACTCTAAACGTAAAGATCCCGAGGAGTATGCGGACATGACTCAAATGCTAGCCAGGTAAGTTAAATCGATCAATATTATCCACCATGCATATATATCAGCAACTTCATTTCTGATATCAACTAATTGTTTCCTTTGTCTGGCAGGGCTTGGAAAACATTCATCAAAAAAGCTCCGGGACTGCCGAAGAAGCTACAATTTAGATACCCGAAAGTAAGTACTATATAGTAGCATGTTCCGCGCGCGCATCTCCTATATCTTGATTCAAGCGCTAGCTAGTTTCATCAATACCAATTTGGCATTCTTGCTTATCAGTTTGATTGAGCTCTATTTCTTGTAAAGTGGTTGTGGCAGGAACCCGGGAATGATTATTGTGGATACTACATTTGCGAGTCCATCCGCCACACGACCTGTGAGCGGGGCTACACTGATGAACAATTTAAAGTGCGTAAGCAATCAATAATATTCACAAATTTATAGCATCATTTCATGTATTGACCCCTACTTCAAAATTAGATGTTTCGGATGCGGGATGAACTCCTAACACCAGATCGTCTGCGAGCAATTCAAGAGGAATTGGCGGCATTCTTCCTTGAACACGTGATCGCTGAAGACGGAGAATACTATGTGGACCCTGCATCCATGTGTTAGGAGATTATTTTTGTAAGAGATAATTATTGTATATATGTGCCCGGTAGTGTCGGATAGATATACGAGAACTTGATGTTCGACCAATCTCTCGGAGAAGGAGAGGTGGTCGATATTATTACTTCTCTCTGTATGCATATATATATATGTTGATTATATATACGAGATCTTCTGTTCCTTCGTTTGCTTAGTAGCTAGCAGCTAGCTAGCTAGCGTGACTCTAGTCCATATATATATACGTATGTGTAGTATGTAGCGTCGACCAAAAGCACGGACATAAGAGAGAACACTTCTCTCTATTAATTAGCTAGCTAACACAATATATCAAACACCTAAATTAACCCCCAAAACCTAAAACCCCCCCTCCCCTTTCAAAAAAAAACAAAAACCACAGCCATAGAAATGCTGACACGTGGATGCCTTTTGGTCCCGGTTGGTACCACCAACCGGGACTAAAGCCCCTCCTGCCTGGACTCGGTGCACAGGCCACGTGGACACCCTTTTGCCCCGGTTCTGGATTGAACTGGGACTAAAGGGTCAGAGCATTAGTACCGACCCTCTTGTCCCGGTTACAGAACCGGGGCTAAAGGCCCAGATGAACCGGGTCTGATCCCCCTTTATCTACTAGTGAAGACTTCTCCCATGTCCTCAGGAACAAAAGTAACTACTCACAAGACATAATATTGTTCATGATTAGAGGGGTATTAATATGCATAATGGATCTGAACATATGATCTTCCACCAAATAAACCAACTAGCATCAACTACAAGGAGTAATCAACACTACTAGCAACCCACATGTACCAATCTGAGGTTTGGGTACAAAGATTGGATACAAGAGATGAACTAGGGTTTGAGAGGAGATGGTGCTGGTGAAGATGTTGATGAAGATAGCCCTCCCCAAGATGGGAGAGTTGTTGGTGATGACGGCGGTGACGATTTCCCCCTCCCGGAGGGAAGTATCCCCGGCAGAACAGCACTACCGGAGCCCTAGATCGGTTCCGCCTCGAGACGGTGGCTTCTGGTCCCGAAAGCCTCCTCCTGATTTTTTCCAGGTCAAATCACCTCATATAGGAGAAGATGGGCATCGGGGGACCTTCGGTGGGCCCACGAAGCAGGGGGGCGCGCCCTAGGCAGGGGCGCGCGCCCCCCACCCTCGTGGACAGCCGGTGGCCCTCCTCGTGAACTTCTTTCGCCAGATATTTTTTATATTTTTTGAAATGGAGTTCTGTTGAGTTTCGGGGCTTTTGGAGTTGTGCAGGATAGGTTTTCCAGAGTTTGCTCCTTTTCCAGCCCAGAATTCCAGCTGCCGGCATTCTACCTCTTCATGTAAACCTTGTAAAATAAGAGAGAAAAGGCATAAGTATTGTGACAAAACAAGTAATAACTGCCCATAATGCAACAAATATCAACATATAAGCATGATGCAAAATGGACGTATCAACTCCCCCAAGCTTAGACCTCGCTTGTCCTCAAGCGAAAGCTGATACCGAAAAATATGTCCACATGTTTAAAATAGAGGTGTCGATAAAAACAGAATACGAACATGAGGGCATCATGATCATTCTCATAGCAGCAACATATATAAATTGTCATATGATTCTTATGCTATAGTAACAATTCATTCACAATATCAAGCATGAATCATAAACTTCATTGGAAACTAACAAACTTTGATCTCGGTCATTGAAGCAATTGCAATTTATCGTAACATCGAAAAGACTCAATATAAGATCTTTTCAGCAAGCATACACACTCACTATCATATAGTCTTTCACAATTGCTCACACTCACGCAATACTTATGTTTATGGAGTTTTAATCGGACACAGAGAAAGATAGGGGCTTATGGTGTTGCCTCCCAACCTCTTACCTCAAGGGTAATGTCAACAATAATATATGTTGAAAACTTACATCCGAGTGGGTATAGATGTCAGGATCTTTCCAACACAATGTGCTTGCCATAGGATAAAATGTAAAAAGGAAAGGTGGAATTCACCTTGACTCTTATAAGGCAAGAATAATAGATACGCCCTTCATAGAGGGAAGCAGAGGTTGTCATGTGTTTTTATGGTTGGATGCACAAAATCTTAGCATAGAAGAACTTCACTTTATATTGCCACTTGTGATACGGACCTTTATTATGCAGTCCGTCGCTTTTATTACTTCCATATCACAAGATTGTATAAAGCTAATTTCTCCCACACTAATAAATCATACATATTTTAGCGAGTTTGCAACATGACAACTTACTTGGAAGGATCTTTCTCAATCCATAGGTAGGTATGGTGGACTCTCATGGCAAAATTGGGTTTAAGGATATACGGAAGCACAAGTATTATCTCTACTTGGTGCGAGGAGTTTTGGCTAGCATGAGGGGGGAAGGCATGCTCAACATGTTGGATGATCCATGACAATATACTTTATTTCGGATATAAGAAGACACAACCCATTATGTTGTCTTCCTTGTCCAACATCAACTCTTTAGCATGTCATACTTTAATGAGTGATCACAATCATAAAAGATGTCCAAGATAGTATATTTGTATGTGAAGCCTCTCTTCTTTTATTACTTCCTATTAATTGCAACGATGACCAAAACTATGTCTGTCAACTCCCAACAACTTTAATTTATCATACTCTTATATGTGAAGTCATTACTTCCCACAAGATCAATATGATCTCTTTGGTACTTTTCATATTTTCTTTCTTTTTATCATGACCCAAGTGAGGAAATCAAGCCCTTGACTCAGCACTAATCTTTATTATATAGCTCACGGACTCGATTACAAAGGGTAAAGAACATAAAGCAAAAGCTCACAACTAGATCATGCTAACTTTATTCTACTAGATCAAGATACTACGAAAAGGATCGAACTAAGAAAAATGGTAAAGATAGGAGTGTTGGTGATACAATACCGGGGTCACTTCCCCAAGCTTGGCAGTTGCCAAGGGGAGTGCCCATACCCATATAATTATGTCTCCTTCTTCGGGGGTGGTGATGATGGAGTTGAAAGTAGTGACGTCGGATCATCATATATCGAGCGTAGGAGATCTTCCAGCTTGCAGATAATACCTTTGAGTGCAGCAATGTAGTCCTTCAACGAAATATTTTCACTTGTGAGATGCTTGTTTCAAATTTGAGCTAACTCAATCATCCTGAAAGCTTCAATCTCAGTTGAGGTAAAGAGATTGGGAAGAGATTTAGGGGTGTCTTCTTCTCCCAATGCCGGAGCTGGATCTTCCACCTCCATCTTGATGTTCTTCTCCTTGTGGATCTCCTCAGGTCCTTCCTTCTTCAGATCTATCTTCATTAGCCAAGCATCGTTGCCTTCGTTGTTGGAGGAGGGAGATGACATGATGCCTCGCTTCGCAAACCCTAGAAGAAAATAGCTCAAAACAAGAACAAAGGATTTTTGCGTGATACAGAGGTCAAAACCTTCGGGAATATATATAATGAATTTTTATCGACCAAAAGGAGTAACCCACAAGAAAACGGAGTCCGGGAGGCACACGAGCTGCCCACGAGGCAGGGCGCACGCCCTGGGCAGGGGGGCGCGCCCTCCACCCTCGTGGACGGCTCGTGTCTCTTCCGGACTGCGGTTTATTTTTCTATTTTTCTAAATATTCCAAAACGGAGAAAATTTCCTTTAGAACTGTTTCGGAGTCGGTTTACTTACTGTATCACATACCTCTTCCTTTTCGGAGGCTGAATCATTCTGGAAAGTGTCCCTTATGTATTCCTCCGGGGTTACGATTTCAATAACATTGGTTTCAACATTTATAGGATTACCTGAGATATAATGTTTAATTCTTTGACCGTTCACCACCTTTGGATTTGTGCCTTCGAAGTTGTTGATTTTTATGGCACCGGAACGATAGACCTCCTCGATAACGTAAGGTCCTTCCCACTTGGAGAGAAGTTTTCCAGCAAAAAATCTTAAACGAGAGTTGTATAGCAAGACATAGTCACCTACGTCAAACTCACGCTTTTGTATCCTTTTGTCATGCCATCTTTTAACTTTTTCTTTAAACAACTTGGCATTCTCATAGGCATGGGTTCTCTATTCATCAAGGAAGCTAATCTCAAATAACCTCTTTTCACCGGCAAGCTTGAAATCATAATTGAGCTCTTTAATAGCCCAATATGCATTATGTTCTAGCTCAAGAGGTAAGTGACAAGCTTTTCCGTAAACCATCTTATACGGAGACATGCCCATAGGATTTTTGTATGCAGTTCTATAGGCCCATAATGCATCATCAAGTTTCTTGGACCAATTCTTCCTAGACCTATTAACTGTCATTTGCAAGATTAGTTTCAACTCTCTATTACTTAGTTCTACTTGACCGCTATGTGACGCCCGAAGACCGACGTCCCAGAAGATTCCAGAAGATTCCAGATGTTCCGGGTTCTTCCGTGTGTTTCAGTTGTGCTTGCTTTATTTATTTTGCATTGCATCATGTCATCATGCCATCATGTCATATTTATTTTGCATCTCAACTTAAATAAATTGTGTGGACCTTCGGTCCATTTAAATCGAGGGAAGAATGACTTCTCTTTATAACATATCCTCCTAATATTTAGGGAGCTATAATAAATATTCCATTGCTTCGGAATAACCCAACACACTTGCATAATCCCCATGCCTCTTAATTCAAGTTTCACCGTCAAAAACCTTCCCTATTTCTTTTCTCGTTTATCGAGGTTCCTCCAAAATCCTCAACATTTTTGGACCTCCCTAACTACCACTTCCATTTCAAACCTATTTGAATTTAATTCAAATGAGTTGTATCCAATTCTTCCAAAAGGCGTGGAACCAATTTTGTGGAACCAGGTATGAAACTTGGAGTCTATAAAAATTTCTTGCATGAAGGAATTCCATCTCTATCCTCTCCTTTTGCCCTTTTCTATTTTGGAGATGCGAAAAACTTTTATTTGTCTAGCATGCCTTCTTGCATGTTTTACCTCTCCACTGGGCCGGCCAGGGGCCCAGCCGCATCCATCCCAGCAGCCCACTCCCTCAAGGCCCATCCCAACTCCACCCCGTAACCCTAGCCGATCGCTCCGTTCTCCTCGTCCGCTCCCAGCGCCGCAGCCTCGTCCCTCTCGCTCTCTCAATCTCCCGATCCCATCTCACCCCATCTCCCCGCTCGCTCATCTCGCATCCCCTCGGCCCCCATCCCTCGCCGCTCTCCCTCACCTCCCTGAGCGCCTCCTCTGCCCGCTGGTCGCCACCCTCGAGCGCCCGCCCGGCCAGGAGCCAGCTCCGAGCTCCTCCCATCCCCGCGCGCCTCCTCGTTCCTCCCCTCCGTGCCGGATCGAGCCAAGGCCGCAGCGCCCAGGCCGCCGCGCCTCTGCCTCCTCCACCAGCGCCTCGCGCCAGCCGCCGCGGCCTCCCTCCTCCTACCCCGCGCCTGGCGCCCCGCTCCCTCCTCCACGAAGCCGCCGCCGGCCAGAGGCTGCAGCAGCACCGAGTGTAGCGCCACCTCCTCTCCATCTCCAGGCCGAGCCCGCCGCGTCCTCCGTGCTCCAG
>LR738710.1:779229991-779307291 GCA_902687465.1 Secale cereale
GCGAGTGCCTTGTCCAGCCCGGCCGGCCAGGACGTCTCCTCGCCTTGGCCTCGTCTTCTCCAGCCGCGGGCCTCGGCTCCGACTCCTCCACAGCGCCAAGATGCACCCCGTCCTCCCCGTCCAAGAGTCCCGCCGCCGGCTTGCTGCCTCTCCTCCTCGCCGTGGCCGTGACCGAGACCACCGTGTTGTTGCTGTTGTTTTTTTTTCGCCAAGTGCCAGGATGATATGTACCTCTACTACCACCGTTGCCAAGACCCGCAAGTTCACTAACGTCGCCAAGTCCCGAGACCGGCAAGTCCGAAGACACCAAGTACCACGACGACCGCGAGCACCACTACCGTCGCCCCGTGTACGCCTACCTTCGGTGAAGAAACGAGTACGACTACACAAGACGAACGCGCCAAGTACCACTACGTCCGACGCCACGACAAGTACCCCTACGGCAAGTACCACGACGAACGTTTTGAAGCGCCAAGTACCGCGACGCACGGAGCACTCGAAACCGTCAAGTACCTCTTCGGAAACGAAAACGCCTACGTGAACGACTACCGTCACCCCGTGTACGACTACGAACGGAACGACTACTTCCTCTACGACCGCCTCGAGTACGACTACTTCCACTACGTCCCTCGACGACCTCGAACCGCCCTGAAACGAATGTTTCGAAGGTATAACCCTGAGACGATGCCCGTGGATGAATGCATGTGTTGTATGAGATTCATCCCTTGTTTGCACCGTGTCCGTTGTTGAAAGTGCAACTAATCCCCGGGTGGTTTTGGTAATTAATAACAACATATATATCATTGAACTAATGTTTACTTGAGAATCATTTCAGAGAAGTTTGATGATATGGGTATGGAAATGTCTGAAGAAGTGGACCCCTCAAAATGCTAAGACAAGCATTGGCAAAAGCTCAAGACTCTATTTTTGGTTTAGTGATCAAAGATCACATTGAGTCCATAGGAAAAGCCAATACTATTAAAAGGGGATGAGGTTGTGTTAATGATCTAGTTGCTCAAGTGCTTGGTGATCTAGCTCCCTCAACTATCAGCACTCTTCACTATTCAACACACTCATAAGTAATCTCGGACAAACCAATTCTGCAAACTCAGTCCCACCGAGATGAACCACTTCAGTTATTTCCCCAAACCCTAATTTCTCGGTCCATCCGATTCTGATTTTCGGTCTCACCGAAAATGGACTGCCAACCTTCTGTAACCAATTGACAGCATTTCGGAATATCCGAGTTGTTGTTTTCGGTCACACCGAGATGGCAAACCCTAACCTTTGACTCACTTCGGACACACCGAGATGGTATTTTCGGTCCCACCGAAAATCCCAACGTTCACTATATTTGAACTTTCGGTCTGACCGAGTTTTCACTTCGGTCTCACCGAGATTGGTCAAATGTGTGTGTAACGGTTGGATTTTGTGTGGAGGCTATATATACCCCTCCACCCCCTCTTCATTCGTGAGGAGAGCCATCAGAAAGTACCACCATTCCTACCATACACTTTCTGAGAAGTGAACCACCTACCCTTGTGTTGAGATCAAGCCATTCCATTCCTACCATATGAAACTTGATTTCTAGCCTTCCCAAGTTGCTTTCCACTCAATCCTTTCTTCCACCACAGCCATATCAGTGAGGAGAGTTGAGTGTTGGGGAGATTATCATTTGAAGCACAAGAGCAAGGAGTTCATCACCATCAACACCGTCTATTACCTTTTGGGGGGTGGTGCCTCCTAGATTGGTTAGGTGTCGCTTGGGAGCCTCCGTCTTCGAGATGTGGAGTTGAACCAAGAAGTTTGTAAGGGCAAGGAGATCGCCTACTTCGTGAAGATCTACCCCGAGTAAGGCTAGTCCTCCGTGGGCGTAGGCCGTGATGGAATAGACAAGGTTGCTTCTTCGTGGACCCTTCGTGGGTGGAGCCCTTCGTGGACTCGCGCAGCCGTTACCCTCCGTGGGTTGAAGTCTCCATCAACGTGGATGTACGATAGCACCACCTATCGGAACCACGACAAAAATCTTCGTGTCACCAAACTGCGTTTGATCTTCTCCACCTCTCTTTTACATGTGCAATTTACTTTCCGCTGCATATACTCTAGAATTGCATGTGTAGGGTGATACTTGAATTGTTCTTAATTGCAAAACTGCCAAAAACATTGCATGATCTAAAGGCAGATTTTTTATATTGTCAAGTAGTCTAATCACCCCCCCCCTCTAGACCTACTTTCGATCCTACAAGTGGTATCAGAGCTTTGGTCTCCATTGCCTTGGTTTCCATTGCATTGGACTCCATAAGCTTGGTTTCACAACCTAGGAGAGTATGGCGTCTAGTGAGGGTAATTATCGTAGAGGTCCTTACTTTGATGGTACAAATTTTGCTAGTTGGAAGCATAAAATGAAAATGCATATTCTTGGTCATAACCCAGCCGCATGGGGCATTATTTGTGTTGGCATGCAAGGTGATTTCTTTGAAGAAGGAAAAGTTCCGGATCGCGAAGCTACACCCGAAGAGTTGCGGATGTTGCAAAACAATGCTCAAGCTTGTGACATTCTCTTCAATGCTTTGTGTCCCGAAGAGTTCAACAAAATCAGCCGTCTTGTGAATGCTAAAGAGATTTGGGATACTTTGGTTGAAATGCACGAAGGTACTGAATCTGTGAAGGAATCAAAGCTAGATATTCTTCAAGGTCAACTTGACAAGTTCAAGATGAAGGATGGTGAAGGAGTCGCTGAAATGTACTCTAGGCTTGCTCTCATCACAAATGAGATTGCTGGCTTAGGAAGTGAAGAAATGACCGACCGATTCATCATTAAGAAGATTCTCAGAGCTTTGGATGGAAAGTATGACACCGTGTGCACTTTGATCCAAATGATGCCAAACTACAAGACTCTCAAGCCAACTGAAGTCATTGGAAGAATTGTTGCTCATGAGATGACACTTAAGGATAAGGAAGAGCTTCACAACAAGTCAAGTGGTGCTTACAAAGCTACAAGTGATGCTCCTACTACCTCAAGTGACAAGCTAATTTCCAATGAAGAGATAAGCCTAATGGTCAAGAACTTCAACAAGTTCTACAAGAATAGAGGCAAAGAAAGAAGCTCAAAATCTAGATCATATGATGAAAAGAGATCTTCTAGCCGTGATCGAAACTGCTACAATTGTGGAAGACCCGGACACTTCTCAAATGAGTGTACGGCTCCCCACAAAAGAAGAGAAGAATCTCCAAGAAGAAGAGCAAGAGATGAGTCACCTCGGAGAGAGAGAAGGAGTAGAGATGATCGTTATGAACGAAGACCCTCTCAGAGAAGCAAGGATTCGGAGAGGAAAGACAAGTCATCAAGGAGCTACACAAGAAGAAGACATCAAGCTCATGTTGGTGAATGGGTCTCCGGCTCCAACTCTGACAATCAATCCGATGGAAGCTATCACTCCGACTCCGACTATAGTCAAGATGAAGGTGTTGCCGGACTTGCACTAGTATCCTCCAACTCCAACTCCTACGACTTATTTGATTCACCAAATGAGGGAATTGGAAGATGCTTCATGGCTAAAGGCCCCAAGGTAACACACCCTGAATTCATTGACTTTGATAGTGATGAGGATGACTTGCTTGGTGAAGATGAGCTCTTGCATGATAAATCTAGTGAGCTTAGTAATGATGAAAATGCTAGTAGTCTTTATAGTCGAGAAGAGTCGAATGACAATGCTATGAAGGAGATTGAGCGTCTAACTAAAGAACTAAACACTCTTAAGTTAGCTCATGAAACAACTCAAGAAGATCATAGAGAGCTCCTAAGATCACATGAGAAGCTACGCTTCGAGAAGCTCACTCTAGAGCAAGAACATGAGTTTCTAAAAGCGATCAATGACGATCTTCGAAAGAAGAGTTCTTCATATCTTGCCAAACGACTTCTCTTGTCTAATTTCTTGGCACCTATTAAGACTAGGCATGACAAGCATAAGAAAAATTCTTCCTCTAGTAGTAACAATAACAATGTTAAATCCAATATTGTTGCTTCTAGTAGTTCTCTTGATTCCACTAACAATGTTTCAAGCCAAGTTACACTTGAGCAAGAAAATAGCTTATTGAAGGAAATCATAGAGAAAGGTGTCTACAAGAGTCTTGCCGGAAGCAAGAACTTTGAGGAGATTGTTCGCAAACAAGGAAGACACCGGAAGAATCAAGGGATTGGTTTTGAGCGAAAGTTCAACGCCGAAGGTGTTGAGTGGGAAGAAGGTCAATACCCTACTCCACAGTTTGTCTCACAAAAGGAGAAGTATGATCCTACTTCTTCCAATGTGGAACAAGCTCAAGATGACCTTCCACCACAAGACCACAAGCTAAAGGCCAAGGACAAGCTTCAAGAGGAGATTGATGCATTCATTGAAGCACCTCAAGCCATGGTCAAGTGGGTTCCCAAGGACACATCAAGTTCTACTTCGTCAAGCTCAACTACAACACCAAGGATTCCCATCAAGATGATGTGGATCCCAAAGAATAAGAACTAGTAGGTTCTTGAGGGTGACTCCGCCAACAAACTTCACTCATATTCATTTTGGCAAGAACTTGTGCAATCAACTTCCACATCATGCACTAGTTCATGGAGTCACAAACCCTCTTGTTGGTAAGTCAAGGGACAAGGTAATCATTGCTTTCATGGACATCATCTTTTGTGTACTTCACTCTATGTCTATGGATATTCTTGTTTGTTCCTTGTGGGACTAACCCATGTAGGTATTGAAAGTGCCCTAATCCAAAGGATTGCTCCCAACTCTTGATGATCTACATCAACATTGAGCATCCACATCTTCAACATCTACATGAAGTCTTCTATTTCAACCCAAGGTTAGTTTGACCCTTTAAAAGGGGTTCTCACATCTAGGGGGAGCTTTGCTCTAAAAATTGAGCAAAAGCATCTCCAAATGATGTGAACACATAAATGCTTTATGTAAAAGTGGTAACCCCACTTGTGCTTAAACGATGAGTATGACCTATGATCAAATGTTCTCATTTGACTCCTAAGTCAATATACTCATATATAGATGACCTAGTCATCGACAAATTGTGTGCTAGTAGCTAGAGTGATTGGTTGTGCATGTTTGACACATATTTCAGTTGCTATCTTATTGTGTGAGCATGTTGAATGCATGATTTCATCCATTCAAGGACATCCATTTGTTGTTTTGATTGTTTTGATTTTTCTGGCCAAATGGATGGACAAGAATGCCTAAGCACCTTCCCTAGCTATCTATGCTTTCTTGTCTCAAAATTCTATTCATGCTCATATCACAACTTTGAACAAGTCTTTTTCGGACAGTCCGAGTGAGGAGCACTCGGAACCACCGATTCGTCTAAGGCTGACTTCCAAAACCTTCTAAGTCCATTTCGGTCTGACCGGCTTCTCAATCTCGGTCCAACCGAAACGCTTAGACTGATCTAGGTTTCATCTCGGTGAAACCGAGTTCAAACTCTCGGTCTGACCAATATGTGTAACTGCACAGCAGTTATACATCTCGGTGACACCGAGTTTTTCAACTCGGTCCCACCGACAGCATGGGGTTATATATACCTGAGGGGCTGCGCGCGATTTCTTTCTTCAAACCGTTCGCCCCCAAGACCCCTGCTGCCGTCGCCCTGGTCTACGGATCGTCGCCTTCATCGCCTGTGCGCCCTCGCCGCAGGTCTCCGCCGCCGTCAACGGTAATCATCTCCACCGTTGCCGCCGTAGAGGGACACCACCAAGTTAGGGTGTGTCCCGATCCCTTTTCGTGCTCCACTTCCGATTCTTGCACGATAGGCTTGCCATGATTCAATCCACGTTTGATATGTTCCCTATACAATAGTTCAGATCTTCTAGTTTCGAGGAAAATTCTTAGGTTTAGGTTTCCACGGAATGCATCTCGGTGAAGCCGATTTTTGAAACTCGGAATGACCGATTTGGCCTCTGGCCATTGCACTGCATAATTCGGTTTAACCGAGTTGTGCCAATCGGAACGACCGAAAAGAAGTTTCAGTGAAACCCTAAGTTATCGGTAGGACCGAAACCCATTTCGGTCTGACCGAAAGTGGTGTGTAGGTTTCTGTTGAGCACTTCGGTTGCACCGAAACCTGAAATCGGTTTGACCGAAATACATTCTGTGAAAACTCAAAACTAAGTTTTGAACTCATTTTTTTTGCAAAAACTTCTGCAGTTGTGATAACTCTTCTACTCTGCCTATACCTTATCTTTTCACAGGTTTTTCAGCCATGTCAGATGTCAGTGACAGCCAGAACAGGTCTGAATCACCGTTTGCTGAAATTCCAGAGGCAGATACAAGTCCTGCGAGCAGCTCCAGTGATGATGGTGAGACGAGCACCCCTAGTGGTTTGCCTCCTGCAGCCACCAGAACCAGGAAGAAGAGAACTTCTGATGATGAGGACTCTGACTTTGTTGCTGAGGAAGTTACCTCCAAGCCCAAGAGGAATGTGGTTGCCAAAGAGCACCAAGGGCAGCAGCCCAGGAAAGGCACAAGCAAAGTGAAGCAGTCAGCAGTAGCAAAGAAGCTCAACTTGGAAGAGCCTGCTCCAAGCAAGGTGAAGAAGACTTCCAAAAGGAAGAGGGTAGTATATGCTGAACCTCAGGATGATGCTGCAGAAGAAGAAGAAGAAGAAGCACCCCAGCCTCCTCCTCAGAAAGCTAAGTTCATGGGTGATGCTATTCGAGCTCAAGCCTCCTCTAAGCCCAAGAAGCCTGCTCAAGCCAAAGCAGCTCCAGCCAAGCCCAAGAGAACAACCAGAAGCATTCCAGCTTCTGAGAAGAACAAAGGTGAGATGCCACCGTCTGAATCAGATGAAGAGCATGTGTTGCTTAAGCTCCGTCCCAAGTTGCCACTCCACAATGATGCTCATCCTCAAGCTGAGGACATGAAGGCAAGAAAGGACAAAGGTCTCAGGCTATGGAGACAGTCTGATCCATATGTTGTAAGGAGAAGGACTGCTGTGGACCCCAGATTCCACACCAGAGAGCAGCAGGATTTCTATGAGACCGTGCTAATGGATAAGAAGCCCATTGTTGCTGACACCAGGTATGTTGACTGGAAGTATATTGACAGTGAAGAGCACCGGGACTTCTTTCCCCATGTGCATGAGAGCTTTACTGCATGTGGAGTTGCTGATTTTGTGGGTCAAGAGCTGACAGCTTGGAATGACGAGATGATCATGCAGTTCTATGCCACAGCCCACTTCTATCCTGATGGCAAGATCACCTGGATGACTGAAGGTCAAAGGTTTTCTTCGACTGTTGAAGAATGGGCAGAACTTCTGAACGCTCCAGTGCAGAGAGAGGACGACATTGATGTCTATGGGATTCCTAAGAAGAGTCATGATTCCATGAAGAATATGTACAAGGAGATCCCGGCTGCTGATTTGGAAGGATGGAAGCTTGGCTCAGTGTATTATCTCCAGGCAGGTCTGACCACCACTAACACTATTCTGAGGCATACATTGATGCCTAAGTCTGGAGACCGCCGGATGATACGAGGCTATTCTATCAACATGCTGCACATTCTCGATGAGAAGGCACCTTTTAAGGTGATGGACTTGATGGTAGAGACCATTAAGAGGACTGCAGCTGACCAGAAGAGGTCGTGTGGGTTTGCACCGCAGATACAGATGCTCATCAACGCCAAGTTTGGCACGGGCAAATTCATGTTGGATAGGAAGCACTTGCCACTGCAGCCAGAGCATGAGGATAACGTAGTTGTGATGGATGAAGAGGATCCTACCTCAGTTGAAGGACAAGCCAAAATCGAAGCTGCGAAGAAGGCTAAAGCTGACAAAGAGGCAGCAGCAGCAGCAGCTAAGCCAAAGAGCTTTGGAGAACAAATTCTTGAAGCTACCCAGAGGATTGAACAACGCCTGGCCAGCATTGAGCAATCTCAGGAGAGCCTTGAGAGGATTGTCGAGGACAAGATCCACGCTCTGGACGTGAAGCTGACTGAGATTCAGGTGTCTGTCAACAAGCTTGAGGCAGACATGGAGGAGACAAGGCAGGAGAGAGCAGAGCTTATGCAGGATGATCTAGTCCAGGACTCTCATCGCCAGACTGCTCAGATTCCCAGAGGATCCAGATCTGCAGCTATCCCAGTGACAGACTCCAGGGCTACCACTTCAGCACCAGCTACAGCTCCAGCAGTTCCTCCAGCTCCAGCATCCACTCCTCCACCGCAGACTTCAGCAGAAGTCTTCGCCGATGCAGCTATCTCTACACCGACATCTACCCAGACGGGAGCCGCCAGCAGAGCCCGCAGTGACGTTTAGCTCTATACCTTTTCGAACTTTTTGGTAACTTGTTGCCAAAGGGGGAGAAATTGTTATAGATCATAGGGCTTCGAGAAAGAGAGTGCTCTTTCGTCTTTTCGTTCTTTTGCCGGTTTTTCTTTGAGATACATTGGTTTCTTTTGGTTCCTGAAACTTTAAGTGTGCTTGCTACTACGTTTGATGCTACCTTAATGAGTGCTTAGTCATACTATGCCTTAATGTGTGCTTATTGCTTATCCTATGTTATTCCTTATTGTATGGCTATTTACTCTTGTCTTGGTGATTAAGTGCATGTTATTCATTCTTATCATTTTGTGCGCTCCACCAAGATGTATGTGACATGGAAGAGTGACCCATAATCCTAATCGATTGTGCATTTGCATTCAAACGCAAATTTTAAATAATGCACAAATTTAGGGGGAGCTCTTGTTTATCACATACTTCTCAAAGCGACGATATTATTCCTTGATTATATCTTTTGTCGAAGCTTTGATCTATATGTTGTCATCAATTACCAAAAAGGGGGAGATTGAAAGTGCAACTAATCCCCGGGTGGTTTTGGTAATTAATAACAACATATATATCATTGAACTAATGTTTACTTGAGAATCATTTCAGAGAAGTTTGATGATATGGGTATGGAAATGTCTGAAGAAGTGGACCCCTCAAAATGCTAAGACAAGCATTGGCAAAAGCTCAAGACTCTATTTTTGGTTTAGTGATCAAAGATCACATTGAGTCCATAGGAAAAGCCAATACTATTAAAAGGGGATGAGGTTGTGTTAATGATCTAGTTGCTCAAGTGCTTGGTGATCTAGCTCCCTCAACTATCAGCACTCTTCACTATTCAACACACTCATAAGTAATCTCGGACAAACCGATTCTGCAAACTCAGTCCCACCGAGATGAACCACTTCAGTTGTTTCCCCAAACCCTAATTTCTCGGTCCATCCGATTCTGAGTTTCGGTCTCACCGAAAATGGACTGCCAACCTTCTGTAACCAATGACAGCATTTCGGAATATCTGAGTTGTTGTTTTCGGTCACACCGAGATGGCAAACCCTAACCTTTGACTCACTTCGGACACACCGAGATGGTATTTTCGGTCCCACCGAAAATCCCAACGTTCACTATATTTGAACTTTCGGTCTGACCGAGTTTTCACTTCGGTCTCACCGAGATTGGTCAAATGTGTGTGTAACGGTTGGATTTTGTGTGGAGGCTATATATACCCCTCCACCCCCTCTTCATTCGTGAGGAGAGCCATCAGAAAGTACCACCACTTCTACCATACACTTTCTGAGAAGTGAACCACCTACCCTTGTGTTGAGATCAAGCCATTCCATTCCTACCATATGAAACTTGATTTCTAGCCTTCCCAAGTTGCTTTCCACTCAAACCCTTCCTCCACCACAGCCATATCAGTGAGGAGAGTTGAGTGTTGGGGAGATTATCATCTGAAGCACAAGAGCAAGGAGTTCATCATCATCAACACCGTCTATTACCTTTTGGGGGGTGGTGCCTCCTAGATTGGTTAGGTGTCGCTTGGGAGCCTCCGTCTTTGAGATGTGGAGTTGAACCAAGAAGTTTGTAAGGGCAAGGAGATCGCCTACTTCGTGAAGATCTACCCCGAGTAAGGCTAGTCCTCCGTGGGCGTAGGCCGTGATGGAATAGACAAGGTTGCTTCTTCGTGGACCCTTCGTGGGTGGAGCCCTCCGTGGACTCGCGCAGCCGTTACCCTCCGTGGGTTGAAGTCTCCATCAACGTGGATGTACGATAGCACCACCTATCGGAACCACGACAAAAATCTTCGTGTCACCAAACTGCGTTTGATCTTCTCCACCTCTCTTTTACATATGCAATTTACTTTCCGCTGCTTATACTCTAGAATTGCATGTGTAGGGTGATACTTGTGTTGATCTTAATTGTGAAACTGCCAAAAACATTGCATGATCTAAAGGCAGATTTTTTATATTGTCAAGTAGTCTAATCACCCCCCCTCTAGACCTACTTTCGATCCTACAGTTGTGCCCTCTTTTGTCGTGCTCCTCGGTTGCCTCGTCGCCGACCCGTGGGAACCCGATGACGGGATCACCCCACCTTCATCTTGTTCGACTCGCTCACGTCACCTTTTGGACCGGTCTCTCAACGAGTTACCGGCACCGAGATGTTGCGTTGCATCATTTTCGGATCGTTGCCGTGGCACCCTTTCTTTCCACCACGGTGACAAATACTCCTTATCATCTTCATGTCAACTTTTAATAAACTTGCATAAAACTTGATCATATCATCCGCATCATGTTAATAACATTATATGTGTGAATTGTTGTTTGCTTAAAATGGCTAAACATGCTCATGGGGATTTTCCCGGAATTGTTGTTGTTATTTTCCGGCCTCGTTTAAATTGCCTAAATAGGTAGTTTGTTTTTGCTTCACCTCTTGCCATGTTAACAAACATTTAATCTTGTCTTGTAAATAAACGAGAGTCAATTAAATAAATAAATGTGGTGTTTCGTCAATATGCAACTCATTGCATATTGAGCCCCACTTAACTTGTAGTCTTGTTTGTGCACTTTACCATGCCATGCATAATTAAACCGGACATGCATCATACTTGGATGTGCATCGTATGCCATGTTTATGATTGTGTGTTTACCGTGTTGTTTGCTTCTTTCCGGTTGCTTCTTTTGTTAGCTTCGGTTTCGTTCCGGAGTTGTGAGGATTCGCTCGACTTTGTTGCTCCGTCTACTTCATGGATCCGTTCTTCTCCCTTGTGGAATCCCAGGCAAGATGATCATACCCTTGGATACCTTTACTACCATTGCCATGCTTAGTTGTCTCGATGCTATCGTTACAGGTCGCGCTACCCATTTTTTATGTCAGCCTCTCCTTGTTGCCATGAAACCTCTAACCTTTTGAAACCTTCCTAGCAAAACCACTGTTTGGCTATGTTACCCGCTTGCTCAGCCCCTCTTATAGCGTTGTTAGTTGCAGGTGAAGATGAAGATTCGTTCCAGGAGGGAACTTGTTGTTGGAATATCACAATATCTATAATTATTATTAACACACCTATATACTGGGCATGGGTGGAAGGCTTGGCCTTTTGTTCGGTGTTTTGTTCCACTCATGCCACCTTAGGCGCCGATAAACCGGCATTATGTTCCTTGATTTTGCGTTCCTTACATGATGGGTGGATGGGGACCCCTTGACAGTTCGACTTTGAATAAAACTCCTCCAGCAAGGCCCAACATTGGTTTTAATTTGCCTCATAATAACAACTTAATTAATTAAATTAATTTTTGCATAGGGGGTCGCGTCCCCGGGTTCTTAATTCTACATAGCAGGGGGGGCTAGTGCTGATGGTGTTGGTCCCAAACGGGGGTTATGCGGGGCCACCACGGGAAAACTCGAGGTTTGGTTTTACTCGTATAATCGCCCATCCGGACGTGGCCTGAGACGAGATACGCGCGGCTACTATCAGGGTGTCGGCACGCCGGGAGGTCTTGCTGGACTTGTTTTACCATTGTCGAAATGTCTTGTGCACCGGGATGCCGAGCCTGATCGGATTTCCCTAAGATAAGGAGTGATGATATTATATTTATCACTTCAGCTAATCGTGAGAGCTTGTGATGGGCTAAGTTGGAACACCCATGCAGGGTTATAATCTTTCGAAAGCCGTGCCCGCGGTTATGTGGCAGATTGGAATTTGTTAATGTCCGGTTGTAGAAAACTTGACAGAGGATCCGAAGTAAAACACACAACTGTGTGAGTAACCGTGACTGTCTCTTTTCACTTTGAGAAGAGAACACGGTGGGGTTATGTTTGATTCGTATGTAGTTCAGGATCTTTAGCGATCACTACTAGTTGCGACCGTTTGCGTAGATGCTCATCTTATTCTGGTACTCGTAAGTTAGCCACCATATTATGCTTAGCCGCTGCTGCAGCCTCACCACTTTACCTCTTCCTACCCATAAAGCTTTGCTAGTCTTGATACCCATGGTTATGGGATTGCTGAGTCCTCGTGGCTCACAGATACTACAACACCAGATGCAGGTTCAGCCGAGAATGATGCAGGAGTTGGATCAAGTACTTCAGGGAGTTCCATGAAGAGAGTAACCGTATGCTTGTGATGTTTTCGACGATCAGTAGTGGTTTCTACTAGGATTCGATCTAGACCTATGGTTTAACGTTATGTTTGGTATCTTGTCTTTTGGATCTTACCCTTAGACGGGTTGTGATGTTTTGAATGATGTTTTGCTTATGTAATGTATTGTGTGAAGTGGCGAGTGTAAGCCAACTATCTCCTTTTGCAATTTAATCCCTCTTTTACATGAGTCGTGCAAAGATACCAAACTTGCGATCATTCCAGAATGGGCTTATATCTTTAAGTCGTGCCTCGACACGTAGGAGATATAGTCCCATCCTGGGCATTACACGCTAGTCTGTGGGTGATAAGGGGATGCAATTCTATGGTTGACATCATATTTTGCAAGCATCTTATGGAAAGCACCATGAATAAAGTGTGAACCACCATCAGTCATTAGATATCTAGGGACTCCAAACCTCGGGAAAATAACTTCTTTAGGCATCTTAATAGAGGTGTTATGATCAGCACTACTAGTTGGAATAGATTCTACCCACTTAGTAACATAATCAACAGCAACTAAAATATGTGTGTATCCATTAGAGGCAGGAAACGATCCCATATAATCAAAGCCCCAAACATCAAATGGTTCAATAACAAGTGAATAATTCATAGGAATTTCTTGACTTCTACTGATATTACCAATTCTTTGACTTTCATCACAAGATAAGACAAACTTACGGGCATCCTTGAAGAGAGTAGGCCAATAAAAACCGGATTGCAATACCTTGTGTGCAGTTGTATCTCCCGCATGGTGTCCTCCATAAGCTTCGGAGTGGCACTTGCGTAGGATCTGTTCCTGTTCATGCTCAGGTACACAACGTCTAATAATACCATCTACTCCTTATTTATAAAGATGTGGGTCATCCCAGAAGTAATGTCTCAAATCATAGAAGAACTTTTTCTTTGGCTGGTATGTGAAGCTAGGAGGTATAAACTTAGCAACAATGTAATTAGCATAATCAGCATACCATGGAGCAGTACGAGAAGTATTTATGACAACTAGTTGTTCATGAGGAAATCTATCATCAATAGGTTGTGGATCATCAAGTATATTCTCTAACCTAGACAAGTTATCTGCAACGGGGTTTTCAGCTCCCTTTCTATCAATAATATGCAAATCAAATTCTTGCAGAAAGAGAACCCATCTAATAAGTCTAGGTTTATTATCTTTCTTTTCCATAAGGTATTTGATAGCAGCATGATCAGTGTGAATAGTTACTTTAGAATCAACGATATAGGGTCTAAACTTATCACAACCAAATACAACTGCTAAAAATTCTTTCTCAGTAGTAGCATATTTTCTCTGGGCACTATCTAGAGTTTTACTAGCATATTGGATAACATTCAATTTCTTATCAACTCTTTGCCCTAGAACAGCTCCTACAGCATAATCACTAGCATCGCACATAATCTAAAAGGGTAAATTCTAGTCAGGAGGCTGGACAATAGGTGCTGAGATCAATGCTTTCTTAAGTATTTCAAATGCTTCTAGACAATCATCATCAAAGACAAAAGGAATATCTTTTTGCAAGAGATTAGTCAGAGGCCTGGAGATTTTGGAGAAGTCCTGTATGAACCTCCTATAAAACCCGGCATGACCAAGGAAACTTCGTATACCTTTGATGTCCTTTGGGCATGGCATCTTTTCAATAGCATCAACTTTAGCTTTGTCAACTTCAATACCTCTTTCAGAAATTTTATGTCCCAAGACAATGCCTTCATTAACCATAAAGTGGCACTTCTCCAAATTCAAGACGAGGTTAGTGTCTTCACATCTCTGCAAAACTCGATCAAGGTTGCTTAAGCAATCATCAAAAGAAGTTCCGTAAATGGAGAAATCATCCATGAAAACCTCAACAATCTTTTCACAAAAATCAGAGAATATAGCCATCATGCATCTTTGAAAGGTAGCAGGTGCATTACATAAACCAAAAGGCATACGTCTATAAGCAAAGGTACCGAAAGGACAAGTAAAAGTGGTCTTTTCTTAATCCCCTTTTGACACAGGTATTCGAGAGAAACCAGAATAACCATCCAGAAAGCAAAAATGAGTATGTTTGGATAACCTTTCTAGCATTTGATCAATAAATGGCAAGGGGCAATGATATTTCTTAGTAGCTTTATTTAACTTACGGAAATCAATTACCATCATATAACCTGTAACTATTCTTTGCGGGATCAATTCATCTTTATCATTAGGAACGACAGTCATATCTCCCTTCTTAGGGACACAATGGACATGACTTACCCACTGGCTATCAGCAATGGGATAGATAATACCTGCCACTAGAAGCTTTAGTATTTCCTTCCTTACCACTTCTTTCATCTTAGGATTTAACCATCGCTGATGATCAATAACCGATTTAGCATTTTCTTCCAAATTTATCTTGTGTTGGCATATAGTGGGACTAATGCCCTTAAGATCATCCAGAGTATACCCAATAGCAGCACGGTGCTTCTTCAGAGTTTTCAATAGTTTTTCTTCTTCCTGCTCTGAAAAGTTAGCACCAATAATAACAGGATATATCTTCTTTTCATCAAGATAAACATACTTAAGATTATCAGGCAAATGTTTAAGTTCAAACACGGGATCACCCTTGGGTGGAGGAGGATCCCCTAGGATTTCAACGGGCAAGTTGTTTTTCAATACGAGACCCTGTTTAAAGAATATTTCATCTATTTCCCTTCTCTCATTTTCATGGTCTAGGAAGTATTGTTCTAAAGGATCATTAGGAGGCACGGCAATAGAAGCAAGACCAATAATTTCATCCTTACTGGGTGGTTCTTTTTCAAGGGGTTGTCCACAGAATTTAGCAAAGTTAAAATCATGAGACATATCCCCTAATCCAACAGTAACAATATCTTTCACGCAGTCTATCTTGGCATTAACAGTATTCAAGAAGGGTCTACCAAATATAATGGGACAAAATTCATCTTGTGGGGAACTAAGAACAAGAAAATCAGCAGGGTATTTAACCTTCCCACACAAGACTTCAATATCTCTAACAATCCCAACTGGTGAAATAGTGTCTCTATTAGCTAGCTTAATAGTAACATCAATCCCTTCTAACTCAACAGGTGCAATATCATGCATAATTTCTCGATATAAATCAAGAGGGATAATACTCGCACTAGCACCTACGTCACATAAACCATGATAGCAATGATCTCCTATCTTAATAGAGATAACAGGCAAGCCCACAATAGGTCTATGCTTGTTCCTAGCATTGGGTTTGGCTATTCTAGCAGATTCTTCTTGGAGGTAAATAACATGTCCATCTAAATCTTCTACCAAGAGATCTTTAACCATAGCAACACTAGGTTCAACTTTAATTTGCTCAGAGGGTGTAGGCGTTCTAGTATTAGTTTTACGAACTACAGTTGAAGCTTGAGCATGATCCTTTATCCTAACAGGGAAAGGTGGTTTCTCAATAAAAGCAGTAGGAACAATGGTATCAACATTATAAGTGATAGTCTTTTCTTCAACTTTAACAGGTTTAACTACTTTTACTTCAATAGGGGGGGTGGTATTTAAACCACTTCTCATTGGGGAGATTAACATGAGTAGCAAAAGATTCACAGAAAGAAGCTACTATCTCAGAGTCAAGTCCATATTTAGTGCTAAACTCATGGAAAACATCGATATCCATAAAAGCTTTAACACAATCAAACTTAGGGGTCATACCTGACTCCATACCTTTGTCGAGATCCCAATCTTCAGAGTTGCATTTATTTCTTTCCAATAAATCCCATTTGAATTCAATAGTCTTCATCATAAAAGAATCAGAACAAGAAGTATCGAGCATGGAGCGATTATTAAGAGAAAGCCGAGCATAAAAATTATGAATGATCATTTCTCTTGAGAGCTCATGATTGGGGCATGAATATAACATTGACTTAAGCCTCCCCCAAGCTTGAGCGATGCTTTCTTCTTCGCGAGGCCAGAAATTATTAATATAATTACGATCACGATGAACCTGGTGCATAGGGTAGAACTTCTGATGAAATTCCAACTTCAGACGATTATAGTTCCATGATCCCATATCATCACATAGCCTAAACCATGTCAATGCATCTCCCTTCAAAGATAAAGGGAAGACCTTCTTCTTGATAACATCCTCGGGCATACCAGCAAGCTTAAATAATCCACAAACTTCATCCACATAGATTAGATGTAAATCGGGATGCAATGTTCCATCTCCTGTAAAAGGATTTTCAAGCAGTTTCTCTATCATACCCGAAGAAATCTCAAAGCAAACATTTTCAGTAGGTGCAGTAGATTGAGGAGCAACTCTTTGCTCTTCTGTTCAGAGTGAAGATACCCCGAACAAGCCCCTCAAAGGATTTTGAGCCATATAAAGGAAAGCGCTCAATCCTTTTTGTAGCAAAGGACAAAAGGTAAAAGTAAATAAGGTGCAGCAGGGTGGCCCAATCCTTTTTGTAGCAAAGGACAAGCCTGGACAAACTCTTATATAAAGGAAAGCGCTCCCGAGGACACATGGGAATTATCGTCAAGCTAGTTTTCATCACGGTCATCTAATTCGCGTTCGGTACTTTGATAATTTGGTATGTGGGTGGACCGGTGCTTGGGTGCTGTCCTTACTTGGACAAGCCTCCCACTTATGATTAACCTCTAATGCAAGCATCCGCAACTACAAAAGAAGTATTAAGGTAAACCTAACCATAGCCTCAACCATATGGATCCAAATCAGCCCCTTACGAAGCAACGCATAAACTAGGGTTTAAGCTTCTGTCACTCTAGCAACCCATCATCAACTTATTACTTCCCAATGCCTTCCTCTAGGCCAAAATAATGGTGAAGTGTCATGTAGTCGACGTTCACATGACACCACTAGAGGAGAGACAACATACATCTCATCAAAATATCGAACGAAGACCAAATTCACATGACTACTAATAGCAAGACGTCTCACATGTCCTTAGGAACAAAAGTAACTACTCACAAGACATAATATTGTTCATGATCAGAGGGGTATTAATATGCATAATGGATATGAACATATGATCTTCCACCAAATAAACCAACTAGCATCAACTACAAGGAGTAATCAACACTACTAGCAACCCACAGGTACCAATCTGAGGTTTGGGTACAAAGATTGGATACAAGATATGAACTAGGGTTTGAGAGGAGATGGTGCTGGTGAAGATGTTAATGAAGATAGCCCTCCCCAAGATGGGAGAGTTGTTGGTGATGACGGCGTTGACGATTTCCCCCTCCCGGAGGGAAGTATCCCCGGCATAACAGCTCTGCCGGAGCCCTAGATTGGTTTCCGCCTCGGTTCCGCCTCGAGACGGCGGCTTCTGGTCCGAAAGCCTCCTCCTGATTTTTTTCTAGGTCAAAACACCTCATATAGGAGAAGATGGGCATCGGGGGACCTTCGGTGGGCCCACGAGGCAGGGGGCGCGCGCCCCCCACCCTCGTGGACAGCCGGTGGCCCCCCTCGTGAACTTCTTTCGCCAGATATTTTTTATATTTTCTGAAAGAGAGTTCTGTTGAGTTTCGGGGCTTTTGGAGTTGTGCAGAATAGGTTTTCAGAGTTTGCTCCTTTTCCAGCCCAGAATTCCAGCTGCCGGCATTCTCCCTCTTCATGTAAACCTTGTAAAATAAGAGAGAAAATGCATAAGTATTGTGACAAACAAGTAATAACTGGCCATAATGCAATAAATATCAACATATAAGCATGATGCAAAATGGACGTATCAAGCTGCCTCTGCTTGGCGGCCTCGATGTTGAGCTGCCTCTGTCGGGCCGCCTCCTCCATGTCGAACTTCCTCTTCTTGGCCGTCTCCTCCATCTCAAGCTTAATCCTTTGAAGCTCTAGGTATTGCTTCATTTGCTCGTCCTTGCTTTGCCGCTTCTTCTCGTCCCTCAGATCCTTTTGGGACATCATGCCATGCAAAGTGTCATGTGATGACCCACAAGTGTAGGGGATCTATCGTAGTCCTTTCGATAAGTAAGAGTGTCGAACCCAACGAGGAGCAGAAGGAAATGATAGGCTGTTTTCAGTAAGGTATTTTCTGCAAGCACTGAAATTATAGGTAACAAATAGTTTTGTGATAAGGTAATTGGTAGCAAGTGACAAAAGGTAAAAGTAAATAAGCTGCAGCAAGGTGGACCAATCCTTTTTGTAGCAAAGGACAAGCCTGGACAAACTCTTATATAAAGGAAAGCGCTCCCGAGGACACATGGGAATTATCGTCAAGCTAGTTTTCATCACGATCATCTGATTCGCGTTCGGTACTTTGACAATTTGGTATGTGGGTGGATCGGTGCTTGGGTGCTGTCCTTAATTGGACAAGCCTCTCACTTATGATTAACCTCTAATGCAAGAATCCGCAACTACAAAATAAGTATTAAGGTAAAGCTAACCATAGCCTGAAACATATGGATCCAAAGCAGCCCCTTACGAAGCAACGCATAAACTAGGGTTTAAGCTTCTGTCACTCTAGCAACCCATCATCTACTTATTACTTCCCAATGCCTTCCTCTAGGCCCAAATAATGGTGAAGTGCCATGTAGTCGATGTTCAGATGACACCACTAGAGGAGAGACAACATACATCTCATCAAAATATCGAACGAAGACCAAATTCACATGACTACTAATAGCAAGACTTCTCCCAGGTCCTCAGGAACAAAAGTAACTACTC
The DNA here is from genome assembly GCA_902687465.1 of Secale cereale. Taxonomy (NCBI): domain Eukaryota; kingdom Viridiplantae; phylum Streptophyta; class Magnoliopsida; order Poales; family Poaceae; genus Secale; species Secale cereale. The sequence continues at coordinate 779,249,120 of LR738710.1, forward strand.
ACAAGACATAATATGGTTCATGATCAGAGGGGTATTAATATGCATAATGGATCTGAACATATGATCTTCCACCGAATAAACCAACTAGCATCAACTACAAGGAGTAATCAACACTACTAGCAACCCACATGTACCAATCTGAGGTTTGGGTACAAAGATTGGGTACAAGAGATGAACTAGGGTTTGAGAGGACATGGTGCTGGTGAAGATGTTGATGAAGATAGCCCTCCCCAAGATGGGAGAGTTGTTGGTGATGGCGGCGGTGACGATTTCCCCCTCCCGGAGGGAAGTATCCCCGGCAGAACAGCTCTGCCGGAGCCCTAGATTGGTTTCCGCCTCGAGACGGCGGCGTCTGGTCCCGAAAGCCTTCTTATGATTTTTTTTCCAGGTCAAAACACCTCATATAGGAGAAGATGGGCATCGGGGGTCCGTCGGTGGGCCCACGAGACAGGGGGGGCGCCCCCCACCCTCGTGGACAGCAGGTGGCCCCCCTTGTAAACTTCTTTCGCCAGATATTTTTTATATTTTCTGAAACGGAGTTCTGTGGAGTTTCGAGGCTTTTGGAGTTGTGCAAAATAGGTTTCCAGAGTTTGCTCCTTTTCCAGCCCAGAATTCCAGCTGCCGGCATTCTCCCTCTCTTCCTTTGAAGTTCACGGTATTGATCCTTGAACTTAGGACAATTGTTGATGATTGTCCAACAATGTGTGAGAGTGAATGCCTTGTCGTTGTGCCGGGCCTTGAATGCCTCCAAAGATTGAAATGCCTACACCACATGATCAACAACAATTGGACATGCAAACATATACAAGGCTGTGGCCGTAGCAAGGAAAGGACTAGGATGAGAAGAGCATACCATGTCCCCAACGCCGAGACCACTCACGGGACGTGCTTCAACGCTCTCTAATGCAGTGCAATACTTGTTGCACTCTTGTTGGATGAACAACCACCCCTGTTGAATCGAGGTGATGCCACGGTTGCTTGTAATTTGATAGGGCTCAAACGTTTTCCTTTCATGGAATGTTTTGTGGATTCTCGTCCAAAAGATAAGGCCCTTTTGTTGCGCACCGGTCCTCGGATCTTGGCTAATCTCCATCCAACATTGGCAAATCAACTTGTCCTCATCTTGGGTATATGAACCCGTGCGAATGCTCTTCCTCCTCTTTTGTGCTTCAGCTCTTTGGGTGAGCTCGTCGATGAACAATGGCTCGCCTGAAATATCAATATCAATGAATTCTTCTTCATCACCATCACCTTCGACGTAGATGTCATCGTCGTCATGCCACGAATCACCATTGTCGTAGTCAGCACGGTCGTCGGCCTCTTCATTGGGAACGAATTGGGCGCGGCCATCCCGACTTTGGGTCTCGTCGGGTCATAGGAACGGCCCTGCCCACCCTCGTAGATCACATCCTCCATGAATTGTTTGTAGAAGGGGTCGTTGAGTGGTGGCGTTGGTGTTGGCATTCCGCTGAACAAGACGCGGGGGGACGGCATGGTGCCCGTAAACGTTGGCCATGCTTGCTTTCTTTGCATCTCCACAGACGGATGGCCGCCGCTGCTGGACCCAGGCGTGATGTTGAAGTTGATGACAGTCGAGGTGCGCGGGCTGGACGGCGGCATCACGCCAATGTCCGGCGAGAAACGGGTCTGCCCGTCGTGCCTTGGCGGGGGAAAGCCGGGCGACATAGGCGTTGTCCGCGACGTCGGCGACTGGCAGTGCGGAGACCGGGCGACCGACGAGCTTGTGCTCGCCGGGCCGACGGCCGGTGCAGGGAAACCGGCCGGACGGTAAACGCCAAGCATGAGGAGGGCGTGCGCTTTGTTGACGATGTCCTCCTTCTCGTCGGCCTCGGCCTTGCGCCGTGCGGTCTCCCTCGCCTCACGCTCGGCCGCGAACTTGGCTGCGACGGCATTACCCTTGACGATCGCCCTCCGGTTCCTCCTATTCGCCGATTCCGCGTCCAGCTTGGCGATCTCCTCCGGCGTGCACTCCGACCGCGGCTTCCTTGGCACCTTGGTCGCCTTCTTCTTCACTTTTGGGGACGGGTCGACGGCCAGGCCGCCGGAATTCGGCTGGGCGTCCGCCATGGACGGGGGAGGCGGGGGCGGCGGGAGGGGCGCGGGGGTTTTGCTTTGTGCGACCGACAGGCCGGCCAGGGGAGGACAAGCGCGGGCGTCCCGTCCGTCCGCGCGCTGTCCGTTTCACCCCAAAATCGACGCATACTTGGGTCGGGGAAGAGTCGAAAGCGGACAGAAAACATACAAACGTCCGTTTGCTCCCACACGCTGGGCCGCCTCGTTCGTCCGTTTTACTCCAAACGGACGGGACCGGACAGGATGGGGTCGCGCGATGAAGTTGGCCTAAGTTGCACCGCGGTGGTCCTAAAGTTGCATGTACTCCCGCCCGGTCCAAAGTATGTAGCCTAGGCATTGTTTGATAGTGCATCGTGAACTGTCCTCGAAAGCCTTGCACATCGAGGCACTCTCTCATATAAAAATGGCGTAATTTTCACAACTCGCGGGCTGTCTAGCCATCCTCCCAGAACATGGTGTCATGACCATCACCAATCGTAGCTCTGGATGCAACAGTGAACGGTGCTAGAGACTCCTTCGGCACGGGAATGTCAAACTCCACCCACGGCCTCTTTGCATTCGATCTCTGCAGCCATGGAGCGTGCTTGCATTGCTATGTCAAGCCACCTGAGGTTTGGAATGCATGCGCTTGGAATGCATGCGCTTAGAGCATCTCCAATAGATGATGTAGATGTAAAAATAATTAACTTTTGCATCTTCGAGATCAAAAACCCACCTTCATCTAATGATGTGGATGCAAAAAAATTTACATCCTCATTTGTCGGAGATGTAAAATACAACACCTGGAGATGCAAATATACATCTCCACCTCCGGGAGATGTACAACGGTTGGTCGCACACCAACTGCCCAACTGCCTTCATTCGGCTTCCGCCCGTCTGCCGACTGCCGACGCCGATGACCGCGCCATGTCCTCTGTCGCCGCCACTGCTGGTCTGACGCACCTCGCCGCAACCATCGTCGACGAGCGGTCCCCAATCCGACCTCCGCCTCCATGCCGCCGCCACCCCGGATTTGCCCCACCTCGACCGGTCGCCGTCGTGCGCAGAGCCGCCCGAGAAGAAGTAGTGGGCCGTCATGCCACACGGTGGAGGCGTGAAGCGGCCGGCGCCGAACCAACCTCGGCCGGTCAAAATTTCGAAGCCGGACGCGGTTGCAGCGGGCGATTGGCTTCCACCGACGGCATGCCTTCCTCCTCCGATAAAAGAGGCCCTCCTCCTCTCTACGCCTCGAATCGTCGCTGCACCGCCGCCTCGATTCACGTTGTCGCCGACCCTGTTCACCACCCATGTCACCCCTCCGACGCTCCTTTGCTACCCCCACGCACAGTGCCGCTGCCCCGACGCCGCCGCCCCGAATCGCGCCACGCCGCCACCGTCCCCATTGCCGCCGCCCACTAGTTTTTACATGTCCATTTTGCATCATCTATTGAAGTTGCTCTTTTACATCTCCAATATACATCATCTGTTGGAGTTGCCTCTTTTTTGAGATGTAAAACGCATTTTTTGAAAATGTAAATTATTTTCTTCAAATTTGCATCATCTATTGGAGATGCTCTTAGTTTTTTTTCTTCTCTTCTATGGATGCAAGAAAAGCTTCAAGGTTGACCATAGTTGTTTGATCACGCCACATGAGAACTACGTTCAGCACAAGAAAACAATTACCACTATGTTGGTTTTGTCAGAAAATATACTCACCTTGGGCTTGTCAAACTTTCTACAGTACACCCACATGACGATGGGTAAGGAATCCTGAACACATGCGTACAGGAATCGTATCTAGGTACGTGCCATTTGATTCGATCCTTCGCCATCTAAATTTATTTTACGGATCATCCGTACATTCACAAAAGAAATGTTAGTACGCCCATTGTACAAGATCGAGCTTATTAATTTCTGCACAAACTCCAGTTTTGTATCGAGTATATGAATCACTTTTACAAATCTGATGATCCTGAGGAACTTGTCGAAGACTTCATATCGATATATAGAAGTACACACACATATATAATTCGGAGTCATCGGTTGCATTGCATTTGGTGGGGTCAGGGGAGTGAAACCGGCCGGCCACCACATGTCTCTTTCGATTCCATCAGCTGATCTGTGCGTATTGATCTCACATCAAATGTTTTTTTGTCTGTCCATTTGGGTAGATTGGAAATCTAATTAGATTAGTGCTAATCCTAGTAGTCATCTAAAGTATGTTTAACATACTAGTACGACATTTAACTACAAAATAAAAAATTGCAAATACCTAACTCATAACGTCTAAAGTCAATATATGATATAGAATTATCAAACCATGTGTATACCAACTTGCACACATGGTGTAAGAAACAATCATAGGGAAACTAGTTTGAGTTTTTTTTTCTTTTTCTTTTTGCCTCATATGATCACCACCATTTTCAAAGTCAAACATGTAGCATATCATTATATTTATTATTTTATTTTATTTTGCGAGAAAATTTCCGATCTATTCATCTTCAATCATGGCAGTACAACGAATACCAGAAATAATAGAAATTACATCCAGATCCATAGACCACCTAACGACAACTATCAGCACTGAAGCGAGCCGAAGGCGCGCCGCTGTCATCGCCCCTCCATCGCCGGAGTGAGGCACAACTTGTTGTAGTAGACAGTCGGGAAGTCGTCGTGCTAAGGTCCCGTAGGAGCAACGCACCAGAACAGCAGCCGTCGCAGATGAAGAATAACGTAGATCGGAAAAATCCAATCCGAAGACACACGAACGTAGACGAATAACGACGAGATCCGATCAAATCCACCAAAAATAGATCCGTCGGAGACACACCTCCACACGCCCACCAACGATGCTAGACGCATCGCCGGAACGGGGGCTAGGCAGGGAGACCTTTATTCCATCTTCAGGCAGCCGCCATCGCCTCGTCTTCCTGAGCAGGACACAAACCCTGAAAAAAACTGAAAGAAACGATTAAAAACGGAGCCCTCCGCCGACCATTGCCGAGATCCATCGCGCCCCCATGACCCTAAGGCCACCGGAGATGAGGCGGACCTACGGCGACGGCGGCGGGAGGCACAAACCTTGTATGTGTATTTTGCAGCACTTTGTAGAAAACTCAAATTCAACATAACACGTCAATAATTGACCATCTGGAACTGCATCTAGGGAAAAGGAATAAAAATATTGAAACCACAAGAGGTGTATGAATGACTGTCTAGTTAGCCCTACTTTGATGCCCGAAACGTTTTGATGGTCACATTGAAATATATTTGAACAACGTTAGCTACATTTCTAGGGCACGGAAATTTTCCAAAGATATGACTAAAATTTGGCGATGCATTATAATTTCCTAGGAAATTCTTACCGATTAATAATCATATAGGAATTTCATGTGAATCCTAGAAGGCATCACATTCTCTCGTTCCGGAGGATTATATAGGATCTTTCTATAGAGTAGAGCATTTTGGTGACTGAGCCCATGGCGGACGAAATTAAGAAGAAAAATAAACCCATGAGCTTTGAGCAATAAACAGTGCATGTGCTGAAATACCTTGAATTGCGACTTGTAAAAAAAACCATGAGCTTTGAGCAATAAACAATGCATGTGCTGAAAAGCCACATTTTCTTTTTTGCGCAGCCCCCATCGCAACGCATTTTATCATGAAAATTTACACGCACGTACATAATGCATCAAGGTATATGTCTATTTTTAAAAAACATAGTGAAACTTAAAAAAGTACTCCCTCCGTTCCACAATAAGTGACTCAAAAATGACTCAACTTTGTACTAAAGTTAGTGCAAAGTTGAGTCACTTATTTTGTGATGGATGGAGTATGAAATTTGAATTCTTCAAAATTCGGCCTCCATAGAGAGCTGGTCCTCCCTTCAGCACTTCGGCTTTCTAGGGGATTTCTTTCCCGGATAAAAAATCCTTCTCCGGGTGACTCTGAACTTAAGACAATGCAAGGAATCTTCAGTAACCACCCTGTGGGCTGTGGCTACGGCGACAAGAATAGTAATCAAGGACTAACCATGGTTCTTGAGAACATTATGAGCGAGTGCTTAAAAGTAACACGAGTGGGCATGAAAATTAGGTGCGCCCTCGCTGTCATTCAAGCGGCGCGGTCCTCATCTGCATTATTAATGATGTTGCGCGTCATGTGGACACGATCGACCGATCTTAATGCAGCTAGCTGCAGATCGATCGATGGATCGACGATAGTCTAGATCCAAGAATGCATTTTCTTTTCTTTTTATTTTATTTAGGGAAGATCAAGGTGTTTTTAGGAAGATCAAGTGCAGTTAGGTAAAAGATCGAGAGAGAAAACCACAGCCACCTTAGTACGTTCCTTTCTTTCCGTGCTAAAGACATTTATTCTTTTCTATTTATTAAATTTGTATGGTTGCACGCGGTAGAAAAAAAGAAGACAGGACGCATCAAGCCCCTCCACTAACAAGACCAAACAATTTACTTTGATCAGCACGCACCAAGCTACACGATAGCTTATAATATAACCGCACACAACATCGAGAACAAAGTGAAAATGACACCCGACACGCACACCCAAAACAGCTTGGCGAGAGAGAGAGAACAGGGTTCGTGAGCGATCGATATATCCCATCAATCCGGAGACGACCAATAAGAAGCAAGCAAGGTGGTGCATCATGTGTTGCACTCGCTGAGAATAGTAGTATTGGTATTGTACTGAAAGAAAATGCTGGCATCTCCACACACATAGAGCAAGAGCACATTCAGAGAGGCCATGAGATTGTCCATGACTTTTGGCCCTGAATCCTCCCAGCTACCTGTACTAGTAATCTACAGGATACCCATGTCGCCGTGCACGGTGCACCCATGCCATGCCATGACTTTTCAGGTGCTCCTTTCATTTGCCTAGTAGCTCCTCTCCCCTTCTCGAAGGCCGGAGGGGCAGAAGCGCCATTTAGCTCTATCTTTATTTTTTGAGAAAGCTATTTAGGTCTATCTATCGTGTGGATAAACCCTGTGATGCGCCGCTGTGTCGTGTCAAGCAGCTCACCATGAGCCCCATCGACGGGCCAGGCCAGCTCTCGAGTGGGGACACGAGTGACGTGGGTGGTGCAACGCATGCGTGTGTCCGCTTGCTCTTTAGTTGCGCCCTTGTCCCACCCAAGCGACGACCTACCCTGCCTCACCCAGCTACCTAGCTAGCTCAGCCTTGTCTCAAAAAAAAAAAGCTAGCTCAGCCGCCTCTTGTCCTGTACTCCTGTGGCATGCGTGCATGCATATCCGGATGGAGGCCGATATTCACACAGAGATACTAATTTTTTTAAACAAGATATTCACATTTTTCAAACAAGATAATCATACACTATCAGCATGGGATTTTTTTTAATAATTAATCACTCGCGGTGGTGAATCACTTGGGGCAACAGAAGTCACGGGGCATCGGTTCCTCGAGCATAATTCCCGCAACATTATTGATTTTTTAGCATAATATAATCATTGCATCGAGTTCCAATTCCCCTTGCATAATTGCGGCACTTGCTTGTTTTCTTCGGCGGCTTTTTTCTCGCTGAAGAATATGTATGGTACAAACACGGGGAGATTCTCTTGGTCATATCACCTGGTTCCATTCAGGGTTAATTCAGATGTGACACACCAGCCGTCCTCACCAGTAGTCATGATATTGAATTTTTTTTTCTTGGAAAAGGAGAAGTCATGATATTGATAGAAAAAAATACATTGAGAAATCCTGAAGAAACTATTTCCTTCGAGAAACATCGAATTGAAGGCGTTCCGATATGAGGAGAAAAAACAGACTTGTCCACCAAACCAAAAAAGATTGGACAAAACCACAATCAATTATTCTTGAAAGCTACGCGCTATAATCTCGCGTGTCTCGGTTGAGGACGCGTGCTAATCGCCGATTTGCTGTCATCGACGGCGACATGTTAGCAAATGAAAATGAAACGCTTAATAATCTCTTGTACTCTCTATGTTCCCTTTTATGAGGCGTTTTACACATTCCAGACACGCCCAAAACAGTTCAAAGCGAACGGGCTAAAACATCTTGTAAAAAAGAACGGAGGGAGTGTTTGTCCATGTCCTTTTACAGTTTGACGGCATTTGTTGGTAGTACAAGATAAGTTCATGACCAACAAAACTTTGAATTCAAGATACTCCATGTTGGACTTGGATTGCCAATCAGCTATTGGCTCATGGGTGAAGCAGGCAGCCTACTAGCCCAAGATACTATACTAACATAAAAATGCCCTGCCACAGGAAGCCTATAAACAACTCAACAAAGTCAAAGAAGAAACAATATTCAGATATACTCCATGTTGCAGCAGCAGGATGGTGCTCCACCAGCAGCAACCTGGGCACAGTCCACTTGCTTGCCACTGCCACCAGACAAGGATTAAGCATCTAGCTGACACAAGTGCTTATTAAACACACAAAGGGACAGCCTCGGATCTCCCTCTCAGAAAGATTAGCAGCAGCTGCTGCCTGTACTTAATTTAATCAAAGCAGCATCAAGGTAAACTAGGTTAGGAGCAGCAGCTACGTACATGCTTTACTAATTAAGAAAGAAACATGAGGTGTAACAACCTTGGTTTGTTTAGTAACACTGGTTAACCGGCCAAGTGGCACCAAAAGTGCTAGATTAAGAAGCTGTAACTAACCAGTCAAGCAGCATTAGCAGCAGCATCAAGTAGTAGCAGTAGTAGTAATACGCCACGTCGGCGTCAGCTGTTTTGGTGCTACACTTCTATGGCACATTTACAGTACATTAGCAGCCAGGGGACGATGGGTCAGCAATGCTGTCTGAACCCTGAGGCCAGTCGCCTCTTCTCTTCTTCTTCTTCACCTCCTTGTCATTGCTGCTGCTGCTGCTGCTACCATCCAAATCCTGGAGCTTTCCATCGGTTAAATTCCAGGCCAAAATAGTGGGCGCCCACCAGCGTCCCCCTCCTCCCCTCTCCCCCCCTGTCCTCATATGCCCGCTCCCGTCCTCCTCGTGCCAGTTCTTCCTTTCCTTGCTTCTTTCGCTCTGCCAATACCCCTCCTCCTCCTCCTCGCTGAATCTCACCGCTTCTCCCGAGGAGGCCCGTCGCGTCTCGCCGCTTCGGAGGCCGGCCGTTGAGGCGCCCGTTCCCTGCGGAGGAGGAAGAAAGGTTGGGTTTTGCGCCGGTTGGGATTTTGGGTTTCGTGCTTCTTGGAATCCCAGGCCCGGTTTCTGATTTAGGTTGTTTTTAGGGTGTCGGGGTCGCGATTCAGAGTCCCTGTGCTGTGATTCTTGCCGCTCACTGCTTCCATTTCTGTTTTCCTGCAAGTATCCCCCAGAATTCAGACTTCAGAGCGGCCGGAATCGGAGGCGGAGGTGTGAGGCGTCGATGTGAAGATTTCAGGTCCAACTTTGAGCGAGAGGCCAAGAATTGCGCCTGATCTTGTTCAAAGATGAATTCGTATCCGTAATATCTTCAAAAAAAAAATCGTATCCGTAAGCTCGGTTTTCGGTTTGGTTGTTGGTGCCAAGACTGCAAGTGGAGGGCTTGTTCGTTCCCTGGGACTGTCGTTTTTCGTGGGGATTTGAGAGCTGCGGCCGAGGTCAAAAGAGATCAATGGCGTCGCTATCCGAAAGCGAGGGGACGAACAGGGGCAGCATGTGGGAACTGGATCAGAACCTTGATCAGCCCATGGATGAGGAAGCCACCAGGCTCAAGAATATGTACCGAGAAAAGGTCTGGTGTTTCTTTCTTCAGTTAGTTGCTTTTATTTATTATTAATTCATTTATTTATATTACTAGTATTTTAATTCCTCTGTATTTGGCTGCCAAGACTTGGTTGTTTTCAGAGAATGTGAAATTGGTCTCTGCATGTGACAGATTCAGTTAGTTTGTGCTTTGAGGACATCTAGAACATACGTACTACTTTGATGTGGATTGTTTGTTATCTGTAGCGCGCGAAGTAATCTGGTGTAGTTGGTATGATGGGATTCCCATTTTAATTTGGATGCTGGTGGGATTACTGAGTAACTGAAGAAATCAAGAAACAGCGATTTTAGTGTTTCTTTCTTAATGAAAATGACACGCTTCCAGGTGTGTCCGAGAAAAGAAAAATGAGCAGCGGTGGTTCTGAACATCCAAGTTTTTTGTGCATTCCATTTCGATAAAACAATCAGCAGAAGAATCTTTAGTTCTGAAGTTTAATGCCTCTGTATTTTTGAAAAGAAACAGAATGCTTGTTTTTTATTGCTGAAGTTGTTAGGATACTTAATCAGGATCTTATATTGACTGTTATTTCCCTTGCCGCAGAAATTCTCATCAATTTTGCTACTGCGGCTCGCATTTCAGAGCCTTGGGGTGGTCTTTGGTGATTTGGGCACATCACCGTTGTATGTGTTCTATAATGCCTTTCCTCGTGGAGTAGATGACGATGAGGATGTTATTGGAGCTCTTTCCTTGATCATATACACCCTTACTCTGATCCCTCTTCTGAAGTATGTTTTCGTTGTCTTGCGGGCAAATGACAATGGTCAAGGTGAGATAGTTGATCTTCAGAAGTTCCAAGTATCATACTAGATAGACCTTCAATGAGATGGTGTTTCTTATGATCTGCTCTCTACTTGGCAAACAAGAAAATACTGACTGCAATACATCTCAAATGTTGGTTTCTACACATTAGGCAACACTAAGCACACGAGAAGTTTAATAGTCGCAACTAGTAGTATAACAGTGCATTTTTTCCATCAGATTGGTAGGTAAATGTTAACTGAATGCCTTTCTAGTCACGAGATGACAGAGTGGCAGCTAAATTATTCTCTTCAAACTATGGAAAGTTTAATCTGACATCATTTTACTGTTGCTCAATGTTGGAAATGACTCTTCCATGCACAGTTCTGTGACTTCTTGATTTGGTAACTTTGTTTGCGTTAATTCAGAGGCGGTGACCTTTTTTTTTTCAACTTGCAGGTGGTACACTTGCTCTATATTCACTACTCTGCCGTCATGCAAAGATCAACACTATTCCCAACCAACACAAGACTGACGAGGACCTGACGACATATAGTCGGCAAACTTATGAGGAGAACTCATTGGCAGCAAACATAAAGAGATGGCTAGAAACACGCGCATATAAAAGAAACTGTCTTCTTATTCTGGTCCTCCTTGGTACTTGTACAGCTATTGGAGATGGAATCCTTACTCCTGCTATATCAGGTTTCTGCATAATCTCTTCTGAAGTCATGTTCAGCATCTATTCTTCTTGTGAGTAAATTGAATGTTTTCAGGAATCTGATTTATGATTTTGTGTTTCACAGTTCTTTCGGCATCAGGTGGAATAAAAGTTCAAAATCCAAACATGAGCACCGGTAATATTGTGTTTTCAATCTTGCATACTGTAACTTCTATAAACTAGGTGATTTCCCCACGCGTTGCTGCGGCAATTTAAAGATTAATTTAGAGTTACTGGCGATCAACTATTTAGGTATATAGGATTCTTCAAGTAGGTTAGTATGTAGAAGCATCATATCACTGCAACAATGAAAGGAAGTCAAGTGCAATTCACATCTGTTTTATGCCTTAATTATGATATCATGTGTACGTTTGCCCTTATACTCTAGCTTTTGCATAAATCCTTGTTGTAAACTTGCTTCATCTTTGATTTTCTTTGCATCTGCAGATATAGTTGTCCTTGTCGCCGTGATCATCTTGATCGGAGTATTCAGCATGCAACATTATGGTACAGACAAAGTTGGATGGCTATTTGCACCTATGGTTCTCATCTGGTTCATTTTGATTGGAAGTGTCGGAGCACTGAACATACACAAGCATGGTAGCTCTGTATTAAAAGCATACAATCCAGTCTATATATACCGGTATTTCCGAAGGCGGGGGAATTCTTCTAACACCTGGACTGTTCTTGGAGGAATCATGCTTAGCATCACAGGTCAGGCGGTTTACAGATTAACTTCCATCAACTTATAATAGAACCCATATGACATGCAGAAAAATGTTTCTTTCTCTTCAGGAACTGAAGCATTATTTGCGGATCTATGTCATTTTCCTGTGTTGGCCATTCAGGTAACATGTCTTCCGTGAATCATTGTGATATTATCTGTACGCAAACGTGTGATGTCTAAAGTGAAAACGTCTATTTGCAGATTGCATTCACCTGCATTGTATTCCCATGCCTTCTTCTGGCATACACAGGGCAAGCAGCTTATATAATTTCCAACAAGCAACATGTGAATGACGCCTTCTATCGCTCCATTCCAGGTCCTCCTCACCTATTATAGCTTTTCATCCTATTGACTGATCAATCCTAAGATAGATTGGTCGATGTGCCAGCACATTACGTCTGCCTTGTGCACACTAGCATAGTGCGTAGCCATATTGACAGTGCATGCTAGTGCCGTTGCTGTATGTAATATGGTTCTCATAGTGAGATTTTTAATCATTGCAGATAGCATATACTGGCCAGCCTTTGTTATCGCAACTGCTGCAGCAATAATTGCAAGTCAAGCCACCATATCTGCAACCTACTCGATAATAAAGCAGGCTCTTGCACTAGGCTGTTTTCCCCGCGTGAAGGTAGTCCACACCTCGAAGAAATTTCTTGGGCAGATTTATATCCCTGACATCAACTGGCTCCTCCTGGTTCTTTGTATTGCTGTGACTGCTGGATTCAAGAACCAAAGCCAAATAGGAAGTGCATATGGTATGGTTTAATTTTTAAATATGGATTTGATGTGCATTCCATGTTTGCAGTACCATGTAGTATATGCTCCCGAGCTTGGAAAAGCTACATGCAGACAATTTAAAAAGAAAGATTGCCATATAATAGAAAGAGCGACTGCTAATACAAGAATGAAATTGTCCTGGAATAAGAACTGTTGCTGAATTTTCATGATATAATAATCTCCATTTTATATATCAGACAACTCTAAATTTACATTCCTCTTGCATGAACAGGCACTGCAGTGGTTATAGTTATGCTAGTGACAACGTTCCTCATGGTACCAATAATGCTGCTGGTCTGGAAGAGTCACTGGATTCTTGTCGTCACCTTTATTGTGTTCTCGTTGATGGTAGAGCTACCATACTTCTGGGCTTGCATATTGAAGATCGACCAGGGCGGTTGGGTCCCGCTTGTCATCGCAATAGCCTTCTTCATCATCATGTATGTGTGGCACTATTGCACTGTAAAGCGGTATGAATTTGAGATGCACAGCAAGGTGTCGATGGCCTGGATTCTTGGCCTTGGTCCGAGCCTTGGTCTAGTCAGGGTTCCAGGGATAGGCTTTGTGTACACTGAGCTGGCAAGCGGCGTTCCGCACATCTTCTCCCACTTTATTACCAACCTGCCTGCTATCCACTCGGTTGTTGTCTTCGTCTGTGTCAAGTATCTTCCAGTCTACACTGTCCCGGTGGAGGAGCGGTTCCTTGTGAGGAGGATTGGGCCGAAGAACTTCCATATATTCCGCTGCATTGCAAGGTATGGATATAAAGACCTCCACAAGAAAGATGATGACTTTGAGAAGATGCTCTTTGACTGCCTCACGTTATTCATCCGACTCGAGAGCATGATGGACGGTTATTCAGATTCCGACGAGTTCAGTTTACCGGAGCAGAGGACCGAAGGATCCATCAACACTGCATTTCTGGCAGACAAAACTGCCAACACAATGTGCTCCAATGGTGACCTGAGCTACTCATCACAGGATTCTATTGTGCCAGTGCAGTCACCCCTCGGGGTAAACAATCTGTTGACGTACTCAAGCCAAACCAACCGTACGGTCAGCAGCGAGGTTGAGTTCTTGAACCGGTGCAGGGATGCTGGTGTTGTGCACATCCTAGGGAACACCATTGTGCGCGCTCGGAGAGAGTCAGGGATCATCAAGAGGATTTCTGTAGATTACTTGTATGCCTTCATGAGGAGGATCTGCAGGGAGAACAGCGTGATGTTCAATATTCCTCATGAGAGCCTTCTTAATGTTGGGCAAATATACTACATCTGAAACATCATTTTCCGTTTGGTTTGTACTCCCTCCGTCCGAAAATATTTGTCATCAAAATGGACAAAAAGATACGTATCTAGAACTAAAATACATCTAGATACATCCTATTTTATTCATTTTGATGACAAGTATTTCCGGACGGAGGGAGTATTAGATTCTGAGCAAATAGCTCTGATGTACTGTTCTCTGGAGAGGAGAGTGGGCTGGCTGCTTTAAACTGTAAATAGGGAACTTATCGGTCGTAGATTATAAGTAGGGAATAGCCTCAGATTTTGTTTCGCGCCCTGCATCTTTTCAGGCAGTGTTCATGCTAGAAATGTTCGCCTTTTGTCTTGTAATTGCTAAGATTCAGATGCTTCCTTTCCCTGATAAATCATATATTCTGATAGTTGTCTAGGAAAATCTTCAACTGGCAACTCATGGATTCAAAAGTATTTGCAGCTTTCTAAGTTGTCACCTTTGCTTTCACTGAAAAACCATCGTCATCTTTGTAGCTGGCTGCAAAGGTTTAGGTTTTTAGTATGGCTGAATTTGATGTGACAGTCAGATAGATGTACAGATGTTGTGCAACAAAAAGGAAAAAAGCAAACACGCTCCTGCAAAATGCCTTAGTCAAACTAATTAAACAGTCGTTACACAAACCATAGTTTCAGGATGATCATATTCTCATCTGAATTCAGCAACAAGGGAGTTCCACGATTGCTAGCAGATAAAACTACCTAGATGGCTACATCACTGATTACATTTGCAGGTCATGATGGTGGGCTGGTTGCTGATGACTGAACCAGAAATTTGACAAAAGATCTTCGTCCCAAAATGAAACTAGCCTGGACTACGAACCACTCAGCATATTGAGGGCTAATTGGCCTTAGCCAATCTACGAAGCTGGCTTGGGTGCGGCTTTTTATCCTGATTGCAACAAGCTGGGTCGCAAGGGATCTTTCCACACGGGCACTTGTCTCCATGACTGACAACAGCTTCTGCGATCGACCTTTTCTGGCGACGACGACGAAGTTCCTCGAGCTCGCACTTCAGGTTGTCAACCTGCTGCTCAAGTGAATCAACCTTGTCAGTGAGGTAGTTCATGTGCTCAATCGCCTTCTCAGGGAACTTCCTGTCCAACCATTGGGTGAAACCACAGTCCTGTTTGGGATCCTGACAGAAACAGAAAAAAAAAATCATCATTGTGGATCAATGCAGTGATAGTTCAGAGCAGTACATACGACCGGACCCTGGTAAACATTTTCAGAAGGAAACTCACCACGAAGAGAGGGCAGCGGTAGAACCTTCGCCCCGGGTCTTGACGGTCCCATGAAGTTTCAATGGTGCAAGGTTTATCATGCTTGCAAGTTGGCCAGCTTCCATCATCATCGGATTCATCAGTCACTGCAGGATCTTCATCTGCGACGGGTGCGGCATTGCTGGCAACTGCCTTGGTAGCAGAGGCTGTTTTCTTGACACTCCACTTGACAAACAGTCTGAAAACTCCAACATGGCGCCATGCCACATTCAGGAATGCCCTCCAGGAATCGTCCCCTATGATATCAATCAGCACGGTAGAAGGAGGAGCCAAGGGATTGTTCCGCACATACAGAATGTGGTGTAGAGTGATCTCATGCATCCCGTCGTTCAACTGGAACATCTGCATTATCCAGCGCCGCACTTGCTCGAACGACTTGTTCAGCGGATCTGGCAGCCGACTGACCAGAAACGGGCAATCCGGACTCACTAGTGCTCCCTCAGGTCCAATGGAAATCTTTCCTTCTGCGGGAAAAATCACAAACTCGTCTGGCATCGACATGCCTGTAGAAAAATGCAGGTATGAATGAACTATTTTTCACATCTGTGATATTTCTTCTGAAACTAAATTTCTACTTTACCAATATATATATCGGCAATCCATGACGACCCTCAACCGCCGTCCTAACAGTAGCAACCTCTAAATGAGGGAGAGAGAGAAAAAAAAAGTTTGTCCTACATGTTTTCCATACCACAAAAAATCCATATGTTCCCCAATTCAACTGAGACGATGTTATTTTTGGAGAAAACTGACATAATGACATTCTTCCCTAATCAGCAGCAATCATCATCACCAGAACATCCTTTTTCTGTTTCCTACAACTTGGCAGCTAATCGATTTATACACAATTCATGTGCCCCTCCTAGTCAACACCCATAGATTAGAAACATTCTTCCCTAATCAGCAACCGTCATCACCATGTTCTCCAGTCCAACTGACATAGTGAAATTCTTTCCTAATCAGTAATCGTGATCGCTAGTGGCGCCATGCTTCAGCATAACCGCATCAAAGCAAAGAAAAGGAGGAAGGAAATCGCCGCGATCGGATAACCTTTACCTCGCAGAGGAAGGCGTACCGGCGCGGCGGGATGACCGCCGCGAGCGCGCGAGACCACCGGGAAGCAGCAGAACCCCCTCCTCCCTCCGGCTGGATTGCCGCCTGAACCCTAGGCTGGACCTCCTTCTGCGGTTGGAATGTGCGAGATTTCTCCCCCGTTTTGCCCCCTTTTAATCATGCGGGGTGCCGCGGCGGAAACCGAGCGGGCTCGGCTGGAGTGGATTTTGGCGGGGAGTGGTTTTCCTCTCCCGCGCGGACGATTTGAAGATTTTGGGACTGCTGCGGACGCGCGCACGATGATCGTGCATTCGTGCTACTGCTGGACCCAGAGTGGGATGGGAATGAAATACCAGGGGTGTCGATGCAAATGCTCCTTGCCTCGGAGCAGAAGGACGCAGCCATGGGGAAATCTATAAATACGCTGTCCCCCCTAATTTGTAAGGTTTCATATTCAATTGATGTCTTTATTTCTGAAATTAGATCGTCCGATTTTAACTGGACCAAGAATTTTTCAATTTTGCAGTTTTAATTTATTGCGCTCTTTAACTTCGCAGTTTCTTTTCCCATTCGATCGAGGTATTTATTTTGGAATTTGGTTCATGATATTGACTTGATCAAATTTAGACCGGGTAGAGCCGATAAACGGGAACGGCTGCACCAAGGCATGGGGAGTCTGCGTCAAGAGTCATAGACGAGCAGTTCCGATGTTTCGTTCAGAGCCGAAGACATCCATGAAAGCGCATGAGGTGGGATGACGGCACCGCTGCGCGGCGAGGAGGACGGGGGAAGAAAGTAGCGAATACATACTATGGATCCTAGCAACGGAGGGAGCATTGGGAGCGGCAACCGTTGGAGATACTCATGGTAGCTGCGAGCCTGCGACAGTGGCGGCGTAGGTTCGGTTCGTGTGCAAAGAGAGGAGATGAGAGGTGAGGATGGAGGAATGTGGAGTGATTGGTCTGATGGACCGGGTTGAGGGCGAAATCCACCAGCAGCTCATTCGTAACGCCGCTAGCAACGTCGGACCCGACGAACCACAGTCCTCCAAAAATGCTATGAGGAAGCGGCCCTTTTAGGAGATCCGTGCTAGTCGTACGATGCGCCAAACATTACTTTTACGTGAATCGTGAATCGGACGGCCATGTACTACCATATCACAAGAATGGATGGTTCTGGAGTTTAATTGCGCGAGGGGCTTTCTAGAGTGCCTAGTTACAATGTCTAAATGAGATCCTCTGTTGAATGTTTAGTTTATTAAACTTAGTGTATGTTGTGAAGGAGCCCCACTCATCATTGTCGCCGTAATGTCACGAAGTGTATCACTGTTGTTGTAAAGGTTATGATGTGAAAGTAATTTGAGGTGACGGTAAAAGCCTTCACCCCTAACTTTTATGATTGATGAGGAAATTACGGAGAGCCCTTTGAGAGGTCGTGTCCACGAGACAACCCTTAATTACCGTCATTGTAACATGTAGGGGGAGACCAACATTGGGGTGTGTGTGACACAAAGTCTGCCTAAGTAGAACATGTTATGTACCCGGCTCCGTCTGACATAATCGTCAAGAGTGGCTCGAGTATTCACACAATACTATGTCGATGCATATGTTACGTTAGAGATATACCAATGGGAATTTCGGACTCCTCGAGAAAGCCTTACTCCTCTGTCAGTTCCACTTGTTACCCGTGCTATTGCTTCTATTACCTTTTCATATTATTTACTTTCAGTTATCTCTTCAAAGAAAAAACAATCATTTATTTTCACCGTCATTCGTATGGAGTCTACAAACACTTGCAGACACAAATCCATAATTCACAACGAGAGGTAATTGTTGGAAATATGCCCTAGAGGCAATAATAAAATGATTATTATTATATTTCCTTGTTCATGATAATTGTATGTTATTCATGCTTGAATTGTATTATCCGGAAACGGTGATACATGTGTGAATACACAGACCACAACGTGTCCCTGATAAACCTCTAGTTACTAGCTCGTTGATCAACAGATGGTTACGGTTTCCTGACCATGGACATTGGATGTCATTGATAACGAGATCAAATCATTAGGAGAATGATGTGATGGACAAGACCCAATCCTAAGCCTAGCACAAGATTGTGTAGTTCGTAATGCTAAAGCTTTTCCAATGTCAAGTATTTTTTTCCTTAGACCATGAGGTTGTGCAACTCCCGGATACCGTAGGGATACTTTGGGTGTGCCAAACGTCACAACGTAACTGGGTGGCTATAAAGGTACGCAACGGGTATCTCCGAAAGTATCTGTTGAGTTGGCACGAACCGAGACTGAGATTTGTCACTCTGTGTGACGGAGAGGTATCTCTGGGCCCACTCGGTAAGACGTCATCATAATGAGCTCAATGTGACTAAGGAGTTGGTCACGGGATGATGTATTATGGAACGAGTAAAGAGACTTGCCATGACGAGATTGAACAAGGTATCGGTATACCGACGGTCGAATCTTGGGCAAGTGCTATGCCGATAGACAAAGGGAATTGCATACGTGATTGAGTGAATCCTTGACACCGTGGTTCATCCGATGATATCATCGAGGAACATGTAGGAACAAACATGGGTATCTAGGTCCCGCTGTTCGTTATTGACCGGAGAGTCATCTCGGTCATGTCTACGTGTCTCCCGAACCCGTAGGGTCTACACACTTAAGGTTCGGTGACGCTAGGGTTGTAGAGATATATGCACACGGTAAGCCGAATGTTGTTCGGAGTCCCGGATGAGATCCCGGACGTCACGAGGAGTTCTGAAATGGTCCGGAGGTAAAGAATTATATATAAGAAGTCCAGTTTCGGACATCGGGAGAGTTTCGGGGGTCACCGGTAGTGTACCGGGACCACCGAAAGGGTCCCGGTGGTCCACCGGGTGGGGCCACCTATCCCGGAGGGCCCCATGGGCCATAGGAGAAGGGGAACCAGCCAGTAGTGAGCTGGCGCACTCCTTTGGGCCTCCCCTTTGCGCCTAGGGTTGGAAACCCACTACTAGAAAAAGGGCTATAGATGGGATTGACACTAATGGCGCACGAGACATGCGGTGCACCATTAGTATATACTAATGGCGCACCACCTTCTGGTACGTCATTAGAGTTGAATACACTAATGGCGCACCTGCCTCAGGGTGCGTCATTAGTATCATTTTTTTTCCTTTTCCAAACATACTAATGGCGCATCCAGACACAGTGCGTCATTACTAGTTGTAACTAGTAATGGCGCACCAGTCACACAGTGCGCCACTACTGTTGTTTTTTTATTATATTTTTATTCTTTTTTTTGCATAACTACTAATGGCGCATTGTTCCACAGTGCGCCATTACTAGTTTAAACTAGTAATGGCGCACTTTGGCACAGTGCGCCATTAGTATGTTATTTTTTATTATTAGTTTGCAAAACTACTAATGGCGCACCACCTGCTGGTGCGCCATTAGTAACCTGGGTTACTAATGGCGCATTTGGAGGTGGTGCGCCATTAGTAAGTGGGCACCAACAAGATATTTTGGACAGCCACTCGTACCCACTCACTTTCTCCCCACTTCATTCTCTCCACCTCCTCCTCCAAAGCTTGTCTCGGGTGCCTCCTCTTTGTCACCTTATTTCCACCATAGATTCATTCAAATTAAGTGGTTAAATTACCTTTTTTTGATAGGTAAGTAAGGGGGGAGCTATATTTATGTTGTTCTCCCTACAACAATGTGCACATGCACTTTTTATGGCCTAGCTAGATCTATGTATGTTCGTGGTGTTGCATATGTTTGTGGTGTTGCATATGTGTTTGTGTTTGGAGGTGTACCGGTATTTGAAATGAGATAGTTGCCAATATTTTGTCGGAATGTTGATTCATTTCCGTTTCGGCGAGAATTTTGGCATTAAGCATTCTTTTTGGTCCTATTTTTAGGGAAAGTCATGCCAAATTTTTTCTTGGTTCTAAAATATCGTTTTGCTCTACCCCGCAGGCGACCATGGTCCGCACGATGACCGAAGGCATCGTGAATAGGTTTTTGAGCTCCGTGAAGGCCGAGATGCTTCAAAAGAACGAGACGAAGATAAGATGTCCGTGTCGAAGATGCAAGCTGAAGAGCCTTATTGCGGACCCGGATTCCGGGCAGGTGGGGGACCACCTGCTCTTGCGTGGTTTCATGGATGGCTATCGGTGGCAAGGTGATGAAGATGACTACAAAGTCGTCCATGGGGGCCGGGCAAGAAATGAGGAAGGGTAGCAAGACAACCACCGCGGCTCGGGCGGGCGAGAAGACGAAGAATCCCCAGGAGATGATCACGACGATGATGCTGTACACAGTCATCATGTAGAAGATGCAGGACATGATGATGAGGAAGATGCCGGAGCAGACGACGGGCATGATCATGAAGATGATGATGCCGGCGGAGCAGACGACGCTGGACCATCGATGGGCTGGGTGCAGGACCCTCATATTCAAGAGCTGCTTCTCAAGCAGACGGATAACGCAAGAGCTGCCTCCCGAGAGAAAGCCAATATGGATCAACTGGAGATAGACGCGGTTACTCCATTGTATGAAGGATGCAAGCCCGAGGATACCCGCCTGAAAGTAACGCTCATGGCTCTGGAGATGAAGGTAAAACACAAATTGACCGACGCATGCTTCGACGAGAACATGTCATTCTGGCACGAACGTCTTCCCAAGGGGAACAAGTGCCCGACCAGTTTCGAGGAGGCGAAGAAAATCGTGTGTCCTCTGGATTTACCGCACGTGAAATACCATGTGTGCATGAACAATTGCATCATTTATCGGGACGAGCACGCGGAGTATACCATATGTCCGGTGTGCGGCATCACTCGATACAAGAAGAGGAAGAAAGCTCCTCGAAAAGTGGTGTGGTACTGTCCAATCACTCCTCGTCTGCATCGGTATTTCGCGGACCCTAAGGTAGCAAAGCTCCTGCGTTAGCACGCGGATAGGGAGGAGAAGAAGCGAGTGTTGGGGAACGTAGTATTTTAAAATTTTCCTACGATCACGCAAGATCTATCTACCAGATGCATAGCAACGAGAGGGGAGAGTGTGTCTACGTACCCTCGTAGACCGGGAGCGGAAGCGTCAAGTGACGCGGTTGATGTTGTCGAACTTCTTCGCGATCCAACCGATCAAGCACCGAACGTACGGCACCTCCGCGTTCAGCACACGTTCAGCTTGATGACGTCCCACGAGCTCTTGATCCAGTTGAGCTTCACGGGAGAGTTTCGTCAGCACGACGGCGTGGTGACGGATATGATGTGTTCACCGGCGCAGGGCTTCGCCTAAGCTCCGCGACGGTACGACCGAGGTGTGATTCTGTGGAGGGGGGCACCGCACACGGCTAAAACAATTCAACTTGTGTGTCTTTGGGTGCCCCCCTGCCCCCGTATATAAAGGAGCAAGGGAGGAGGGGCCGGCCAACTCTCCTGGTGCGGCTAGGGAAGGGATTCCTACTAGGAATAGGATTGCAATCCTATTCCTAGTAGGATTCACCGAAAGGAAGAAGGGGGAAAGGAATAGGAGAGGTGGCACCCCCCCAATCCTAGTCCAACTAGGATTCCTAGGTGGGGGCGCCGGCCAGTCCTATGGGCTGCCTCTCTCTCACCCTTTAGGCCCACTATGGACCATCCCCTCTCGTAGGGGGTTCCGGTAACCCCCTCCGGCAATCCCGATAAATCCGAAACTTTTCCGGTATACTTCCGGTGTCCGAATATAGCCGTCCAATATATCAATCTTTATGTCTCGGACATTCCGAGACTCCTCGTCATGTCCGTGATCTCATCCGGGACTCCGAACTACCTTCGGTACATCAATACTCATAAACTCATAATACCGATCGTCATCAAACGTTAAGCGTGCGGACCCTACGGGTTCGAGAACTATGTAGACATGACTGAGACTCATCTCCGGTCAATAACCAATAGCGGAACCTGGATGTTCATATTGGCTCCTACATATTCTACGAAGATCTTTTATCGGTCAGAACCGCATAACAACATACGTTGTTCCTTTTGTCAAACGGTATGTTACTTGCCCGAGATTCGATCGTCGGTATCTCTATACCTAGTTCAATCTCGTTACCGGCAAGTCTCTTTACTCGTTCCGTAACACATCATCTCGTGACTAACTCATTAGTCTTTTGCTTGCAAGGCTTATTGTGATGTGTGTTACCGAGAGGGCCCAGAGATACCTCTCCGACACTCGGAGTGACAAATCCTAATCTTGATCTATGCCAACACCACAAATACTTTCGGAGACACCTGTAGAGCATCTTTATGATCACCCAGTTACGTTGTGACGTTTGATAGCACACAAGGTGTTCCTACGGTATTCGGGAGTTGCATAATCTCATAGTCATAGGAACATGTATGAGTCATGAAGAAAGCAATAGCAGTTACACTAAACGATCATAGTGCTATGCTAACGGATGGGTCTTGTCCATCACATCATTCTCCTAATGATGTGATCCCGTTGATCAAATGACAACTCATGTCTATGGCTAGGAAACATAACCATCTTTGATCAATGAGCTAGTCTAGTAGAGGCATACTAGGGACATACTGTTTTGTCTATGTATTCACACATTTATTAAGTTTCCGGTTAATACAATTCTAGCATGAATAATAAACATTTATCATGATATAAGGAAATAAATAATAACTTTATTATTGCCTCTAGGGCATATTTCCTTCAGTCTCCCACTTGCACTAGAGTCAATAATCTAGCTCACATCGCCATGTGATTTAATACCGATAGTTCACATCGTTATGTGACCAACACCCAAAGGGTTTACTAGAGTCAATAATCTAGTTCACATCGCTATGTGATTAATACCCAAGAGTAATAAGGTGTGATCATGTTTTGCTTGTGAGAGAAGTTTAGTCAACGGGTCTGTCATATACAGATCCCTATGTATTTCGCAAATTTCTATGTCTACAATGCTCTGCATGGACCTACTCTAGCTAATTGCTCCCACTTTCAATATGCATCCAGATTGATACTTAGAGTTATCTGGATTTAGTGTCAAAGCTTGCATCGGCGTAACCCTTTACGACGAACTCTTTATCACCTCCATAATCGAGAAATATTTCCTTAGTCATCCAATTACTAAGGATAATTTTGACCGCTGTACAGTGATCTACTCCTGGATCACTATTGTACCTCCTTGTCAAACTCTTGGCAAGGTACACAACGTGTTTTGTACACAGCATGGCATACTTTATAGAACCTATGGCTGATGCATAGGGAATGACTTTCATTCTCTCTATATTTTTCTGCCGTGGTCTGGCTTTGAGTCTTACTGAACTTCACACCTTACAAATCAGGCAAGAACTTCTTCTTTGACTGATCCATTTTGAACTTACTTCAAAATCTTATCAAGGTATGTACTCATTGAAAGTCTTATCAAGCGTCTTGATCTATATAGATTCTTGATGCTCAATATGTAAGCAGCTTCACCGAGGTCTTTCATTGAAAAACTTTTATTCAAATATCCTTTTATGCTTTCCAGAAAATTCTACATCATTTCCGATCGACAATATGTCATTTACATATACTTATCAGAAAGGTTGTAGTGCTCCCACTCACTTCTTGTAAATACAGGCTTCTCCAAAAGTCTGTATAAAACCATATGCTTTGATCACCTCATCAAAGCGTATATTCCAACTCCGAGATGCTTGCACCAGTCCATAGATGGATCGCTGGAGCTTGCATACTTTGTTAGCACCTTTAGGATTGACAAAACCTTCGGGTTGCATCATATGCAATTTTTCTTTAATAAAATCATTAAAGAATGCAATTTTGTTATCCATTTGCCAGATTTCATAAAATGTGGCAATTGCTAACATGATTCGGACAGATTTAAGCATCGCTACAGGTGAGAAAGTCTCATCGTAGTCAACTCCTTGAACTTGTCGAAAACCTTTCGCAACAAGTCGAGCTTTAGTAAACAGTAACATTACCGTCAGCGTCGGTCTTCCTCTTGAAAATCCATTTATTTTCGATGGCCTGCCGATCATCGGGCAAGTCAACCAAAGTCCACACTTTGTTCTCATACATGGATCCCATCTCAGATTTCATGGCTTCAAGCCATTTTGCGGAATCTGGGCTCATCATCGCTTCCTCATAGTTCGTAGGTTCATCATGGTCTAGTAACATGATTCCCAGAACTGGGTTGCCGTACCACTCTGGTGCGGAACGTACTCTGGTTGATCTACGACGTTCAGCAGAAACTTGATCCGAAGTTTCATGATCATTATCATCAACTTCCTCACTAATTGGTGTAGGAATCACTGGAACAATTTCCTGTGATGTACTACTTTCCAATATGGGAGAAGGTACAATTACCTCATCAAGTTTCTACTTTCCTCCCACTCACTTCTTTCGAGATAAACTCTTTTTCTAGAAAGGATCCGTTCTTAGCAACGAATATTTTGCCTTCGGATCTGTGATAGAAGGTGTACCCAACAGTCTCTTTTGGGTATCCTATGAAGATTTACTTCTCCGGTTTGGGTTTGAGCTTATCATGTTGAAACTTTTTCACATAAGCATTGCAGTCCCAAACTTTAAGAAACAACAACTTTGGTTTCTTGCCAAACCACAGTTTTTAAGGCGTTGTTTCAACGGATTCAGATGAGGCCTTTATTTAACGTGAATGCAGCTGTCTCTAATGCATGACCCAAAAACGATAGTGGTAAATCGGTAAGAGACATCATAGATCGCACCATATCCAATAAAGTACGGTTACGACGTTCGGACACACCATTATGCTGTGGTGTTCCGGGTGGCGTGAGCTGTGAAACTATTCCACATTGTTTCAAATGAAGACCAAATTCGTAACTCAAATATTCTCCTCCACGATCAGATCGCAGGAACTTTATTTTCTTGTTACGATGATTCTCTACTTCACTCTGAAATTCTTTGAACTTTTCAAATGTTTCAGACTTGTGTTTCATTAAGTAGATATACCCATATCTGCTCAAATCATCAGTGAAGGTCAGAAAATAACGATACCCGCCGCGTGCTTCAACACTCATTGGTCCGCATACATCAGTATGTATGATTTTCCAACAAATATGTTGCTCGCTCCATAGTTCCGGAGAACGGAGTTTTAGTCATCTTGCCCATGAGGCATGGTTCGCAAGCACCAAGTGATTCCAAAAGTCCATCTTTATGGAGTTTCTTCATGCGTTTTACACCAATATGACCTAAACGGCAGTGCCACAAATAAGTTGCACTATCATTATTAACCTTGCATCTTTTGGCTCCAATATTATGAATATGTGTATCACAC
The DNA here is from genome assembly GCA_902687465.1 of Secale cereale. Classification (NCBI taxonomy): domain Eukaryota; kingdom Viridiplantae; phylum Streptophyta; class Magnoliopsida; order Poales; family Poaceae; genus Secale; species Secale cereale. Next base: position 779,274,857 of record LR738710.1, read on the forward strand.
GATCGAGATCCAATAAACTATTTTTATTGGGTGTATGACCATAGAAGGTTTTATTCATGTAAACAGAACAATAATTATTCTCTAACTTACATGAATAACCGTATTGCAATAAACATGATCAAATCACATTCATGCTCAACACAAACACCAAATAACAGTTATTTAGGTTCAACACTAATCCCGAAAGTATAGGGAGTGTGCGATGATGATCATATCAATCTTGGAACTATTTCTAATACACATCGTCACTTCATCCTTTAACTAGTTTCTGTTCATTATGCAACTCCCATTTTGAGTTACTACTCTTTAGCAACTGAACCAATATCAAATACCGAGGAGTTGCTATGAACACTAGTAAAATACACATTAATAATCTGTATCAAATATACCTTTGTTCACTTTGCCATCCTTCTTATCCGCCAAGTATCTAGGGCAGTTCCACTTCCAGTGACCATTTCCTTTGCAGTAGAAGCACTTAGTTTCAGGCTTGAGTTTACCTTTGGGTTTCTTCGTGGAAGTAGCAACTGACTTGCTATTCTTTTTGAAGTTCCCTTTCTTTCCCTTTGCCCTTTTTCTTGAAACTAGTGGTCTTGCTAACCATCAACACTTGATGCTTTTTCATGATTTCTACCTTCGCCTACTTCAGTATCGCGAAGAGCTGGGAATTCCTTTCGTCATCCCTTGCATATTTATAGTTCATCACGAAGTTCTACTAACTTGGTGATAGTGAGTAGAGAACTTTGTCAATTACTATCTTATCTGGAAGATTAACTCCCACTTGATTAAAGTAATTGTAGTACCCAGACAATCTGAGCACATGCTCATTGGTTGAGCTATTCTCCTCCATCTTGTAGGCAAAGTACTGTCAGAGGTCTTATACCTCTCGACACGGGCATGAGTATGAAATACTAATTTCAACTCTTGGAACATCTTATATGCTCCGTGGCGTTCAAAACGTTTTTGAAGTCCCGGTTCTAAGCCGTAAAGTATGGTGCACTTAAACTATCAAGTAGTCATCATATCGAGCTTTTGTCAAAAACGTTCATAACGTCTACATCTGCTCCTGCAATAGGTCTGTCACCTAGCGATGCATCAAGGACATAATTCTTCTGTGCAGCAATGAGGATAATCCTCAGATCACGGAACAATTCCGCATCATTGCTACTAACATCTTTCAACTTGGTTTTCTCTAGGAACATATGAAAAATAAACGGGGAGCAACATCGCGAGCTATTGATCTACAACATAGATATGCTAACACTTCCAGGACTAAGTTCATGATAAATTAAAGTTCAATTTAATCATATTAATTTAAAGAACTCCCACTTAGATAGACATCCCTCTGGTCATCTAAATGATCACGTGATCCAAATCAACTAAACCATGTCCGATCATCACGTGAGATGGAGTAGTTTTCAATGGTGAACATCTTATGTTGATCATATCTACTATATGATTCACGCTCGACCTTTCGGTCTCCAGTGTTCCGAGGCCATATCTGTATATGCTAGGCTCGTCAAGTTTAACCCGAGTATTCTGCGTGTGCAAAACTGGCTTACACCCGTTGTATTTGAACGTACAGCTTATCACACCCGATCATCACGTGGTGTCTCGGCACGACGAACTTTCGCAACGGTGCATACTCAGGGAGAACACTTATACCTTGAAATTTAGTAAGGGATCATCTTATAATGCTACCGTCGTTCTAAGCAAAATAAGAAGCATAATAAGATAAACATCACATGCAATCAAAATATGCGACATGATATGGCCATCATCATCTTGTGCTTTTGATCTCCATCTTCAAAGCACCGTCATGATCACCTTCGTCACCGGCTTGACACCTTGATCTTCATCGTAGCATTGTTGTCGTCTCGCCAACTATTGCTTCCACGACTATCGCTACCGCTTAGTGATAAAGTAAAGCAATTACATGGCGATTGCATTTCATACAATAAAGCGACAACCATATGGCTCCTGCCAGTTGCCGATAACTTTACAAAACATGATCATCTCATACAAAACCGTATAACTCATCATGTCTTGACCATATCACATCACAACATGCCCTGCAAATACAAATTAGACGTCCTCTACTTTGTTTGTTGCAAGTTTTACGTGGCTGCTACGGGCTTAGCAAGAACCGTTCTTACCTACGCATACAAAACCACAACGATGTTTCGTCAAGTATGTGCTGTTTTAACCTTCACAAGGACCGGGCGTAGCCACACTTGATTCAGCTAAAGTGAGAGAGACAGACACCCGCCAGTCACCTTTAAGCAACGAGTGCTCGTAACGGTGAAACCAGTCTCGCGTAAGCGTACGCGTAATGTCGGTCCGGGCCGCTTCATCTCACAATACCGCCGAAGCAAAGTATGACATGCTGGTAAGCAGTATGACTAGTATCGTCCACAATCTCATTGTGTTCTACTCGTGCATATCATCTACGCATAGACCTGGCTCATGATGCCACTGTTGGGGAACGTAGTATTTTAAAATTTTCCTACGATCACGCAAGATCTATCTACCAGATGCATAGCAACGAGAGGGGAGAGTGTGTCTACGTACCCTCGTAGACCGGGAGCGGAAGCGTCAAGTGACGCGGTTGATGTTGTCGAACTTCTTCGCGATCCAACCGATCAAGCACCGAACGTACGGCACCTCCGCGTTCAGCACACGTTCAGCTTGATGACGTCCCACGAGCTCTTGATCCAGTTGAGCTTCACGGGAGAGTTTCGTCAGCACGACGGCGTGGTGACGGATATGATGTGTTCACCGGCGCAGGGCTTCGCCTAAGCTCCGCGACGGTACGACCGAGGTGTGATTCTGTGGAGGGGGTACCGCACACGGCTAAAACAATTCAACTTTGTGTGTCTTTGGGTGCCCCCCTGCCCCCGTATATAAAGGAGCAAGGGAGGAGGGGCCGGCCAACTCTCCTGGTGCGGCTAGGGAAGGGATTCCTACTAGGAATAGGATTGCAATCCTATTCCTAGTAGGATTCACCGAAAGGAAGAAGGGGGAAAGGAATAGGAGAGGTGGCGCCCCCCCAATCCTAGTCCAACTAGGGTTCCTAGGTGGGGGCGCCGGCCAGCCCTATGGGCTGCCTCTCTCTCACCCTTTAGGCCCACTATGGACCATCCCCTCTCGTAGGGGGTTCCGGTAACCCCCTCCGGCAATCCCGATAAATCCGAAACTTTTCCGGTATACTTCCGGTGTCCGAATATAGCCGTCCAATATATCAATCTTTATGTATCGGACATTCCGAGACTCCTCGTCATGTCCGTGATCTCATCCGGGACTCCGAACTACCTTCGGTACATCAATACTCATAAACTCATAATACCGATCGTCATCAAACGTTAAGCGTGCGGACCCTACGGGTTCGAGAACTATGTAGACATGACTGAGACTCATCTCCGGTCAATAACCAATAGCGGAACCTGGATGTTCATATTGGCTCCTACATATTCTACGAAGATCTTTTATCGGTCAGAACCGCATAACAACATACGTTGTTCCTTTTGTCAAACGGTATGTTACTTGCCCGAGATTCGATCGTCGGTATCTCTATACCTAGTTCAATCTCGTTACCGGCAAGTCTCTTTACTCGTTCCGTAACACATCATCTCGTGACTAACTCATTAGTCTTTTGCTTTCAAGGCTTATTGTGATGTGTGTTACCGAGAGGGCCCAGAGATACCTCTCCGACACTCGGAGTGACAAATCCTAATCTTGATCTATGCCAACACCACGAATACTTTCGGAGACACCTGTAGAGCATCTTTATGATCACCCAGTTACGTTGTGACGTTTGATAGCACACAAGGTGTTCCTACGGTATTCGGGAGTTGTATAATCTCATAGTCATAGGAACATGTATAAGTCATGAAGAAAGCAATAGCAGTAAAACTAAACGATCATAGTGCTATGCTAACGGATGGGTCTAGTCCATCACATCATTCTCCTAATGATGTGATCCCGTTGATCAAATGACAACTCATGTCTATGGCTAGGAAACATAGCCATCTTTGATCAATGAGCTAGTCTAGTAGAGGCATACTAGGGACATATTGTTTTGTCTATGTATCCACACATGTACTAAGTTTCCGGTTAATACAATTCTAGCATGAATAAAAGACATTTATCATGATATAAGGAAATACAAATAACATCTTTATTATTGCCTCTAGGGCATATTTCCTTCAGTCTCCCACTTGAACTAGAGTCAATAATCTAGATTACAAAGTGATGATCCTCACACCCATGGAGTCTTGGTGCTGATCATGTTTTGCCCGTGGAAGAGGCTTAGTCAACGGGTCTGCAACATTTAGATCCGTATGTATTTTGCAAATCTCTATGTCTCCCTCCTTGACTAGATCGCGGATGGAATTGAAGCGTCTTTTGATGTGCTTTGTTCTCTTGTGAAACCTGGATTCCTTCGCCAAGGCTATGGCTCCAGTGTTGTCACAAAAGATTTTCATTGGGCCCGATGCACTAGGTACTACACCTAGATCGGATATGAACTCCTTCATCCAGACTCCTTCATTTGCTGCTTCCGAAGCAGCTATGTATTCCGCTTCACACGTAGATCCCGCCACGACGCTCTGCTTGGAACTGCACCAACTGACAGCTCCACCGTTCAATAAAAATACATATCCGGTTTGTGACTTTGAGTCATCCGGATCAGTGTCAAAGCTAGAATCGACGTAACCGTTTACGACGAGCTCTTTGTCACCTCCATATACGAGAAACATATCCTTTGTTCTTTTCAGATACTTTAGGATGTTTTTGACCGATGTCCAGTGATCCACTCCTGGATTACTTTGGTACCTCCCTGCTAGACTTATAGCAAGGCACACATCAGGTCTGGTACACAGCATTGCATACATGATAGATCCTATGGCTGAGGCATAGGGAATGACTTTCATTTTCTCTCTATCTTCTGCAGTGGTCGTGTTGGGGAACGTAGTATTTTAAAATTTTCCTACGATCACGCAAGATCTATCTACCAGATGCATAGCAACGAGAGGGGAGAGTGTGTCTACGTACCCTCGTAGACCGGGAGCGGAAGCGTCAAGTGACGCGGTTGATGTTGTCGAACTTCTTCGCGATCCAACCGATCAAGCACCGAACGTACGGCACCTCCGCGTTCAGCACACGTTCAGCTTGATGACGTCCCACGAGCTCTTGATCCAGTTGAGCTTCACGGGAGAGTTTCGTCAGCACGACGGCGTGGTGACAGATATGATGTGTTCACCGGCGCAGGGCTTCGCCTAAGCTCCGCGACGGTACGACCGAGGTGTGATTCTGTGGAGGGGGGCACCGCACACGGCTAAAACAATTCAACTTGTGTGTCTTTGGGTGCCCCCCTGCCCCCGTATATAAAGGAGCAGGGGAGGGAGGCCGGCCAACCTCTCCTGGTGCGGCTAGGGAGGGAGTCCTACTAGGAATAGGATTGCAATCCTATTCCTAGTAGGATTCACCGAAAGGAAGAAGGGGGAAAGGAATAGGAGAGGTGGCGCCCCCCCAATCCTAGTCCAACTAGGATTCCTAGGTGGGGGCGCCGGCCAGCCCTATGGGCTGTCTCTCTCTCACCCTTTAGGCCCACTATGGACCATCCCCTCTCGTAGGGGGTTCCGGTAACCCCCTCCGGCATTCCCGATAAATCCGAAACTTTTCCGGTATACTTCCGGTGTCCGAATATAGCCGTCCAATATATCAATCTTTATGTCTCGGGCATTCCGAGACTCCTCGTCATGTCCGTGATCTCATCCGGGACTCCGAACTACCTTCGGTACATCAATACTCAAAAACTCATAATACCGATCGTCATCAAACGTTAAGCGTGCGGACCCTACGGGTTCGAGAACTATGTAGACATGACCGAGACTCATCTCTGGTCAATAACCAATAGCGGAACCTGGATGTTCATATTGGCTCCTACATATTCTACGAAGATCTTTTATCGGTCAGAACCGCATAACAACATACGTTGTTCCTTTTGTCAAACGGTATGTTACTTGCCTGAGATTCGATCGTCGGTATCTCTATACCTAGTTCAATCTCGTTACCGGCAAGTCTCTTTACTCGTTCCGTAACACATCATCTCGTGACTAACTCATTAGTCTTTTGCTTGCAAGGCTTATTGTGATGTGTGTTACCGAGAGGGCCCAGAGATACCTCTCCGACACTCGGAGTGACAAATCCTAATCTTGATCTATGCCAACACCACGAATACTTTCGGAGACACCTGTAGAGCATCTTTATGATCACCCAGTTACGTTGTGACGTTTGATAGCACACAAGGTGTTCCTACGGTATTCGGGAGTTGCATAATCTCATAGTCATAGGAACATATATAAGTCATGAAGAAAGCAATAGCAGTTAAACTAAACGATCATAGTGCTATGCTAACAGATGGGTCTTGTCCATCACATCATTCTCCTAATGATGTGATCCCATTGATCAAATGACAACTCATGTCTATGGCTAGGAAACATAACCATCTTTGATCAATGAGCTAGTCTAGTAGAGGCATACTAGGGACATACTGTTTTGTCTATGTATTCACACATGTATTAAGTTTCCGGTTAATACAATTCTAGCATGAATAATAAACATTTATCGTGATATAAGGAAATAAATAATAACTTTATTATTGCCTCCTAGGGCATATTTCCTTCAGCGAGAAGATGACGCAAATGATCCGGAGATAGATAAAAAAGACAAGATGTTGAGTCACCCTAAGGATGTGAGCCAGTGGCAAGCGTTGAACTTCGAAGACGCAGAATTTGGGAATGATCCAAGGAACATCGTGCTGGGCGCGAGCACCGATGGAGTCAATCCGTTTGGCAGCCAGAGAAGCACACATAGCACCCGGCCTGTGTTTGTGTGGATGTACAACCTTCCCCCCTGGTTGTGCATGAAGAGGAAGTACATTCACATGAGTATGCTAATTGAAGGACCGAAACAACCAGGGAACGACATCAATCTGTATCTGGGGATGCTGAAAGAGGAGCTAGACACGTTGTGGAAAACGCCAGCCAATACGTGGGACGCCGCAGAGAAAGAATATTTCCCTATGAAAGCCGCACTGCTCATGACGGTGCACGACTATCTCGGTTACGGATATGTCGCGGGGCAGGTGGTCCACGGATTTTCTGGATGCGTCAGGTGCATGGATGACCCAACGTATCGCCAGCTAGATAGAGATCCCGGGTCTTCGAAAATCGTGTTCATGGGACATCAAAGGTGGCTTCGCAACGATGACCTGTGGAGAAAACGCAAGGATCTGTTCGATGGTGAAACCGAACCCCGAGGACGCCCGCGTATGAGGAGCGGTGTCAGGACCGGTTTTCCAGGATATAAATTTCCCAGTCAATGGTCCTTGTGCTCACCAGCCCCAGGATTACTGTTAGCTGATGAGACACAAACTTGATACAGAAATTCCAAGCAAAATGCCAAATATGTAGTACAAGACCATTCTGGTCAATGAGTACAACATAAGGTTTCTAGTGGTTGATGGCGGAAGCGGGTTGCGATACATCAGCGTCTATGGGACTCCAAAGCTTATGAGAAACCAATTAAAAGCAATAAAGCTTCAGGGAAATATTTATAGAAATAATTCCACTGATAAAAGAAATGATCTTGAGAAGGTATACAAGTCCAACAACATTTATTTTTGAAAAGTTCCCCCTTGGAGGGAAAACTCCACAATTCAGAAGAAAAGAATGGTTCTGAAATCAAAAGAAAGTCCAGAAAAGGAAAAATTTAATTTCCTGGCAAAATTTTAATAAATAAATCATGGTTAAAATTTTTGGGGTGTTACAACACTACCCCCCTTAAGAAAAATCTCGTCCTCGAGATTTGCTAAGGACGATCTCAAAATATCCATCCTATTACCATAAAGTATGAAAAAGGAACGAGCATACTAAACACGTAATACACTGAGGTTACTGCGAGAGGGCAAATAATTGGCACGACCACAGTGGGGTACTGGTGCTATGTGAAGAAAACTATGGTTGGGGAAACCGAGAAATTACCACTTTCGGCTATGGAAAATTAGAACAACAGTCTAATTTAAAAAAAAAACGCTGGTCGTACCCGAGGGCATAGAGCCCTCTCTGGCTGACAGGTGGACCCGGGGTCCACTGTCAGTCTCTTCTTCTACCTCTGGCTCTCTTTCTCCCTCTCTCTCGCGTGCTCTCCCGCGCTTTCTCCACCGGCGACGCCTAGCGCGTAGGGCATCTAGGCCGTACTGCGGTAGTGCGCGGCGTGCTAGCTGCCGGCGCAGCGTGCACTCACCTCGCGGGCCAGTGCGTTGTCGGCACTGCTCGCGGATTCGCCTCCGAACACCGGCGACCGAGCGACGAGCGGTGCTGGTGGACTTAGCCCACCGTACGCCGATCTCGAGCTATAAAATGGTCGCGGTGCTCCTCTCTTCTTCCTCACACCTGGCCTCGCCTCTTCTTCTCCTTCCTTCTCCTCCATTTCTGTTTGCAGGAGCTCGCGACGAGGCTCTAATGGCGGAGGTGATGCCGGACTGGTACGTGATCCTGATGTGCGGAGGGTTGGCGGCATTGCTGGGGTTCTCCGTGCTCTTGTGCGCGATGATCCTCAGTGATCGTTGTGATGCTGCTGCTCGAGTGTTAGCTCTTCGCGGCGGCGGTGATCATGAGGATTAAGTGTGGTTGTTAGGTTCTGACTGCTGTCAGTGTGCTGGAGGCAACTAGCGTTCGAATAATCATCCACAAATTTCTCCTCTAGAAACTGTGGTGTGTTAGCGAGGTAATCTGTTAGGTGCAAAAATATGCACGCGGTCATGCAATTAGTGCATGCAGTCGAATGGTTGTGAGCCTGCTGTCGTGGTGCTGCGGGAATCAAGATACACGTCATGTAGAATTTATGTGCTGCAACAACATCAAGGAAAATCCCACCTCTGAATTTACCGAGAGCAAAAACAGTCAATCAAAATGAACAGCAGTAAAAACTACTCACATTAATCGAAAACAAACATTTAATTCATCGCACAGACTTAGAATACAACGCATGAGCTGAAATACATAAATAAGTGCTAGGATAACAAACATAGTAGTGATGTCTATGATATAAACGGAAAATGGACAAGGTCCTGAGGAAATGTCTCCGGCACTGGGATACATTCCTCTTCTATCGGGGGAAGCGGATTGACTAGTCGAAAAATGCGTCTCCCCCGTACTGGCCTCAGTGGCTCGCCAATGGCGATCCGAGGATTTAAATCAGCGAGGCTCTGGAGATAACCCATTACTCGCTGTGTCAAACGCTCCTGAGCGATGACATACTGGACAAGGTTGGCCAGTACTGGGTCCTTCCCAATTCGTCCACCAGGAAAAGATGCTACTCCTCCGGGTGCTGCACGACTCGGGAAGTAATAATACCCCCGTTCGCTGGCATGGGGTACTGCGAATCGTAAGCGAGCAAGCGCTTCATATGCAGCAGCTTCTATGGCCATTTGCGGAGTCGGCATAGATTTCCCCATGAAGGATACTTCCGTTGGGTCTTGGTTTGGGTTTGAGGGAGGGATATGCACTACTGCCCAATATTTCGAGGTGGAAGGGGTGATCCTCGTTTTGAGCAGCTCGTACTGGGGTGGATGGGTAGCACTCATGGTACTGCGGGTAAAGTCCCACAGTATTTTAACAAAACTACCGGGGGTTGCATCTGGAGTTCTCAGATGAATACTGGGGCTCGGCATTGTGAAAATGGTTGGGCGAGCTGTGCACAAAGTGAGGGATGCTTGGTAAGGTCACGAGGTGGCCTTTTATAAAGCATCAGGGCTGGGTTATCGAGAATGGTGTAGGGCAACTAGTTTGTCGATTCTGCCCTATGGGGGTCGGGGTCAATGCCACAGATGCGCATATCTCATAAAAGTGACGTTTTACTGTGGCACCGACGGGGGTGGTTTTTGGTAGCTACGCCTGGAATTAAAAATGCAACCGTACGCCAACATACTTATGCATGGCTACTATTCAAAATAGATGCACACAAGCAGACTGCATTAATATATGGCGATACAAGGTCACATTACTACAAGACGTAGAAATACTAAGACTCGGTACTACTCGAGTGGTTTAGTCTACTGCGTTAATATCTAAATGGGCGTGCCTTGTGGACGTCGAGGCCTCTCCATGGGCTTCTCCGTCGGGGTTAGCTGGTTGGGGTTGAGGATCTGCAGGGTCGGGGTAGCGATGATGACCATCGCGGGGATTGTTGGCTATAATCCCGCTGGAGCGTGTTCCCAAAAGGCGACGGAACACTTCTGGGGACACCAAAGCATTTTGGTCGGTGGCCGGGGCAGATCTTAAGGATTCGATCGGTTGCCCGAACAGTACAACTGGGTTGTCGGTGACGGGCTCCTCTTCCTCTCTTGCCGGGGCTCGGCGAGCAAGTTCCCCACGAGCGGCGATCAGATCAAGGGTGATCTGATCGAACAATGCCTCTAGTGCACTTACATAGCGCACCAGGTGCAACAGCGCAGGGTCCGTCTCGTGGTCTCCGCTGGCAACCTGGGGTGGCCTACCATACCCGTCACGGCTGGGGTAGTAGTAGAACGAACGGCAGTTAACTCTGGGCGACAGGTGCCGGAGTTGCACTACCGCCTCTCGAGCGGCTAGCTGGATGGCTTGTGGCTCAAAGGAAGTTGTCCTTCCGGTGAACCTGTAGGGGCGTTCGGGCAAAATACCCCTACCATAGATGTGCACCGTGGCCCAGAATTGACGGCTCTCACCGCCCATGGGCCCTTGGTACACAACATACTCTGGGGGTTCTTCTAACGCAAAGGCACGGCGGGTGAGGTTTGCTAGCACGGTCACAAAACCTCCAAGGTTGGTTGCTGTGGTCTCGTTGTGAACAATGGGGCCAGGCATCTTGGCTTGGTTTTGGGGTGGAGGCTGTGCTGTGCTGGGTTGGGGCTAGCGTGTCCTTTTTATAGAAAAAGGAAACGGAGTCTTCCTTCGCACGCTTGCGAATGAGACAATTTAGGTGTCGGTCACTGGCGCGTGATCGACATGCTAGACTGATAGGTTAGGCACCGACTGCCGAAAGGTGTCGGGGTCACTATGTGGCTATCCAGCACGAGAAGTATGGCTGGGTTTAGGTTAAGGTTTGGTGGGTTGTCTAACCTAGGTTTATTGACCTGGCTAAGATAGGATTAGCCAATGGTCAGCCTGGCTCTGATACCAAGGTTGTCAGGACCGGTTTTCCAGGATATAAATTTCCCAGTCAATGGTCCTTGTGCTCACCAGCCCCAGGATTACTGTTAGCTGATGAGACACAAACTTGATACAGAAATTCCAAGCAAAATGCCAAATATGTAGTACAAGACCATTCTGGTCAATGAGTACAACATAAGGTTTCTAGTGGTTGATGGCGGAAGCGGGTTGCGATACATCAGCGTCTATGGGACTCCAAAGCTTATGAGAAACCAACTAAAAGCAATAAAGCTTCAGGGAAATATTTATAGAAATAATTCCACTGATAAAAGAAATGATCTTGAGAAGGTATACAAGTCCAACAACATTTATTTTTGAAAAGTTCCCCCTTGGAGGGAAAACTCCACAATTCAGAAGAAAAGAATGGTTCTGAAATCAAAAGAAAGTCCAGAAAAGGAAAAATTTAATTTCCTGGCAAAATTTTAATAAATAAATCATGGTTAAAATTTTTGGGGTGTTACAAGCGGCGAGGAAATAGACGAGCTGTTGAAAAATTGGAAAGATTGCCCACTGTCGGGAAAGAAGCAAAAGGCGCCAGAGCCGGGAAAGAAGCGAAAGGCGCCAGAGCCGCTGCTGAAGGTATGGAAAACGAGGTCTGTTTTCTGGGACTTGCCGTACTGGAAGATCCACCATGTGCCTCACAGCCTAGATGTCATGCATATCACGAAGAACGTGTGCGAGAGTCTGCTTGGTACCCTGCTCAACATGCCAGAGAGGACCAAAGATGGGCCGAAAGCAAGGGCAGACTTGAAATCAATGGGCATCAGGCAGGAGCTTCACGCTAATGATGATGATGATGATGTTGATGATGATGATGATGAGGCGAAGTAGGACACGGAAAGTCGTCGCAAAGGCAAAAAGGCCAAGAAGACCGGAAATGACTACCCTCCCGCGTGCTTCACTCTAAGTCAGGAGGAGATCGAGCAGTTTTTCACCTGCCTCGTAGGAGTAAAACTTCCTTACGGTTACACGGGGAAGATAAGCAGATACCTAGACCCAACGAAGCAGAAGTTCAGCGGGATGAAGTCTCACGACTGTCACGTGCTGATGACGCAGATACTTCCAGTTGCAATCCGTGGGATCATGGACGCGCACGTCCGTGAAATGCTATTTGGCCTATGCAACTTTTTCGACGTCATCTCTCGGAAGTCGGTTGGCGCGAGGCAACTCAGAAGGCTACAGGAAGAGATCGTGGTGATACTATGCGAGCTTGAGATGTACTTCCCACCCGCATTCTTCGACGTTATGGTGCATCTGCTGGTCCATATCGTGGATGATATCATCCAACTCGGGCCGACGTTCCTGCACAACATGATGCCGTTCGAAAGGATGAATGGTGTCATCAAAAGATACGTTCGCAACATGTCACGTCCAGAGGGAAGCATAGCCAGGGGCTTTCTGACCGAAGAGTGCATCTCCTACTGCACGAATTATCTAGGCATCGAGAACCCCGTTGGTCTGCCCGTCAACAGGCACCTCGGCAGGCTCGCTGGATGGGGTCACCGTGAGGGTCGCCGCGAAATGCATGTCGACTTCGAGGGTCGACTCGCCGACTTTGAAAGAGCAAACCTAGTCACGCTACAACACATAGACGTGGTCGATCCTTGGGTGGTAGAGCACAAAACCTTTATTGAGAAGACGTACAATGACCGAGGCCAACAGCGGATGGACGGAGATATAATCAAACAGCACAACTCATGTTTCACGCATTGGTTCAAGCAGAAGCTTCTGTCGTACCCTTTACATGAGGATTCTTCTGCGGAAGAACAACTCATATTCGCCTTGTCATAGGGCGCCAAGCACAACCTGATGACCTATGAGGCGTACGATATCAACGGCTACACATTCTACACCGAGGCCAAGGACATGAAGAGCGATGGTTATCAGAACTCCGGGGTAAGGATGGAATCCTACACCGGTAACGACAAGGACATATACTACGGAAGGATCGAGGAGATCTGGGAGCTAAGCTACGCTGGAGAGAAGGTCCCGATGTTCCGTGTCAGATGGGCCAAGAGCGTCCTAAAAGAAGACCAGTATTTCACCACCATGGTTATACCCGAAGCCAAATCCAAGACCGCCAGCGCAAACGTCACCGCGAAAAATGAGCCATGGGTACTGGCTTCCCAAGTGGACCAATGCTTCTTCATTACCGACCCGTCAAAGCCCAGTCGTGTTGTCGTGAGGAGAGGCAAAAGGAAGATCATCGGAATGGATGGAGTAGCCAGTGAGCAAGACTTCGACAAGTACGGCGACCCGAAGATCGAACATGACGACGATGATGAAGTAGCAGCATACACCACAAGAAGAAGCAGGACCACCCTACCTAAAGGACGTCCGTTCCACAGAAGAACTCCATTTGCGAAAAAGAAGGGCAAGAAGATTGTGAACAGATAGCTAGCTAAGATCGATTGTATTTAAATTGTAATCTTCATTTCTCGATTGTATTATCATGGGCACTTTTTGAACTATCATGAATATTTTTAAATTTCATGGGCACTTTTTGAATTCATGAAAAAATATTGAATATTCATGAGGACACTCGATCTCGATCCCCCTCCATCTCGATCGTTATCCCCCCTCGCCAGATTCCCCTTGCCAGATCCCCCTCGCCGCCGAGCACCCCCCGCACCCTCTCCCGCTCCACCACCGCCGACGACCCCCGCACCCTCCCCCGCTCCACCGTCACAAATGAATGCAACTAAAAAAAATTGATTATATTTTCAAAAAACACGTTTGATTATATTTTCAAATAACATATTTGATGGTATTTTCAAATAAAAAATTTGATGATATTTTTTATATTCATAAATATTTTCAAATAAAAAAATCTGATGATATTTTTAAAAAAATTATTACTGTTTTTATAAAAATTTATTACTGTTTCATATTCATATTCATTTTCTAAAAAACTATTAGATGCAGCAAAAAAAATAAAAATAAAAATTTTACTTATGGCGCACTGCTGGCTGGTGTGCCATTGCTATCTAAAAAAATAATATAAAAAAATTACTTATGGCGCACCGTCCCGCTGGTGCGCCATTGCTATCACATTCTAATGGCGTACCGCAAGGGGGTGCGCCATTAGTATTCTCCCCCACTCCATCTATTCCCCGTGGCTGCCTTTCTTTCCCTCCCTCCGTCGTCAGATCCCCGCCTGATAACCCTCAACCGTAAGGGATCGAGATAGTCTTCGCGGGTAAGAGTAACCCAATTTATTGATTCGACACACGGGGAGCCAAAGAGTATTTATAAGCTTTAACAGTTGAGTTGTCAATTCAACCGCACCTGAAATATACTAACTTGCAACAAAAGAGAAGTGGTAACAGTGATATGATAGTGATGATAGTAATAGTAAAAGTAAACAACAAAAGTAAATAGCAGTAGTAGATGGCAGAAATAGCAACTAGTGACAGGCAAGGTTTAAAATACTGTAGGCTAGGGAGATGGATGGTTGGGCGTTGCATGGATGAGATAGTTTCTAACTCGGGGCACGGCACACGGAAAAGTAATGATCATCTAGGCAAATATCAAACATTAGGCATGTATCCCGTAGGTAGTTGTACGTGCTTGCAATAAGAACTTGCACAACATCTTTTGTCCTACCATCCCGCTACGAACGGGGCCAAAAGGAACTAATGGATATTAAGGTGCTCCTGTCAAAGAGCATCGGAACAAAGCAATGAACTCAATGGATACGTGTAATCCTCAAATTACGGACCATCCCCTTTGGTGTCCCAAGCTGTCACTTTTGGGATCGCCGGTTCCGAACCGTAACAGGTGCATACAACTCATAGATAGGATCAAGAACACAAATATATTCATGCAAACACATATGGTTCAGATCTGAAATCATGGCACTCGGGCCCTAAGTGTCAAGCATTAAGAATAACAAGTTGTAGCAAAGATGATAAACACCATACTAGATGATAGGCAACATGCCCCCAACAATCTGACAAACTATTACATGATCTAACTCATCCAATCCCTACCATCCCCTTCGCCTACAGCAAGGGAATTACTCACACATGAAGGGGGAAGTCATGGAGGGATGATGGAGTGGTGATGATGATGACGATGGCGACGATCTCCCCTCTCCGGAGGCCAAATCAGCCTCCAGATTAGCCCTCCCGAAGAAGAACAGAGGGTGGCGGCGGCTCCGTGACGAAAAACAGCGAAAGAACTTCCGATCTGGGATTTCTGCGTCGGGAAGAAAAATACGGGCTAAAGTAGGGCACCAGGGGGTGTGGGGCCCACCCAGGCGCCCCCCCGGCGCGGCCCAGGGGGGGCGCCCACAGGGCGCCTGGGCACCCCCTGGCCCCCCTCTGGCCACACTTCTGGCATTTTGTTTCTTCGGGTGCGTGGATTTTTCGTGGATTTTTCTGAGATGCTTAAAAATCCGTTTTCCTGCACACAAATAAACCATACAGGCAGCTCTGCTGAAAACAGCGTCAGTCCGGGTTAGTTTAGTCCAAATCATGCAAGAATGAGGTCAAAACAATATCAAAAGTGTTTGGAAAAGTAGATACGTTTGAGACGTATCAACTCCCCCAAGCTTAGCATATTGCTTGTCCTCAAGCAATTCAGTTCAACGAACTGGACGCGACAAAGAAAACTTTGACAAACTCTTTTGCTTCATTAGATGTATATAAGCATGTACTACGAAAAGAGTTCAGCAAGTATTAAAACAGTACTTATGAGAACAATGCAAGGAGCAATCCTTCTTTCAAGTGACCAGTCACAAATAATTAAGAGTAAACAATATATTACCGAAAATCAAGACAAGATCACATTGCACATAGCTTGAGCATATTAAGGTGGTATCTCGCTAGTCTCCATGAGTGAAGCAAAACATAAATGCAGAGACTCCTCCAGAGTTTTAAAGGAGACTAGAACTAAGAATTTCAGAATAAATCATATCACAAGTATGCAGAAGACAATGTAATACTTTGGGACAATGCACATTACACTCAGAATGACAATTATGCTCTCCTAGTTAGTGCTTTGAAGAAAGAAGATGAGACTCTCGAACCGTGGCTTTTATTGGCAAAGTTGAAAATCCGTGATCGGAAACAAAAACTAAACATGTACCAGAGCTCTCGGTTTTAAAAACAGAAGTAAATATGTTTTGAGAGGTGCATATTTCGTCAACGAATCCTAGCAGATAACTCAATCACTTTTTAAGCTAGACAAGTCTCGAGGAACGGCTCCCGCATGAGGACGATCACATCCTCTTAATCTCCTTTGTTTATCACTGCCAAAGTTTTCTGATTTCTCATGAACAAAGCGTGAAGGAGGGTTTGTTTGTTATATTATCTTTCGAGCCGGGCGCACTCAATGCTAGTTCCTTTTCATATTAGGGGTTTGCACATTATACATGCAATCCAGGGGTGAAACTTGTCCAACTTAAAGAGATCATGAATTAACTACTACTTCCTCATGAGCTAAAACATAGGCACAAAAAGGGAAATGCTTTTGATTAATTTCGAGATGGTACATGAAAGTCTTCGTTAGGGATGGCAGGTAAATACCATGTATAGGAAGGTATAGTGGACTCATATGACATAACAGGTTTAAAGGTTTGGATGCACAAGCAGTCATTCCGCTTAGTACGGGTGGAGGTTTAGCAAAAGACTTGGAAGCGACCAACTAGAGAGCAATAACGGCCATAATCATGCAGAGCGACAAAGCAACATTGAATCGGGCATGAAAGTGATATAACTATTCTAAAACTCAAAGATCATCAAGGCAAAGTAGACTTTTAGTCCTAAACATGCGTAAGCATGTGCCAAGTCAATCCAAAAATTCTCTAAAGGGAAATACCACCTTAGTATACCAGACTATGAACAGTGCAATGCATGTAGATCATTTCAATAACACATTATATACTCTAGTTATTCGAGACTAGCCACAAGGAAAGCATGAACCACTGGAATAGCATTGTAAACATAGCACTATGTCGCTACAAGCTGGTCTCTAGATCATAAGTACATGCATATGTACAAAAGTAGAAACAATAAGAGTTCATACCGGTCTTCCCTGTTGCTTCCTTTCACTCGATCTTCGTCATTACTGCTTGTCACTTGCACGATCGAACGTAGGAAATATAATCAAATGCCATCACGGACTCGAGCTGATCTCTGAAAACAAAGCAAACTAAAGAGAGAAAGGAAATCTTTTTGGGTTTTTCAAAAAGTTGAATAAAAAGCAAAAGAAAGAGAAAATCTTTTTGTTGTTTTTGCGAATAGAGGAATAAAGAAGAACGGGTAAAAACTTCGAAAAGATCAAAGTGAATAAAACGGATAATACAATGGAAAAGTGAGAAGGGCACGTACTCCCCCAAGCTTAGGCTTTTGGCCTAAGTTGGTAGCAGCTACTGCCCCCAGGAGCCTCCTGCTCCAGGGGTATGGTGGTGAGACCAAGGGTCGTAGAAGGATGATGGCGCGTACACTGAACTCCTCAGAGTCTCCCACGAGGAAGGTTCCGAGCGCCAAACAGAGGAAGACCCTTCACCAAACTCGGTGGCGGTCTCATCCTGAAAATGTGGTATCTCACCGTGCCTCTCCTCGTCGGGCACAACCCCCTCCATGGGGTTATGGAACTGATGCTGGACCATGAACTCATCAAACTGGACAACATCAAAGGACCATCCGTTCCTGCGAGAAAAATCAAACAAAAGAGGTGCAGGTAGACGGATCTCGCGTTCCGCGGTAGTTCCGAAACACAAGATATAAACAAGGTTATCAAGCTCAGAACCCATGGTAACAAACTTATGCCTTTTCATAGCAGCAAGATCAAAGCTTAAATAAGTAAAAGGAGTATCATCAGGATGTGGGGTGCCTCCAAGATGCTCTAAGATAAGCGTGGCATAAATGCCACCATATAAGTCCCCCTTGTTACCGTTCATAGCAAGGCATCGAGCAATTAAGGTACCAATATTATAATTAGACCTCCCTGAGAGGGCTGCTGCCAGGATAGCAATATCCGGAGCAGAAATGCTGCTCGTGTTGTCACGAGCTAACACCCCTCTAGCAATATAATATGCAAAATACCCGAGGTGAGGAAACAAGATACTGGAGATCTTCGACCGATGAATATCCCTCGTACCCATGCTGCAGAGAGAGTTGATGACGGTTTTCAGCTCGGAGGGCTGAGTAGCCATCCTTGCCGTCCTCCCAACGTTCGGCACACCTATTACTTCACAAAAATTTCCCAAAGTCATGGTGATAAGATCATTATAAACTTTAAACTCAATAGCACCTGATTCAGGATTATATCTAAAACTGTTAATGAAAATGGAGGTGAGTTTTTGATACTGAGTAACACGGCTGGTGACGAGCCGTGTCAAACCTGCATTAGCACAAAGATTATAAAACTCATCCTTGATTCCCGCAGCTTCCATGAATTCGTCACATGGATATGTCATCGCACGTGCTGGACTTGTATCTTCCAACAACTCCAGGGGCACATGATCTTCATTATAGCTCACCCTGGCAGTCGTTGGTGAAGCTGCGGCCCTAGT
Organism: Secale cereale; assembly: GCA_902687465.1. Classification (NCBI taxonomy): domain Eukaryota; kingdom Viridiplantae; phylum Streptophyta; class Magnoliopsida; order Poales; family Poaceae; genus Secale; species Secale cereale. Next base: position 779,293,628 of record LR738710.1, read on the forward strand.
GACTTGATCGGAGTGTGCGGGCCTCCTCTTCTCAAGCCATCCTTTTGCCCTTCCTAATAAACTCATTTCTGATTTTTTTTTTACAATTCACAAAAACGAGGATTAAAACAAAGTGAGCTAAGGCAAACTACTCAACTCACTTGCCCAAGGCATAGACTTGCATCAAAACTTGGAAAATAACTTTCTACACATGCATGCAAGCTCATCTCTACAGCACCAAGACCTACTAAATACTCACAAATGAGGCCACCAATCAGAAATCTAATTGGAGGGGTGGAGGAGTCACATACCAGGGAGTATTTGCTCAAAATTTCAGCTCGAATGATGGGCTGTAGAGAGAGATCGAAGAATCACCCCCAAGAACAGCAAGAACAACAAGAACAAGACCAGAACTCGGGTTTCTGGAAAAAGAGAGAGAGAGGGGAAGAAGAAGTACCTGGAGGGGGGTCCCGTGGGCCTCAGGCGCCCTGTGGGCGCGGCCAGGGGCTGGGCCGCGCCAGCTGGCCGCCTGGGCCACTGGTGGTCCCCCCTGGCTGGCCCCAGGACTTTCCGGGTCTCTCCCGTTGTGGAAATTTTTAATATAAATTTTCAGGAATTTTTCTGAAAACTTCACTGTTGAAAATTTTTTGAAGTTGAAGAAGCTGCAAAACTCTCTGAAAACTTGAAGTAGTTAGTAGTATTGTGAAGCTTCAAAAACATAGATACTTGGTACAGCAAGTAGGACAATACTAAAAACAAATGAAAACATAGAAAGCTCAACTTTTTATCCATATAAAACACGTTTACTAGTAAGGTTGATCAAGTCTTACCAACAAATAAGCGATATATAGAGCAAAAAGTCTCACCTCCTACGAAGTAATCACTGAACTTTTACCTTGATGGACATTGTCCCTACCATGATAGTTTTGTATTTGTGAGGCACATGTAGTGGACAGTCCCATTCTCCAATTTTCACAGTCTCGATATTCTCTATAGAGTTGAGGGCATGCCTCCTGTCGGTCTTCTTCGGAAAATATACCATGTGTTCCTTATCATTCACATGAAAGGTGACCTTCCCTTTGTTGCAATCAATAATAGCACCTGCGGTGTTAAGAAAAGGTCTACCAAGAATAATGGACATGCTCCCATCCTCGGGCATGTCAAGCACAACAAAATCAGTTAGAATTAAACAATTAGCAACTTCAACTGGAACATCCTCACAAATACCTATCGGAACAGCGGTTAACTTGTCAGCCATCTGAAGGGAGATATATGTAGGAATTAGTTTCTCTAAACAGAGCCTCTCGTAAAGAGAGAGAGGCATAACACTCACTCCTGCTCCAAGGTCACATAAAGCAGTTTTGACATAATTATTCTTTATGGAGCAAGGAATGGTGGGTATACCTGGATCACCGAGCTTCTCAGGAATCTTTCCACTGAAAGAATAGTTAGCAAGCATAGTAGATATTGCATCATTAGGAACTTTTCTTTTGTTAGTGACAATATCTTTCATATATTTTGAATACGGAAGTAACTTAATAGCATCAGTCAAAGGGATTTGAAGAAAAAGAGGTTTAATCCATTCACAAAACTTATTGTAATTCTCTTCTTCTTTAGATTTGATGGACTTACCTGGAAAGGGCATGGGTTTCTATACCCATGGTTCTTTCTCCTTCCCATGTTTTCTTGCGATGAAGTCTTCTTTAGTGTACCTCTTACGTTTGTCAGGTGCTTCTTCCTTTCGAACTTCAGGCGGATCATTCTTCTCATTATCATTACCTTCAGGTTCAGCACCGTCTTCAGTCTCAGCATCGGAGATAGATACACTGTTGGGATCAATAGCTGGCTCTTCATCTGCAATAGGATCATTAGAATTGTCAGTCTCTTTATGTTTCTTTTTCTTATTTGGAGAGACAACAATTTCTTCTTCCTGCATTTGAGAATCTTGCTCGATTCTCTTCGGATGTCCCTCTGGATAAAGAGGATCTTGAGTACTAGTTCCTCCTCGGGTCTTAATCCCAAAAGCCTGCAATTTATCTTGTTTGGCATTGTTAGCAAGCAAATCTCTTTGCACATTAGAAATATTATCAAGCTGAGTTTGAACCATATGAAAATGCTTCACAAGACATTGAACATCATTAACTGTTCTATCTAAAACACCAAGCAATTTTTTGATAGCAAGGGAATTATCATGCAACTGACTTTCTATCCTCTCATTAAAATGATTCTGTTTCATAATAAAATTATCAAACTCATATAAACATTGATCAGGAGGTTTACCATGAGGGATGTCACTTGCGTTGAAATCTAAAAGAGAGTGTACCTCTACCATAGGAGGGTGAGTGGTAGGCTCACACAGCTTCTCAATAGGGGGTAGATTCTTCACGTCTTCAGCTTTAATCCCTATCTCTTTAATAGACTTCTTTGCTTCTCGCATGTCCTCGGGGCTTAGAACAAACATGCCCCTCTTCTTTGTTGGTGGAGGTGGTTCAGGGACGGACCAATCTTCATGGTTTTTGGCAATCCTGCCCATTAGATCTTCCGCATCGTCCAGTGTTCTTTTCCTGAAAACACAACCAGCACAACTGTCCAAATAGGACCTAGATTCATCAGTTAAACCAGCATAGAATATATCAATTAATTCATTCTTAGGAACTCCATGTCCTGGTCTAGCCTGAATCAATCCGCAGTACCTCCCCCAAGCTTTAGGGAGGGACTCATCCTGCAACTGTTTAAAATTATAAATTCTTTGTAAAGTAGCATGTTGCTTATGAGCAGGAAAGTACTTATCAACAAAAGAGTGAGCTAAATCCTGAGGACTCTTAATAGAACCGCATGGGAGTGAATCATACCATGCTTTAGCACCTTTCCTTCAACGAGAAAGGAAGAAGCTTGGTCACATAAAAGTAGCGTATCTTCTCATCTGTGGTAAACAGGCTACCTAGTTCACCAAGTTTAGTTAGGTGTGCAATAGCATCATCATTTTCTCTGCCATAAAAGGGGTCAGCTTCAACCATAGGTATAAGTGAAAGATCAACAGAGAAATCAAAATCAGGATCATCAATGCATATAGGAGATGTAGCAAACTCAGGATTAGGAATGGTTTTGTTTTTCAAAGAGTGTTTTTCAAATATTTTCTTAATAGTTTCAGGGTCAGAGCCGGCAAACTCTGTTAGTTCCCTTCATAAATCTTCATCAAGTATATAGTAATCATCATCCAGGAGCCTCTCCTGGAGTTTACTCAATTCAGGATAATCATAATTTTCACCAATAGGGTAGCGAGTAACAGGAAGTTCAATTCCATATTTTTCAGCAGCAGCAGTAATTTGTTTCTCAAGAGCATAACCAAGTGAACTAATATCATCATCAAAAGTAGTAGAAGCATCATCAAGTGTATCAGACATAGTAACAGGTTTAGTAGGAGCATCATGTGGTGGTGGTGAGGCGAACTTACTCATAACAGAAGGTGAATCAAGTGTAGCACTAGTGCTCAGAGCAGTACCTCTTCTTGTAGTGGATCGTAAGATCGGAACCTTGGGGTCTCCTTTCTTACCCATAGTGAATAAAGGGCAGCAGGTAGGATACCTCAAGTAGACATGTAAATATTGCTATGCTCCCCGGCAACGGCGCCAGAAAACGGTACTTGATAACCCTCAACCGTAAGGGATCGAGATAGTCTTCGCGGGTAAGAATAACCCAATTTATTGATTCGACACACGGGGAGCCAAAGAGTATTTATAAGCTTTAACAGTTGAGTTGTCAATTCAACCGCACCTGAAATATACTAACTTACAACAAAAGAGAAGTGGTAACAGTGATATGATAGTGATGATAGTAATAGTAAAAGTAAACAGCAAAAGTAAATAGCAGTAGTAGATGGCAGAAATAGCAACTAGTGACAGGCAAGGTTTAAAATACTGTAGGCTAGGGAGATGGATGGTTGGGCGTTGCATGGATGAGATAGTTTCTAACTCGGGGCACGGCACACGGAAAAGTAATGATCATCTAGGCAAATATCAAACATTAGGCATGTATCCCGTAGGTAGTTGTACGTGCTTGCAATAAGAACTTGCACAACATCTTTTGTCCTACCATCCCGCTACGAACGGGGCCAAAAGGAACTAATGGATATTAAGGTGCTCCTGTCAAAGAGCACCGGAACAAAGCAATGAACTCAATGGATACGTGTAATCCTCAAATTACGGACCACCCCATTTGGTGTCACAAGCTGTCACTTTTGGGATCGCCGGTTCCGAACCGTAACAGGTGCATACAACTCATAGATAGGATCAAGAACACAAATATATTCATGCAAACACATATGGTTCAGATCTGAAATCATGGCACTCGGGCCCTAAGTGTCAAGCATTAAGAATAACAAGTTGTAGCAAAGATGATAAACACCATACTAGATGATAGGCAACATGCCCCCAACAATCTGACGAACTATTACATGATCTAACTCATCCAATCCCTACCATCCCCTTCGCCTACAGCAAGGGAATTACTCACACATGAAGGGGGAAGTCATGGAGGGATGATGGATTGGTGATGATGATGATGATGGCGACGATCTCCCCTCTCCGGAGGCCAAATCAGCCTCCAGATTAGCCCTCCCGAAGAAGAACAGAGGGTGGCGGCGGCTCCGTGACGAAAAAACAGCGAAAGAACTTCCGATCTGGGATTTCTGCGTCGGGAGGAAAAATACAGGCTAAAGTAGGGCACCAGGGGGTGTGGGGCCCACCCAGGCGCCCCCCCGGCGCGGCCCAGGGGGGGGCGCGCCCACAGGGTGCCTGGGCACCCCCTGGCCCCCTGTGGCCTCACTTCTGGCATTTTGTTTCTTCGGGTGCGTGGATTTTTCGTGGATTTTTCTGAGATGCTTAAAAATCCGTTTTCCTGCACACAAATAAACCATACAGGCAGCTCTGCTGAAAACAGCGTCAGTCCAGGTTAGTTTAGTCCAAATCATGCAAGAACGAGGTCAAAACAATATCAAAAGTGTTTGGAAAAGTAGATACGTTTGAGACGTATCACCACCTTGCTCCGCCCCCTCCGTCTCTCTCGCCAGATCCCGCCGCCGTCCCGCCTTGCTCCGCCCCCTCCGTCCACCGCGCCTCCCTCGCCGCCTCGCATCGCCGCCGCAGGTTCCCAGCCCCTCCTCGCACCGTCGCCGCCGCAGGTTCTCCCAGGTGGCAAGGCCATCCACCACCACGACACCGCCGTCGCCGCAGGTTCTCCTCGCACCGTCGCCGGATTCCTCTTCGTCGCCGGATTCCTCCTCCGCGTCGGCCCCTCCTCGCGTCGGCCCCTGCCCTGCGTCGGCCCCTACCCTGCGCCGCCGCCCTCGAGCCATCCCTTCGATGCCGCCGCCGCCGCCGACCCCGACCCCGACCTCGACGGTGACCGGCCGCGCCCGCCCAGGTACCTCTCCTCCTTCCTCCTATACTCAATGGTCTGTGCCTTGTAACAATTTTCTGTCCTGGTACTCAATGATGTTACTCAGGGTCTGTTTGGATGCAAAGTATTTTTGTAGTTTTTCTAGAATATTTTATTTTAAATTCTGTCTGTTTTAGTTCATGTGTTTCATGCTAGAACTAAGCATATTGAGGTAGATTATGATTTCGTGATGCACACACAGACAGTAGAAAGCAAATAAGCTACTCAAAATTTGGCTTATACAACAGTAGATCAAGTTGTAGATGGGTTTACAAAAGCCTTGACAGTAGGACAAGTTAATTCCAACACCTAGCTAATTAATCCTCCCATCTGTGTGGCTAAACTTTGAGCTAGATGATCCTGACAATTCATTCTAATAAAAGGTAATTAAGCATGCACTTGGGAACGCTTGCACGTGTATACATATATAGAGCTAAAAGAAACACCAACAAGACTAACAAATATGCACGCGTATACATACAGAGCCAAATATGCATGCAGTTGTAGTTGCCATGGCTCAATAGTGACTTTGGCGAGCTTCTTAGTTGGAACTGGCTCTGCTAGCTTGCTAGCTCTGGCTGGAACAATATATGAACCTAAATGACAGCTCTTATCATGTTGGTGCTTGATAGCCTGTGGCTTGCTAGCTTGGCCAGCCTCGATATTTCGAGTAGTTGGGTATTAACCTAGTGTATTATGTTAAATTTGGCCCAGATATATAGTGTTAAATATTATGTGTTGCACAAGTACAAGAAAGATGTGGACTTTATGTGTGCATATGTTTATTTTGATTGGTTCTCCACACCATGAATAGTAGTATAGTACCTTCTGTGGTCCGTGCATTGAGACCAGTTCAGCTATGGCTTCATGTTGTATTGGCCCCTAAGTATTGTAGTTGTTCTTCTCAAGTGTATCTTCTCCACACCATGCTTCATGTTGCATTGACCAGTATAGTACCTTCTCCACACCATGACAAAACACACGAACTTCAATCTAGTTGATTAATGAACTTAAGTTGTTCTTCTCAAGTGTATCCCTTTCAGTCGTCCACAAGTATTGTAGTTGTTTGGCAATATAGATATGAATGGTTCCATCTAAGAGACTAAAACTCAGCCACAAGATCATTTAGTAGCCAACATAATTTATCTCATAGTTCTTTTGGGCAACCCTTTGAAGGTTTTTCAACCTTGATTTATGCAGCAACCATTAGGTATCCAAGTTGTTGTTAGTCACATTACCGGGTGTCCATTTTTGGTTGCGTAGGCAACTATATCAGACAACCAACACATACGTAGGCAAAATTTCACATGGGATAGTCATTTCAGAGGAGTTTATTCTAGGCAATCATCTCTGGGCGTCTGTTTCCTTTGTGTGCTTATGTAGGCAAAACAATTGTTGTCGATTTTGATTTTTTAGGCATTTCAATTATAATTATAGGCAATACTGCATGTTTGTGCATTTCTAAAATTTTGTAGGCAATTTATATCTTCACAGTCAATTTATATCTACCTATTTACATGTTGACTCCCTCCCAAAATTTTGCAGTAGGAATGTGACTAGAATGTTTGCTGCTACAGTAATCAAACACTGCAGTGCTGCTTCTCAGTAAACGATTTCTTCTCTTAAAAGGAGAACATGAGAGTCAAAATTTCACAGTAGGAATGTGACTAGAATTTTTGCTGATACAGTAATCAAACACTGCTGCTTCTCAGTAGAAGATTTTCCTATCTTAAAAGGAGAACATGAGTCAAAATTTCACAGTAGGAATGTGACTAGATTTTTTGCTGATACAGTAATCAAACACTGCTGCTTCTCACTTCTCAGTAAAAGATTTCCTCTCTTAAAAGGGCAACATGAAAATATTTTGCAACTAATGCCCTATGTATCTCAGTGAAAGATTTCCTCGCATAAAAGGAGAACATGAGAACCTGTGATTAAAGTCATGACAGTTATCATATCTCTGAGCAGCTTGGTGCTGGACATTATTAAAACACTGCTGTTGCTTCTCACTTATCACTTTTCACTTCTCACTTCTCACTTCTCAGCTTGGTGCTGGACATGAGAACCTGTGCTATCTTAAAACACTGCTGCTTCTCACTTCTCAGTAAACAAGATGGTGTTTACCGTACTGCCTTTTATGCACATTTGATGTAGTATTATCTTATGATCTGCTCTTGTCATGTACACATAGAAGGTGAACTATCTTCACTGAAATTTACGGTTGGATTTGTGATAGTTGCGGCAACCTGAATCTGCGTAATAGCGCGGAAACAATAATGGTAATATGCCAGTGGTATTTTTGCTGGGTTTTGTCTCCGACCATCGTGTCGTGATGATTTTGCAGGTACCCCGAGAGGCCCTTGAGTTTGCTGGAATATCGATTAACTTCCGTTCCGGCAAATCCGGGTACTCCATATGTCCTATTTTTAGCAAAGGTCATGCTGAAATTTTCCGTGAATTTTAGCATGACTTTGCTAAAAATAGGACATATGGGGTACTTGTGACTAATGCATGGGCCGGGGTATCTTAGTAGTTGATTAAGTAGGATCAACTGCCCCTTTATTCTTGCTGCATTAAACCATAGGCGGCAATAGAGCCAAGTGATTAGGCCCAACTTAGAATTCTCCTTCCTAGCTTAGCTTTTAGGATGCCTCGGTGTCGACAAACCATAAATTATAAAACCTTGGCATTTAGGGTGCCTCGGTGTCGATAAAAACCTAAATGATGAAAGCTTAGGCTTTTAGGGTGCCTCGGTGTCGAAAAACCCTCAATGATAAAAGCTTAGCTTTTAGGATGCCTCGGTGTCGACAAACCCTAAATGATGAGACCATAATCTTGTTCCTTGACAATAACCAACTTTTTGACCAAACTTTTTTCCTATTTAGAGAGAAACATGGCCAACAACGATGAGGTCGGGGGTTCGGGCGGCAAGGCATTCTGGGAGCTGTCCCAGGAGATGGAGGAACAACCTCACTTGTATGAGGACGCCGCCTTCCCCACCGATCCTGACACCACTGATGGTGCCGCCGAGGATGACCCCACTGATGGTGCCGTCGGGGATGACACCACTGATGGTGCCGCCGAGGATGCCACCACTGATGATGGCGGCGCACGCACAGATGGCAGCCAACCGAAGAGGCAACGGAAGGACCGGCGCCCGACCATGCTCCGCACCCTCAAGGAGGAATTTACTGAAGTGGACTCCGACGGGAATCTAACGGCGCCCGAACGAATAGTCAAGGGGTACTCGCTTCAGCTCAGGTGCATTCTCCGGAGCACCATCTCGATCAACACCGAGAACCTGAGGCATCCTGACCGAGGGAATTTGCGCAACCTCCTCTTCACGAAGCTGCACGAACGATACAAGTTCCCCGCTGAATTTGAAAACACAAGCCTCAAAGGGAATAAAGTGAACAATGCCGCCCTCACGAAGATGAGCACGACCCTGTCTACTTGGAAAAGCACGGTGAAGAGAATGATTGACAAAGGTGATAGTTATGAGAAGATCAAGGAGAAAAATCCTTCGATCACCGAAGATGACTACAACGACTTCAAGATCAAGTGCTCGAGCACCGCAACCTCCGAATCAAGTCAGTGGGGGAAAGAAATGCGGGAGCTGAACTTAGGGGAACACACACTCGGTCCCGGCGGTTACAGAGTGGCGAAGCCTATATGAGACAAGGAGGAGGCGGACCGTGCCGAGCAAGGCCTACTGCCCCTCTTCGATAAATACGGTGACAAGCAGACCAAGAACTTTGTCAGGGCCCGGTACAAGAAGGACCCGAAAACAAAGGAGCTTACCACGGATCCGAAGACCAGGGCGCTTGAGCTTGTTCTGGTAAGGAATACACCCCGCGTAATTAGCTCCATATGGTTGCATTCTAATTAATGAAGCCAAATTTCTAAATGGTTCACATTCCTTCTGCAGGCGACTGAAAGCAGTAGCGCGGGGTCGACTAAGAGCAACCCTTGGGACACCACTCTAAATAGGGCGTTGAATGTAATGAAGAAAAAGGATAAGCTCAGTAAGCCGCCGTCAGCTGGTCGTGTGGCCGGCAAAGGCTTGTCCGCAAAATGGTCGTCATACTATAACGCTGGTGGGCGAAAGGAGAAAAAGACCAGCTCGGAAAGCCAGTCGCGCGAGGTTCAAGAACTCAAGGCACAAGTGGCGCAAATTCCGGAGATTGTCCAAGAGCAAGTGCAACAACAACTGGGAGCGACGATCACCGCCATTGTGCCTACCTTGATTGAGGGGTTGCAGGCGTGGATTGCGGGCGGCCAACAGGGGCCGCCCCCGATTCCCAGCTTCACGGCCAGCAACTCGCAGAACGCGATGGCGGGGCCATTGGTGTCTCCGGCGGAGGCGGCATTGGTGTCTCCGACGCCGGCACGGGAGCTTAATGCACCCGGGTGTACGCCGGCCGGCACCTCTGCAGCAAGCAGCCCCTCCGTCAACTGCACGCCCGCCGTTGGCGGTGCCTCGACATTAGCCGAGCCCGACGCCATCATCATGGTAACTAATTAAGCCTCTCTCGGCCGAGGACTTCATCTTCTTGCCTTTGACTGGGCATCCCTGAGGCCCTACATGTTTTCGCAGGGCGCCGCCGACGTTCCGTGCACTCTCCTGCACTTCATGAACAACGAGTTGGTCGATGTCGCCAAGGGCAAAATCGTTCAACCGGGCAACCCCGTGTTCCACGGTACTAGGATGCCACCCAACTTGTATATGGTTCAACTGGTTCGGGTGCTGCCAGGCTGCGATGAGTTGTTACCCCCGATTCGACCCGTCGGGGCCGACGAAGATGATGTGATGACCCTCAGCGCCTGCCTGAGCTGGCCCTGCTTTGGCCGAAGAGCCAGATTTGTTTGGGGGCGGGGGACACCACCCCAAAGACAACATCGCCAGTTGTGCCGCCGCCAAGTCGGCCCCATGGCAAGACCGCCGCAACGGTGCCGGACATCCCTATGCCACTGGATCCAAACATGCATATGGCACAGGATCCGAACGACGACGACGACAATGACGACGATACATTTGCCAACGTCGATCAGTACTTTGCCGATCATGGGTACGGTGGCGACTTCATGGAGCCTCCTTCTCAAGAACCCAACCCTACAAAAGACGTGCGCGATCTAGCTGGTACCGCGAAGAAACCAAGTTGCAACAGGCGTCGTCTGGCGTTCAGTTCTCAGGAGACGCCTCCAGCTGCCGACTTCACCGAGCCTCAAATAGGCGAGGTGCGAAATATTATCAGCCCCAACACACTCAAGAAGGCGGTCTGTGAGCAGAACTTGGTCCCATTCCAGGAGAAGAAGAAGGCACGAAAAAGAAAGACTAACAAGGGTGCGAGCCAGCCGGCACCGAGTACGATCCGTGCTCAGGACGGGCCACCTTCACCTGAGGATGTAATGAGGAGGGTGCATGTGGCGGGTAGGCCGATGCTACCGAGTAATATGCTCAATGTTGCAACCGGTGCTATGCGGAGTCTGCATGACAATGTTCTTTCTTTGGAGAAGCGGCGTCTCAGAGAGAAAGATGTGGCATACCCGGTTTTCGTGGCCAAGGTGCCAGAGGGCAAGGGCTTTGTGGATAACTCCATCGGGGTACGATCGTCCTGTGGTTTGATGACATCTACGCTATGTTGAACCTTCATCCGCTGCACTACACCTTCGTTCGGCTATTTTCGCTGAGTATGGAGATGCGGATCATTCGCGACAAGACCCCGGACATCGTGATAGTCGACCCCTTCTACATGCGTGCCAAGACCTTGGGCAGCGCTGGGGACCGGCAAGTCGCGAGTTCTTACCTCGAAGGCGTCATTCTGGCAAACCGAGATAAGGATAACTTCCTCGTGCCTTACTTTCCCGAGTAGGTCCTCCCCTCAACCGCCCCGTAACATATGAGTTCTTAGATTTCGATCGTTTTTCTTTTAACATTCCGTGTTTTGTGCAGTGACACACATTGCACACTCATCCTCCTAAGCCCCAAATATTCCATGGCCACGTATTTCGACTCGGACCGTCAGTCGAAGGTAGACTACACAAATGTCAAGAATGTTCTTGATGATGTTCTCCCCGGCTACGCCAAATCTGGAGGCACCTTCACCAGGCCTATTCGTAAGTACGGCAAGCACGTGTTCTCCCACAATACGACGTTCTGCTGCGTCAAGCAGCCGCCTGGCGGTCAGAAGGGTGCCTACTACGCCATCCATCACATGCGGGCGATCGTACGGGGCCATCATCAACTTCTGCTACCAAGTAAACTCAAAGATTGGGCCGCGAGCGTGTCGGCAATCCAGGACGCGGACATCAGACAAGAATTCTTTTGCATCCAGTCGGAGTTTGCGGAAATCATCCATCAAGATGTCCTTTGTACCTCGGGGCAGTTCTACCTCAGAAATCAACCGTCCAACAGTGACATCGACACAATGCTACAAATGCAGGCTGACAACGCCCGCGATTTCATGACTCCCACGATAGACGGCGGCTTCATCCACGCTCCGGTCCCTTGAGTCGAGTCAAAAGTAGTGATGCTGTGTCTAGTTCTGAAACATCGATTGGCTCATGTTGTAATTAAACTTTAATGAACTTGTAGTATGTCTCTTTGGTTTCGACAGTCGTTCATCTTAGATGTAATCGATGCTATTAATGTCTTGCTTTTCTCTTCCGATTGTTCTGTTGCATACTTATATATTGCTTATGTATTGTTTGTGAATTGGTACTAACGTTTCGTTTGGCTAGTGCATAGCGATGCCGTTGTATGTCGTGTACAAGGGTAAGGTTCCCGGAGTCTACGACGACTGGGAGGAGTGTCGGAGACAGGTTCACCGATTCAACGGTAACAGTTACAAAGGGTACACCACTAGGGCCGAGGCGGAATCTAGATACGCCCGCTATCTAGCGGGAGAGGGGAGGGAGCGCTGGAGGAACCGGATGAAGACGAGTTTCATCGTGATGATGCTCATCGTGATGACCGCAGCTCTCTTCTATGTGATGGTAGTTTAGATGATCGATATCGACTTGTAATGTGAAGACAAACTCGCTACTCGCGGTCTCGAGACTTGTAATATAATGTTCTATCTTTGTTCGGTCTTTTGAATTCGGAGACTAATATGATGAATTGTATTCGGAGACTAATATGATGAACTGTATTCAGAGACTAATCTTCTATTGTATTCGATGAATCTGTAGTTGTTGTGTGCTGGTGCTGTCTATATTATGTCCAATAATACATTTTGTAACCTGTGCAAAAAACAGAAAATTAATAAATAAATAAAAACCTAATATTCATACTAATGACGCATCACATCACAGTGCGCCATTAGTATGCCAAAGGATACTAATGGCGCATCATCCAACAGTGCGCCATTAGTATGACAAAGTTACTAATGGCGCATCAGGCAAGAGTGCGCCATTAGTATGCCAAAGCACCTGGGTATATATGGCCCCCTGGGAGGCATACTAATGGCGCACCATGGTATATACTAATGGCGCATCTGTGGTGTGCCATTAGTATATCAGATACTAATGGCACACCATAGGTGCGCCATTAGTAAAATATACTAATGGCGCACCACTAATGCGCCATTAATGGCCAAAATAGGTGCGCCATTATTAGGCCTTTTCCTAGTAGTGACCCTAGGGGTGGGGGGCGCCCCACATGCCTTGGGGGGGCAAGCCTCCCCCCTTGGCCGCCGCCCCCCTAGGAGATTGCATCTCCTAGGGCCGGCGCCCCCCTAGGAGATTGCATCTCCTAGGGCCGGCGCCCCCCTTGGCCCCTATATATAGTGGGGGGAAGGGAGGGCAGCCGCACCCTTGCTCCTGGCGCCTCCCTCTCCCTCCCGTTACACCTCTCCCTCCTCCCGCGGTGCTTGGCGAAGCCCTGCAGAATTTTCGTTGCATCCACCACCACGCCGTCGTGCTGCTGGATCTCCATCAACCTCTCCTCCCCCCTTGCTGGATCAAGAAGGAGGAGATGTCGCTGCACCGTTGATACGTCCAAAACGTATCTATAATTTCTGCTTGCTCCATGCCTCTTTTGGGTGATATTGCTATGACATTTATACACTTCCATACACTTTTGATCATATTTGGACTAACCTATTAACTCAGTGCACCCCAGTGCCAGTTTCTGTTTTCTGCTGTTTTTGTATTTCAGGTTTTCCCATTACGAGAACTGCCGGAAAAATCCCGGAAAAATTATATAAAAAATCAGCGTTCCAGAAGGTTCCCGGTAGCCAAAGTACAGC
>LR738710.1:779307375-779431305 GCA_902687465.1 Secale cereale
CCAGGGCTCCAGGCGCCCTGGTGGCTGATGGCTTCTCGCCCCTCGTTGGTTACCCCAAGTGGAAGGTTTGAGATGCAGTGTAGCGGAAGTTTTCCCTTGGCAATACCAATGATCGATTTCCCTTAGACTCCCAGTTTCAACAAGAAGGTGTCAACTGCTAACGGCGCCAGATATTAGCAATCAACGTGGACCTGCACACAGATACAAATAACTTTGCTCCCAACGAGTACAGAGAGGTTGTCAATCCCTCCGGCCTTGTAGTTTACAAAGGATCAAACGCAAGCGATAATAGTGATAGATATAATTGCAATAGTAAGTAAAAGCGGAAAGTAAATAGCGGATGTAATCAATGATGGTAATATGGACCGGAGTCTCATGATGTTCACTAGTGATGTCTCTCTCCCAAAAGACGATAAAACAGCTATGTGAGGTAAACGAATTACAGCAGGGCAATTGACAGGACCATGTGCGCAAACCAGTGCTGACTAAGTTGCAAGAAAGGTAGAGGTTCAAAGCATGGGCGGTACGCCGAGGTAAGTAGACCGAAATCCATCTGCATCAACTACTAATCATCCACCTTGAGATATCTATCCAGAACATCTCGCTGGTATTAAGTTGCGAGTCCCACCCATAGTGTAAACTCAAAGCAACAGACAACTGCATTAAAAGAACTTTGCGTAAAGTAAACAATCCTTGCACCCGCGGGCACAAACACCGTTGTTTTCCCCCTTGTGGCAACATCACATCCCCTAGACTCATGTTTCTGTCACTCAAGCTAGTCATCGAGGGGCATGAACCCATAATCAAGCATAACGTTCCCTCTTGGAGTCACTACCTACTACTTGACCAAAGCAATAAATAACAACGGAGAACATGCAAGAATTACTTACGAACATAAATATAAAAGAGGTGAATCAAATATATTACTCAAACACAATCTGAACATAATCTCATAATCCATCGGATCCCAGCAAACTCATCATAGCAACATCATAAGGATTACATATGTGCCTCGATCATGTAGGGTAGCTCACGAGGACTAATTAGTGAAGCACAAGAACGGGAGGAGAACATCACATAGCTACTGGTCATGGACCCATGGTGCAAGGGAGACTACTCACAACTCATCCGGGAGGCGTCCATGGTGGTGGAGAAGCTCCCGGTGGTGATCCTCCCCTCCGGCAGGGTGCCGGGAAGAGTTCTCCTGGTGCTCTCGATCTTGGAAGCGGCGGCGGCGGCAGAACAGAGATGAGATCGCGAAAAAGAGTTCCCGTCTTGAGGGTTTCGGGAGACGGTATAAATATATGCCAAAGGGGGGCATCAGACGAGGCTCGGGGGGCCCAGGCGCCCCCCCGGCGCGGCCAGGGGGGGCGCGCCACCAGGGCGCCTGGAGCCCTGGTGCCCCCCCCCCCCGGCTGTACTTTGGCTACCGGGAACCTTCTGGATTGCTGATTTTTTATATAATTTTTCCGGGATTTTTCTGGCAGTTCTCGTAATGGGAAAACCTGAAATACAAAAACAGTAGAAAACAGAAACTGGCACTGGGGTGCACTGAGTTAATAGGTTAGTCCAAATATGATCAAAAGTGTATGGAAGTGTATAAATATCATAGCAATATCACCCAAAAGAGGCATGGAGCAAGCAGAAATTATAGATACGTTTTGGACGTATCAACATCCCCAAGCTTAAATCCTGCTCGTCCTCGAGTAGGTAAATGATAACAAGAATAATTTTTGTGGTGACATGCTGTTAACCATATAGGACTTTTCATAGTCATATGACAAAAGCTTACTGAGACAATGAATCTATAGTAATTAAGTTGCCTCATGAGAAAATCACAAAGAACTGAAAGTTTTACAATATGATACTGAAACATCAAATAGATTTGTAATGAACATGGTGTGCAAATATGATAAAGTGATATCTCGCTTGCCCCCTTTAGTGAAGCAAAACATAAATGCAAGGGCACCTCCAAGGTTTAAGTGATGACTAGATACAATGATTTCAGAATAAACGATATCACAATCATGCAAAAGACAATGCTACTTTGGGACAATGCACATTACACTCAGAATGACAATCATGCTCTCAGTAGTTGGTGATTTAAAAGAAGGTGGAGACTCTCGAACCGTGGATTTTGTTGGCAAGGTTGAAAACCCGTAGTCGGAAACAAAGACAAAACATGTACCAGAGCTCTTGGTTTTAAAACAGATGTAATAATAATTTTAGATCATGCATGTTTCGTCAACGAATGCTAGCAGACAACTCAATCACTTCTTGAGATGGACAAGTTTCGAGGAACGGCTCCCGAATGAGGACGATCACATCCTCTTAATCTCCTTTGTTTATCACTGCCAAAGTTTTCTGATTTCTCATGAACAAAGCGTGAAGGAGGGTTTGTTTGTTATATTAATTTTGAGCCGGGCGCACTCAATGCCAGTTCCTTCTCGTATTATGGGTTTGCACATTATACATGCAATCCCGGGGTGAAGCTTGTCCAACTTAAAAAGATTATGAATTAACTACTACTTCCTCATGGACTTACAACAGAGGCACAAAATAGGAATGCATTTTTCTTTGAATAATTTCGAGATGGTACATGCAAGTCTCCGTTAGGAATGGCAGGTAAATACCATGTAGGAAGGTATGGTGGACTCATATGGCATAACTGGTTTAAAAGAATGTGGATGCACAAGCAGTCAGTCCGCTTAGTACAGGTGGAGGTTAGCAAAAGACTGGGAGCGACCAACTAAGAGAGCAATGGCGGTCATAATCATGCAGAGCGACAAAGCAACATTGAATCAGGCATGGAAGTTATATTGCTACTCACAAACAAAAGATCATCAAGGCTTGACAGACTTTCTTTACAGTCTTAAATATGCGTGAGCATACGCCAAGTCAATCAAAATAAATTCTCGAAGGAAGATTATACTAAACCATACCACATCATAGGCAAACAAATCATGTTGGTACTCCAATAACACATTGGGAACCCCCCAGCTATTTGAGACTAACCATAAGAAAACATGAACTACTAAGCGCCATTATGCAAGTAGCATCTTTATCATAGACATATCAACCAATGCAACGGAAGCAAACTCTCTTAATAAGATAAGCATGATAACTAAAGAGAGTTCAAGCAACAAACTAAACGAAAGCTCTTTAAAAAGATAAGCATGAAAGCTAAAAGCTAAGCATGATAGTAGCTATTGAAAGACAAAGAACACACACAGCAAAGATAGACATGAAAATTCTATGTTATGTTCTAGGTAGAAGTGGAGCATGTTTCTCTCCCACATAAAGAAAGCTGAGTTCCGACTCGTTATGAAAAGCTAAAGAAAACTAAAAAGGAAAACTAAAAGCAAGACGCTCCAAGCATAGCACATAACACATGAAGTGATAAAAATATAGTGGAACGAAAGACGAACTGATAATGTTGATGGAGAAGGGGATGCACGGGGGCATCCCCAAGCTTAGACGCTTTAGTCTCCTTGAATATTTCTTGGGGGTGCACGGGGGCATCCCCAAGCTTGAGCGTTTGACACTCATGGATCTTTTTATCATCTTCCCTCGCACACTTGAAAACTCCCTTCATACATAACTCATCATAATCTGATTAGCGAGGTTAGTACCCATAATAAAATAATTGTTCCTTGCTGGAAATAAGGATATTCTTGAAGGTCTACTGTTTCTCAAGATTGCCAAAAGGTTTTTGCAAAGAGAAAGCAAGCTCTAGGTTTGCAAAATGAAGGAAAGGCAAAACAGGACAGTAACTGTGAAAAACCGAACAACAGGTAGTAAATGATTTTTTCGGGGCACTTCTGCAACTCTAATCAAAAAACTCAAAACAGACGCACGAAAGACAATTATATAGAGCACGCTATCGAGAAAATTCAGACCAAAAAGATGATCTGGTGATGTTATACGAATTTTTCTATCCAAGGACAGAATCTGTTTCCTGGACAGCACGTCACAACTTTTGAACTTTCTTGCAATCAGAGGCTAAACTTGGCACAAAATTGAAAATCAAAGATTCAATGATGATGCTACTGTAGTAACAACATCAAGACACAACAAAAGAAAAATAAATTTATTCATGTGGGCTGCCTCCCAAAAGCGCTTTCTTTTATGCCTTTAAGCTAGGCATAATGCATAGAGATCAAGTTTTATCAAGAGTAAAAGAATAGCTAGCCCGTATAACGGACTCAAAAGGTAACTTAATCTTCTTTCGAGGGAAGTGTTCCATCCCTTTCTTGAGAGGAAACTGGAATTTTATATTCCCCTCTTTCATGTCAATGATAGCACCAACGGTGCGTAGAAAAGGACGTCCCAAAATAATTGGACAAGAAGGTTCACATTCAATGTCCATAATAGTAAAATCAACGGGAACATATTTGTCATTGACAATGATAAGAACATCGTCGATCCTCCCCAAAGGTTTCTTTATGGAAGATCAACGAGACGAACACCAAAAGAACAAGAATCAAAAGGTTTCAATTTAAGCATATCATATATTCTTTTGGGCATAACAGAGGTACTAGCACCAACATCACATAAAGCATAGCAAGAGAAGTTATTCAACTTAATTTTAATCATAGGATCCCAACCATCTTCTAGCTTTCTAGGTATGGAGGCTTCTACTCTAAGTTTCTCCTCCCTAGCTTTGATAAGAGCATTAGTGATATGCTCTGTGAAGGCAAGGTTAAGCGTGCTAGTGCGGGGATATCTAGACATCTTGTGAAGGAAATCAATAACTTCGGTAAGAGTGCAATTGTCAAAATCAAGGTCACTACCATCAAGTAAGGTGGTAGTGGTGTCCTTTAGGTTCACTTTTTTGGTAGTTTCTATAGTCATAGCATCACCATTAACAGGTCCATTGGGACCAGGAGTGCATTGGGTGCTAAGAGTTTGGATATCCTCAACAACTTGGATAGTAGCAACAGTGTGGTGGGTAGGAAGGCTCTTAATTCTATCTTCTTCCTCCCTTTCTCTAGCCCATCTCTCTTTAAGTTTAGCCATCATCCTAATATTTTCATTAATTTGCACTTGAATAGCATTCATAGGAGTGACCTTTCGCTCCTCAAGAGGAGAAGTTCTAATTTTAAGCAATTCTACTTCATTGGCTAAATTGTCTACCTTTGAAGAGAGATCACCTTGTTTGTTTAGTTTTTCTTCTACACTATTATTAAAAGCTTTTTGGGTAGTGATGAAATCTTTAAGCATAATCTCTAGTTCAGTAGTGGAGTTCTTGGTGCTAGGATAAGCATTGTTGTTCCCATAAGAATTAGAGGGGAACGGTCTAGGATTGCTACCAAAATTACTCCTATAAGCATTGTTATTAAAATTGTTTCTAGAGATAAAGTTCACATCTACTTGTTCTTGAGCAATCAAAGAATTTAAAGGAACATCACGAGGATCAACAGAAGATTGCTTCAAAAGTAGAGACATGATCAAGTCAACTTTTTCATTTAGGGAGGAAATCTCCTCGACAGAGTTTACCTTCCTACCTGTTGGAGCGTGTTCGGTGTGCCATTGAGAATAGTTGGTCATCATCTCATCGAGAAGCTTTGTGGCAGCACCAAGTGTAGTTGACATAAAGGTTCCTCCCGCGGCCGAATCTAACAAGTTCCGCGAGGTAAAGTTCAAGCCTGCATAAAAAGTTTGGATAACCATCCAAGTAGTCAAACCATGAGTAGGGCAGTTCTTGATAAGAGATTTCATACGTTCCCAAGCTTGGGCAACGTGTTCATTATCCAATTGTTTAAAATTCATTATGTTACTTCTTAGTTGGATAATTTTAGCAGGTGGATAGTATTTTCCAATAAAAGCATCTTTGCACTTGTCCCATGAATCTATGCTATTTCTAGGCAAAGACTGAAACCAAATTTTAGCTCCTCCTCTCAAGGAGAAAGGAAAAAGCTTAAGCTTAACAATATTACCATCTATTTCTTGGTACTTTTGCATATCACAAAGTTCAACAAAATTGTTTAAGTGTAAAGCAGCATCATCTCCAGCACCGGAGAATTGATCTTTCATGACTAAGTTCAGTAAAGCAGGTTTAATTTCATATGAAGGTGCTGAAGTGGCAGGTGTAGTGATAGGTGTGCAGATAAAGTCATCGTTGTTGTGACTAGTGAAGTCACACAACTTGGTGTTCTCGGTGGAACCCATAGTAGCAAGCAAGCAAGATAACTATTTTTGTGATTTTCGATAAAAGATACTAAAGCAAAACTGAAAGGTAAACTAACAAGACTAAAAATAAAGGTAAAAGATAGCGTGCAACTCCCCTATCCTGAAGAGTGGATTCCCCGGCAACGGCGCTAGAAAACTTTGCTTGATGGCTTCTCGCCCCTTGTTGGTTACCCCAAGTGGAAGGTTTGAGATGCAGTGTAGCGGAAGTTTTCCCTTGGCAATACCAAGGATCGATTTCCCTGAGACTCCCAGTTTCAACAAGAAGGTGTCAACTGCTAACGGCGCTAGATATTAGCAATCAACGTGGACCTGCACACAGATACAAATAACTTTGCTCCCAACGAGTAAAGAGAGGTTGTCAATCCCTCCGGCCTTGTAGTTTACAAAGGATCAAACGCAAGCGATAATAGTGATAGATATAATTGCAATAGTAAGTAAAAGCGGAAACTAAATAGCGGATGTAATCAATGATGGTAATATGGACCGGAGTCTCGTGATGTTCACTAGTGATGTCTCTCTCCCAAAAGACGATAAAACAGCTATGTGAGGTAAACGAATTACAGCTGGGTAATTGACAGGACCATGTGCGCAAACCAATGCTGACTAAGTTGCAAGAAAGGTAGAGGTTCAAAGCATGGGCGGTACGCCGAGGTAAGTAGACCGAAATCCATCTGCATCTACTACTAATCATCCACCTTGAGATATCTATCCAGAACATCTCGCTGGTATTAAGTTGCGAGTCCCACCCATAGTGTAAACTCAAAGCAACAGACAACTGCATTAAAAGAACTTTGCGTAAAGTAAACAATCCTTGCACCCGCGGGCACAAGCACCGTTGTTTTCCCCCTTGTGGCAACAGCACATCCCCTAGACTCATGTTTCTGTCACTCAAGCTAGTCATCGAGGGGCATGAACCCACAATCAAGCATAACGTTCCCTCTTGGAGTCACTACCTACTACTTGGCCAAAGCAATAAATAACAACGAAGAACATGCAAGAATTACTTACGAACATAAATATAAAAGAGGTGAATCAAATATATTACTCAAACACAATCTGAACATAATCTCATAATCCATCGGATCCCAGCAAACTCATCATAGCAACAGCATAAGGATTACATATGTGCATCGATCATGTAGGGCAGCTCACGAGGACTAATTAGTGAAGCACAAGAACGGGAGGAGAACATCACATAGCTACTGGTCATGGACCCCCCGATATATAGCTACTGGTCATGGACCCCCCGAGCCTCGTCCTCGTCTGATGCCCCCCTTTGGCATATATATATACCGTCTCCCGAAACCCTCGAGACGGGAACTCTTTTTCGCGATCTCATCTCTGTTCCGCCGCCGCCGCCGCTTCCAAGATCGGGAGCACCAGGAGAACTCTTCCCGGCACCCTGCCGGAGGGGAGGATCACCACCGGGAGCTTCTCCACCACCATGGACGCCTCCCGGATGAGTTGTGAGTAGTCTCCCTTGGACCATGGGTCCATGACCAGTAGCTATGTGATGTTCTCCTCCCGTTCTTGTGCTTCACTAATTAGTCCTTGTGAGCTGCCCTACATGATCGAGGCACATATGTAATCCTTATGCTGTTGCTATGATGAGTTTGCTGGGATCCGATGGATTATGAGATTATGTTCAGATTGTGTTTGAGTAATATATTTGATTCACCTCTTTTATATTTATGTTCGTAAGTAATTCTTGCATGTTCTTCGTTGTTATTTATTGCTTTGGCCAAGTAGTAGGTAGTGACTCCAAGAGGGAACGTTATGCTTGATTGTGGGTTCATGCCCCTCGATGACTAGCTTGAGTGACAGAAACATGAGTCTAGGGGATGTGCTGTTGCCACAAGGGGGAAAACAACGGTGCTTGTGCCCGCGGGTGGAAGGATTCTTTACTTTACGCAAAGTTCTTTTAATGCAGTTGTCTGTTGCTTTGAGTTTACACTATGGGTGGGACTCGCAACTTAATACCAGCGAGATGTTCTGGATAGATATCTCAAGGTGGATGATTAGTAGTAGATGCAGATGGATTTCGGTCTACTTACCTCGGCGTACCGCCCATGCTTTGAACCTCTACCTTTCTTGCAATTTAGTCAGCATTGGTTTGCGCACATGGTCCTGTCAATTGCCCAGCTGTAATTCGTTTACCTCACATAGTTGTTTTATCGTCTTTTGGGAGAGAGACATCACTAGTGAACATCATGAGACTCCGGTCCATATTACCATCATTGATCATATCCGCTATTTACTTTCCGCTTTTACTTACTATTGCAATTATACCTATCACTATTATCACTTGCGTTTGATCCTTTGTAAACTACAAGGCCGGAGGGATTGACAACCTCTCTGTACTCGTTGGGAGCAAAGTTATTTGTATCTGTGTGCAGGTCCACGTTGATTGCTAATATCTGGCGCCGTTAGCAGTTGACACCTTCTTGTTGAAACTGGGAGTCTCAGGGAAACCGATCCTTGGTATTGCCAAGGGAAAACTTCCGCTACACTGCATCTCAAACCTTCCACTTGGAGTAACCAACGAGGGGCAAGAAGCCATCAACCGTACGTGTGTTGAACGCGGAGGTGCCGTCCGTTCGGCGCTGGGATCATCGGTGATTTGGATCACGACGAGTATGACTCCATCATACATGTTCTATTGAACGCTTTCGCTCGCGATCTACAAGGGTATGTAGATGCACTCCTTTATCCCTCGTTGATAGATGACTCCTTAGATTGATCTTGGTGAAGCATAGAATTTTTTCGAATTCTGCTACGTTCCCCAACAGTGGCATCTGAGCTAGGTCTTTGCATAGCATCTCGCACGAGTAGAACACAAAGCAGTTGTGGGCGTAGATTTGTTCAATTCTCTTGCCGCTACTAGTCCAATCTTGATTCGGCGACATCATGGGATGAAGCGGCCCGGACCGACCTTACACGTACGCTTACGTGAGACAGGTTCCACCGACTGACATGCACTAGTTGCATAAGGTGGCTAGCGGGTGACAGTCTCTCCCACTTTAGTCGGATCGGATTCGATGAAAAGGGTCCTTATGAAGGGTAAATAGAAATTGACATATCACGTTGTCGTTTGGGCGTAGGTAAGAAACGTTCTTGCTAGAAACCTATAGCAGCCACGTAAAAACTTGCAACAACAATTAGAGGACGTCTAAATTGTTCTTTCAGCATGTGCTATGTGATGTGATATGGCCAAAAGATGTAATGAATGATATATGTGATGTATGAGATTGATCATGTTCTTGTAATAGAAATCACGACTTGCATGTCGATGAGTATGACAACCGGCAGGAGCCATAGGAGTTGTCTTATTTTTGTATGACCTGCGTGTCACTGAATAACGCCATGTAATTACTTTACTTTATTGCTAAACGTTAGCTATAGTAGTAGAAGTAATGTTTGACGAGGCGACTTCATGAAGACATGATGATGGAGATCATGGTGTCATGCCGGTGAAAAAGATGATCATGGATCCCCGAAGATGAAGATCAAAGGAGCAAAATGATATTGTCCATATCATGTCACTTTATTTGATTGCATGTGTTGTTTATCATGTTTATTACATCTTATTTGCTTAGAACGACGGTAGTAAATAAGATGATCTCTCACTACAATTTCAAGAATTGTGTTCCCCGTAACTGTGCACCATTGCTAAGGATCGTTGTTCCGAAGCACCACGTGATGATCGAGTGTGATAGGCTCTAACGTTCGCATACAACGGGTGTAAGCCAGATTTACACACGCAATACACTTAGGGTTCACTTGACGAGCCTAGCATGTACAGACATGGCCTCGGAACACGGAAGACCGAAAGGTCGAACATGAGTCGTATAGAAGATACAATCAACATGAAGAAGTTCGCCGTTGATGACTAGTCCGTCTCACGTGATGATCGGACACGGCTTAGTCGATTCGGATCATGTTTCACTTAGATGACTAGAGAGATGTCTATCTGAGTGGGAGTTCGTTAATTTTTATTAGATGAACTTAATTGTCATGAACTTAGTCTAAATTCTTTACAATATGTCTTGTAGATCAAATGACCCACACTCATGTTGCCCTCAACTTCAACGCGTTCCTAGAGAAAACCAAGCTGAAAGACGATGGTAGCAACTATACGGATTGAGTCCGTAACCTGAGGATTATCCTCATAGCTTCCAAGAAATCATATGTCCTTGAAGCACCGCTAGGTGATGCACCCGTTTTCCCGGCAGCCCAAGACGTTATGAACGCCTGGCAGTCACGTTCTGATGATTACTCCCTGGTTCAGTGCGGTATGCTTTACAGCTTAGAATCGGGGCTCCAAAAGCATTTTGAGCACCATGGAGCATATGAGATGTTCCAAGAGCTGAAAATGGTTTTCCAAGCTCATGTCCGAGTCGAGAGATATGACGTCTCCGACGCATTCTACAGTTGTAAGATGGAGGAGAATAGTTCTTTCAGCGAGCACATACTCAAATTGTCTGGGTTGCACAATCGCTTGTCTCAGTTGGGAAGTAATCTCCCAGACGAAGCGGTCGTTGACAGAATCCTTCAGTCGCTCCCACCTAGCTACAAGATCTTCGGGATGAACTTCAATATGCAAGGGATGGAGAAGTCCATTCCCGAGGGGTATTCAATGCTGAAATCAGCGGAGGTGGATATCAAGAAAGAACATCAAGTGTTGATGGTCAATAAAACCACTAAGTTCAAGAAAGGCAAGGGTAAGAAGAACTTCAAGAAGGACGACAAAGGAGTTGCCGCGCCCGGTAAGCCAGTTGCCGGGCAGAAGCAGAAGAATGGACCCAAGCCTGAAACTGAGTGCTTTCATTGCAAGGGAACGGGTCACTGGAAGCAGAACTGCCCCAAATACTTAGCAGATAAGAAGGCCGGCAACGTCAAAGGTATATATGATATACATGTTATCGATGTGTACCTTACCAGCGCTCGTAGTAGCTCCTGGGTATTTGATACCGGTGCAGTTGCTCACATTTGTAACTCAAAGCAGGAGCTGCGGATTAAGCGGAGACTGGCGAAGGATGAGGTGACGATGCGCGTCGGGAATGGTTCCAAGGTCGATGTGATCGCCGTCGACACGCTACCTCTACATCTACCCTCGAGATTAGTTTTAAACCTTAATAATTGTTATTTAGTACCAGCTTTGAGCATGGACATTGTATCTAGATCCCGTTTAATGCGAGATGGCTACTCATTTAAATCCGAGAATAATGGTTGTTCTATTTATATGAGAGATATGTTTTATGGTCATGCCCCGCTGGTCAATGGTTTATTCTTGATGAATCTCGAACGTGATGTTACACATATTCATAGTGTGAATGCCAAAAGATGTAAAGTTGATAATGATAGTCCCACATACTTGTGGCATTGCCGCCTTGGTCATATTGGCATCAAACGTATGAAGAAGCTCCATGCAGATGGATTTCTAGAGTCTCTTGATTATGAATCATTTGACACGTGCGAACCATGCCTCTTGGGCTAGATGACCAAGACTCCGTTCTCCGGAACAATGGAGCGAGCGACCAACTTATTGGAAATCATACATACCGATGTGTGCGGTCCAATGAGTGTTGAAGCTCGCGGAGGCCATCGTTATGTTCTCACCCTCACAGATGACTTGAGTAGATATGGGTATGTCTACTTGATGAAACACAAGTCTGAGACCTTTGAAAAGTTCAAGGAATTTCAGAATGAGGTTGAGAATCAACGTGACAAAAAAATAAAGTTCTGACGATCGGATCGTGCGGGTGAATATTTAAGTCACGAATTTGGCACGCACCTAAGGAAAAGTGGAATTGTTTCACAATTGACACCGCCCGGAACACCTCAGCGTAATGGTGTGTCCGAACGTCGAAATCGTACTCTGTTGGACATGGTGCGATCTATGATGTCTCTCACCGGCTTACCGCTATCTTTTTGGGGTTATGCTTTAGAGACTGCCGCATTCACTTTAAATAGGGCTCCGTCTAAATCCGTTGAGACGACACCGTATGAACTTTGGTTTGGCAAGAAACCTAAGCTGTCGTTTCTGAAAGTTTGGGGTTGCGATGCTTATGTCAAGAAACTTCAACCTGAAAAGCTCGAACCCAAATCGGAAAAATGCGTCTTCATAGGATACCCAAAGGAAACGATTGGGTACACCCTCTACCTCAGATCCGAAGGCAAGGTCTTCGTTGCCAAGAATGGATCCTTTTTGGAGAAAGAGTTTCTCTTTACAAGAAATATTGGTCACTGAATGGTCATAGTTTTCCATTTGTGACCTTTTTGTGACCAAAAACATAAGGTCAAAAGCTGGCCGTCATAAACTGACATTAGCGACCTTCTCTGTGATAAGGTCATAGACGTTTATGACCAAAATATGCCTATTGTCGTGTTTTTGTCACTAGCAGCGTCCCCAGACCACGTAGGCATCCAGCATGGCAAGCTGATGTGGCACAAGAATCAGCCCGGTCCAATTCGGTGTTTATATGGGCCGAGCCCATTAATTCAGCCCATTTATATTTTTTCTATGAATTTTTTGTCAGCTTCATGGACCAAGCCCAACATTGCAGGCTTTTTATTTTTGGCCTATGGCTTTTTTGTCTCAACAGTTTCATTTTTTCTTTTTTTTGTCAGGGTCACATTCTTCATTTTCCAATTTAACATAAATAAATACACAATATTTAAATTGGCACACAGAAAACACACAAAATACTTCAAATATTACCAGCCATATATGTTGGAGCCGAGCCCACTAGCCAGACAAGCCCCACATATCATAATCTCATACATACTGCTAAAAAAATCATAATCTCATATATTGGTCCCACACATCAGATTTTCAACATCGCTCAGATTATTTTGGTAAGTGGATCCCACTAATCAGGTTTCCATTTGACAAATTTTTAAATCACTATTTCAAACAAAACAAAACAAACATAATTTATCAAATAACACTAAATCTGTTACAATGTCACAATCTCTACAGCCTATTACAGTCAAACAGAACAAACAAATCTCTGGCATCCCGGCTTTGCACTTGGCTTCATGGCTTTGCACTTCAAATTTGTCCTGGCGCTCCTATAAAAGAGTGAACACAAAGACTTCCAGCATTAGTGTACTGCTACTGGTCAGAACCAAACAAATGCAATGGCAACAATAATGTAAGCAGGAAAGTACTAGAACAAAGGCTCTACAAGTATACTTCTGCTTTCTTCACTTTCAGGTTGGAGCTCTTGTTTGTAGAGGCTGAACAAAGGCATCTAACAATAAACAAAAGGAGTTAGAAACAGAATAAAAACAAACATACAAAGCATCTCGGGACCGAATCATGAAGCATATGTACATGTAACAGTAACAACCACAAGGACCACACAACACAAGAGACAAGAAAGCACAGTTGTAGCATGATACCAACACAGACAAAATGGTTCTAGATGTTGAACGCAAAAAATGATTCAATCTCAGATGGTTCATTGAGCATTCACAAATGACTTAAGATAACAGGACATATGTTCTACACTAATTTTACACAAATCATCATCAATTACAATTTACAACAGACTTAAAACAAAACACCATAGTTTCTGCATCACATAGGGAATCAACACAATGGCATCATGGCCCATCGACCAAAGAACAAAAGAAAATAATGGGATAGACCAAAGACTTATCTAGTCAGAGAAGATAGCGTTGATGTAGTTGCAACACGGCTACCTCAAGACTGTGAATGTAGTGCCATGGTCGGGGTTGATGCGCTCGAGCAAGGTAAGCATCATGGCCTCGTCGGGTCTGCGAGAATAAGAAAAGTATTAGCTATATTGCCCAGTAGGACTAGCTAGCATCCAGAGCATGCATTGACTGGACACATATTCCCTTTAACAGAATGATAAGAGTATCATCAGGATCATTACCTTCCCTCTTGCTGAAGTAGCAATGTCTGTTCTTTCTGCTCCATGGCTGGCCTAAACAAAACCGCCTTGAAGAATAGAAAGAAGTCTCAGGTTTATTAACCACAGCAAAACAACAGTGTGACCTAAAGAAGAAGAATAGAAAGAGGTCTCAGGTTTATCAAGCATAGCAAAACAGCAGTGTGACCATCAGTGATAGAACTGAATATAAAACAAAAGAGGTGTCAGGTTTAGACTCTAAAGGAAGAGCTAGTTATGCATGATGTCTTAGGTTTAAACAAAAGATCAAGATCACAATTTTAACAAGAGATATGTAGTCAGTCCAATTGAACAAGATCTGGACAGTAACATTATGAGTATTTAAGTGGAGATGTAGCAGGCAATCAAATGAAGCAACTTAATTGTTTGATGTCATTCACCATATTAGATAGTACTAACCCCAGTACACATGCATGCAGAAATGATTTGCTGAAACAATGGCTAACTGAATTCACAATTAAGGAAATTTGGACTCAAGCTTAGTCAGTCCAGCATAATCCATGCTACCCAACCACCTCTGTTTATATAGTTGTTATTCTTTATCTTATCAGCGATGCCTATGCAGGAACTGAGAACCAGAACACATGTCTGCTTAAGTGAAAATTGCTGAAACAATGGCTAAATAAGAAATGCTACTCATCAGCAGAACTTGTTGGTCATGTACGCTGTTATAGTCAAGCAGAAGCCTCTTGTACTTGAAGGCCTATAAAATAAAATCGGTAAGTTAGATTGATTACTGTAGGTGCAACACATTTTCTCGAAGAGGCATAAACATGACATGAAATAGATGTAGTATCATCACTACATGAAAGGAGCATTATACTTGGAAGGAAAAAACAACATTCTGTCACCAAACAAACAATACTTGACAGGAAACTGTGCATTTCGTCCTTGTATCCATTAGTAGCAGGTATTCAACATCCTGTTTTTATCTGTCTAAAAATCAGCATGGCAACTTTGTACATGACTCAATCTTTGAGCATGGCAAAAATTATTCTAACTCTATGATGGTACTACATAAACTTATATATGGCCGTGGACAGTGAAATGTATTCTAACTCTAACCAAACACTCTGAGTGTAAAATAACTAGTACTATGAGTAGATGTGTCTGAGTGTAAAATACACTGTAGAGTAATTTGGACATGCAAATCACAATGGTAATTGGTAAATTACTTCTGATCAAACAGGGAGGGAGCACTGAAATAGCAGGGGATTCATTGATCGGTGAACGTACCCGCCATTCGTCCTCGAGACGAGGTTGGGATCCACGGTGGCGTCCACGATGCGGCTGAGCTCCTCGTGCCGCCACTGGGAGAAGCGCCCATGGACCAGATCAGGTCGTCTCCGTTGACGATCTTGCGCTTCTCTTTCACAGACTTGTCCCTGGCCCTCCGGCGCCCGGGATCACACACGAGTGAGCTCGTACCAGAGTGGGCACACCCCTCCACCGCCTCCCCCCTCGCCGGCCTCCGCGTCCTCGCCCTCGTCATCCTCCATGGGCGGGAGGACGACGCAGCCGCCCCCCGCAGCGACAAACCGCAGGAACAGCACGCGGCGACAGCCGGCCCCTTATTTCCACTCTGCAGCGAGCGGTGATGAGAAGAAGTTGGCGGTGCCACCCCATGGCGCGCCGCTCGTGTTGCTCCTGTGGATGCGCAGCGGCGAAGATGGGCGACAAAGGTAGGGGAGAGGGAGGGGAGGGGAGGGTGTAGACCGGCAGCGAGCGGAGAGGGAGGCAGATCTGGATCTGGAGCGGCGGTGGGAGGTGGCTGCAAGGGATAGCGCTAGGGTTCGCGTGCGGGGCTGTGGGCCGGGCTTCATGGGGTGAGAGGGTGAGGGAGTTTTTTGTTTGATACAAAGATGGGGTGAGGGAGAAAGGGCTACCGTCGGATCCGGGAGCATCCGACGGCATTGGAGGTGCGATCCGCGTGACATGCCTATGGACCAATCAGAACCCAGTACACGTTATGACCATCTAAATTGGTCATAATCGACTACAAATAAGGTGTTGAATCATATAAAGAGTTTTATGATATGAGAAATTCAAAAAAACATTCTCATTGTGTCAGCAAATCTGACCTAGTTTTTAGGAAAACTTACAAACTTGGAATTGGAATAAGACAAATATCTTTAAAAAGTGTTATGAGAAATGAGTTTTTAGGAAAAAAAATATTTTCTATTTTCGGAGTGAAAAAATTCATTTTTTGAGAAGAATCTATCAAATATTTGTTTCAAAATGGCACCACACCATTTTCAAACAGTTGACCAAATCTTAACATGTAAAATGTTTTCGATCCACCTCTCATCAAAAAGACAAGTTAAGTTTCAAAAAGAATCTACCTGAGCATTCTTTTGTTTTTCTTCTATCTTTTCACATGAATTTTTTTTAAATCTCATATTGTGCACAAGGGTGCATCTTGGAATTCCAAACAATGTTTCCTAAGAGAGTTTTCATTTTCTTTGCACAAAAATTTCATTTTCCATTTTTTGAGTGCCCGAAATGAGTTTTTTTGTGAAGGACCTACCATATATTTGTTGCAAAATTGGACCAAATCATGTTTACAAAATACTAGGAATAATTTAATGCACAATTGACCAAATGGTTGGGTGTAAAAAGTTTTGATCCACCTCTCGTGAAAAAGACAAATTTCCGCCGATTCAGCTGGAAGCGTGTCAAATTTGAACTTTAGCTGCCCTGTAGTTTGCTCTTTATTTTTTCCAAAAATCATTTCTAGGTACGTAAGTATCTATTTAATCAGAGAAACACCAAACAATTCCAAGATTCAACCACTAGCTAGGAACGGTCAAGCCCGCCGTTTTGATCAAATTTTGAAACGGGCATAAAAAATTCAAAAAAATCAAAAAATTGGAAAACATTCGCATTGTGTCATCATATGTGACCAAGTTACTAGGAAAAATAATAAACTTGTAATACGGCAATTATTTTAAAAAAGTGTTCTCGGAAACGAGCTATCAAGTGTGAAGATTCATGGCTTTCAAGCCAAACGATCAATCTTATGGCCACATTCATGGCATAGTTTGTTCAAATAATCTCATATTGTGCACAAGGGTGCATATTGGAATTGCAAACAATGTTGCCTAAGGAAATTTTCATTTTCTTTGGACGAAAAAACCATTTTCCATTTTTTAGTGCCCAAAAGGAGGTTTTTTGTGAAGGACCTCCCAAATAATTGTTGCAAAATTGGACCAAATCATTTTATTTAAAATACTAGGCCATATTTAATGCACAATTGACAAAATGGTTTTGGTGTAAAAAGTTTTGATCTACCTCTCGTGAAAAAGACAAATTTCCGCTGATTCAGTTGGAAGCGGGTCAAATTTGAACTGCAGCTGCCTCATAGTTTGCTATTTATTTTTTCCAAAAATCATTTATAGGTACATAAGTATCTATTTAATCAGAGAAACACCAAAAAAATTCCAAGATTCAACCACTAGCTAGGAACGGTCATTCTCGCCGTTTTGACCGCATTTTGAAACGGGCATAAAAAATTCAAAAAAAAACAAAAAATTGGGAAACCTTCACATTGTGTCATTATATGTGGCCAAGTTCGCAAGAAAAATAATAAACTTGTAATACGGTAATTATTTTAAAAAAGTGTTCTCAGAAACGAGCTATCACGTGTGGAGATGAGTGGCTTTCAAGCCAAATGATCAATCTTATGGCCACATTCATGGCATAGTTTGTTCAAATGATCTCATATTGTGCACAAGGGTGCATATTGGAATGGCAAACAATGTTGCCTAAGGAAGTTTTCATTTTCTTTGGACGCAAAAAACATTTTCCATTTTTCGAGTGCCCAAAAGGAGGTTTTTTTGTGAAGGACCTCCAAAATAATTGTTGCAGAATTGGACCAAATCAATTTTTTGAAATACTAGGCCATATTTAATTCACAATTGACAAAATGGTTGGGTGTAAAAAGTTTTGATCTACCTCTCGTGAAAAAGACAAATTTCCGCCGATTCTGTTGGAAGCGGGTCAAATTTGAACTGCAGCTGCCTCATAGTTTGCTATTTATTTTTTCCAAAAATCATTTCTAGTTACATAAGTACCTATTTAATCATAAATACATGGTTTGGTGGCGATACGTCGAGGTTTGGACGATGGCCGAGGGCTCCAACTCTAGAGCGCGTAAACTCACATGCCCGCCGCGTGGTCACCGCGTGACCGTGGCGTTGCCATGTGTTCTGGGCGGCCTATGCATGTCTAGTGGGTTGGGCACTCCCCAGGTAGGTGCTAGGAAGAAAATTACAACATAAGATTCTCACGAGACTGATCGATGCTCAAACATGAATTAGCAGCCAAGTGTTTGATTAGCGGTACAGGAAATGTACATGGCTAATGGGCGTGTGTTTTGGCTGAGGATGATCAGTTACTAAGAAGACCATCTTCACAAATTTTCAGCTCAAAAGGAGGTGCCTAGGTGGTACTTGCTTTGCAAACTACCACATTGGACATAAATACGAATGTTGAAGCATGGCTCAAAATAATGAATGGATTGAGCTGGCATTTGGTGGAGGATGGTTATTTGGGCATAGGAAAGCACTGTAGAAAATGGATACTATTTGGACATGCCAAAGTGGTACTTCCTTCACAAACTGTTGTTCTGAACAGAATAGGAAAATGAATATTTTTGAATTATTTTTGAACTAGGCAAGGAAGGTTTTTACATATTTGACGAAGATATGACCCAAAGAATTTATGAGATTTTTTTGGGAATTTTGGGAATGACAGAAATATAGGTTGCTTCACAACCTAGGGCAAAAACTGCCACATGGACATGACACATAGGCAAAACTGATGAGGTGGCGCCTAGTCATAGCAACCCACCACAATTTACAAGGCTATGACCATCTATATTGGTCGTTAACAACTAGAAATAAGGCAGCAGACTAGCGCTGTTTGCTTTATGACCATTTCATGTAAGGAAATTACGACCTTTCTGACCAAAATGGTCGCAATGGTTTAGGGTTTGGAGCCCCCTGAACAGCTTTTGACCAATTGGTCTGAAATGGTCATAGATCTATGATCAATTCTTCCAGGGTCACTGACAGAAGGTCATAAGTTGACATATTGCTTGTAGTGTCTCTCGAAAGAAGTGAGTGGGAGGAAAGTGGAACTTCATGAGGTGACAGTCACCCCTTCCGAACCGGAAAGTAGCGCAGCGCAGGAAGTTGTTCCCGAGGTGCCTGCACCGACTAGGGAGGAAGTTGATGATGATGATCATGAAACTTCAGATCAAGTTACTACTGAACTTCGAAGGTCCACAAGGACACGTTCCGCACTAGAGTGGTACGACAACCCTGTCATGGAAATCATGTTGTTAGACAACGGTGAACCTTCAAACTATGAAGAAGCGATGACGGGCCCAGATTCCAACAAATGGCTTGAAGCCATGAAATCCGAGATAGGATCCATGTATGAAAACAAAGTATGGACTTTGGTGGACTTGCCCGATGATCGGCACGCCATAGAAAATAAATGGATATTTAAGAAGAAGACTGACGCGGATGGTAATGTGACCATCTATAAGGCTCGGCTTGTCGCTAAAGGTTATCGACAAGTTCAAGGGATTGACTACGACGAGACTTTCTCTCCCGTAGCGATGCTGAAGTCCGTCCGAATCATGTTAGCAATTGCCGCATTCTATGATTATGAGATATGGCAAATGGACGTCAAAACATCATTCCTTAATGGCTTCCTCAAGGAAGAGTTGTATATGATGCAGCCGGAAGGTTTTGTCGATCCTGAGAATGCTAACAAGGTATGCAAGCTCCAGCGCTCAATCTATGGGCTGGTGCAAGCATCTCGGAGTTGGAATATTCACTTTAATGATGTGATCAGAGCGTTTGGGTTTATACAGACTTGGGGAGAAGCCTGTATTTACAAGAAAGTGAGTGGGAGCTCTGTAGCATTTCTCATATTATATGTGGATGATATACTGCTGATGGGAAATGATATATAATTCTTGGAAAGCATAAAGGCCTACTTGAATAAGATTTTTTTCAATGAAGGACCTTGGAGAAGCTGCTTACATATTAGGCATCAAGATCTATAGAGATAGATCAAGACGCCTCATTGGTGTTTCACAAAGCACATACCTTGATAAGATATTGAAGAAGTTCAATATGGATCAGTCCAATAAAGGGTTCTTGCCTGTATTGCAAGGTATGAGATTGAGCACGGCTCAACCCCCGACCACGGCAGAAGATAGAGAAAAGATGACTGTCATCCCCTATGCCTCAGCCATAGGTTCTATTACGTATGCCATGTTGTGTACCAGACCTGATGTGAACCTTGCCATAAGTTTGGTAGGGAGGTACCAAAGTGATCCCGGTATGGAACACTGGACAACGGTCAAGAACATCCTGAAGTACCTGAAAAGGACTAAGGATATGTTTCTCGTTTATGGAGGTGACGAAGAGCTCGTCGTAAAGGGTTACGTCGATGCTAGCTTCGACACAGATCTGGATGACTCCAAGTCACAAACCGGATACGTGTATATTTTGAATGGTGGGGCAATCAGCTGGTGCAGTTGCAAACAAAGCATCGTGGCGCATTCTACATGTGAAGCGGAGTACATGGCTGCTTGCGAAGCAGTGCAGGAAGGAGTCTGGATGAAGGAGTTCATCACCGACCTAGGAGTCATTCCAAGCGCGTCGGGCCCGATGACTCTCTTATGTGACAACACACTACAAGAGAACTCCCCCTATAGCAACGCATTTTTCCGTATCTAGATGTCCACATATGCATTGCTAGTGTCTTTACCAACGGTTTGGGATGCGTAGCCTTATCCAGCGTTGCTAGTGCCTAATGCAACGCTTATATTGCCGTTGGTAAAGAGAATCGTTGCAAGACTACAACAGATAAGACAGACTTTTACAACACTTCCATACGTTGGTGCTTAATGTACATGAATCAAAATACCATTGCTGGGCAACAGGCAATTTCCAACGCTTCAAGTGTTGGTGCATATATAATGTGATTATTATTATTATTATTAATTTAATTTAATGTTGCATGTAAAGTGATAATTATGTATTTCAAGTGAAGGAAAAAACAAGACAATATCCTCACAAGAGAAAAAGTTATATATTATACAAAATTGTTGGATTACAATAGTGGATATTACATGAGGAACATCATCCAAATGTGATGCATAATCTTGACAGCAAAACTTAAACTGAAAGCATCCATCAACATCCCAACAATTTATCTAAAAGTTAACCAAGGAACAACATTCAGCAGGATTGTCATCCCTACAACATAACTAAATACTTAAAGCATCCATCATCATCGTCATCATGAAACAGATCATCGACATCATCATTGCAGTATACTTGCCACGCACCCAAAGACTCATCCATTTATCTTTTTATGAATCTACAAATCAGAAAACAAAAAGAACTGTTAACACACAATGCATTGACATGGTTTAAGTAGTAACAAAGGCAAGATATAAGCCACGTACAAAGGTTGACTCCATGCAATCTTTATTTATTTATTTGCATTACCGAGAGTA
This sequence comes from Secale cereale, assembly GCA_902687465.1. Lineage (NCBI taxonomy): Eukaryota > Viridiplantae > Streptophyta > Magnoliopsida > Poales > Poaceae > Secale > Secale cereale. The sequence continues at coordinate 779,329,054 of LR738710.1, forward strand.
TTTCAATGCTTGCGACTCGGTACCAAATTTACAGTTTTCAAAAGTGCCATATCAACATTGCTGCCCATAATTCATTTCTAATTTCAGCACCATCAAGTTCAAATTTAGGATCACAACTTACAATTGTAGCAAGAGCTACGTCCTTGTTATGATTTTTCAGGTACTTCAAGAATACTTTAGTTCCTGCGTGTTAGAGAAAAGTACAGTAATCATATGACAAAACAGAAACAAAACAGGGGAACATATGAAATGAAATTGAGCACTCTTACAGGTAGTTAACTGGCACCCGACCAACTCAACGAACCACTTTGTTGGATTCAACAATATTAATTCTTGTTCGTGAGATATCTGCTTGTAATATGACAATGAGCAAAAGTTTGTAAAAATTATGTAAAAGACAATGCTTTGTGGTCCTACTCGACCTGATGACAGCCATGCCCACATATGTGAAGATGATTAATTCACACTTCAGCTGAAACAATCATATTTTGAAGTAATTACGGCCCCTACAATGAACAAAATAAGTCTGAACACATTTATTCCTTATCAAATCAAAACAACAACTCATTCAGTACTGGGTAGGTACTAGGAATACATCAGGCTAGTCCCAATGGGGAGGAACTTAGTAGTAACATCGTTGCCATGTAGGACAAAAAGCTGACATGGCAAACATTTAATGAGGAAAGAGAGGGTAGTGGTAACATAACTAGTTACCGGAACATCACATATTTCAAGACATTGTGAGTCTATAAACTAATAAATAGAGTTTTGCATGATGTTCCTACCCATTGTGATGGTGGTAACATAACATAGAATAGCGTGTATGTTCTTGCTCTATGTTACTCCCCATTGTGACCAGCCTCAAGCTATTCCTATTTAATAGTGAAAATGATGAACTTAGACATGAAACCATTACTCTGAAATGTAAATTTGCAAGCGGGGCATTAGGGTGTATATGAAAAGCAGCAAGTGACAAAAGGAAACTCCATATAGCAACTCTTTCGATGACCCCATGGTTTTTTGGTTATGTTTCTTTGCTGGGCACATTACTATGAATAAAATACAACTATCTTTCAATGCTAGTAGTTTAACTATTGATCTATTTCAGTTGCTTAGGGAAGATGCACTTGTACTTGATGTGGTATGGTGCTTAATTAACTTGGTGTTTGCTAGGGGAACACCTGTTCAGGTGTAACACTATTCACAGATAATAAGAGGATTATAAGATCAAGGACACCCAAGTTCATTCTCTTTGGCGTTAAGGAGGTTTCGTTCATGCCAGGGGCGAATCTACGAGCATGGCTGTGGGGGAGAATCCCCCTACTTGTTTTTCAGCCCACTTATACTAGATCCATGATATGCAGCATTGCCACCACTCAGCCCAAGGTATTTGCCCCCACTCCTTAATTTTTCTATTGTTTGTTTATAGCCCATGTATGATAAATAGATAGTTTATTAGCCCAGAAGCCCATGTAGAAAGAATACAAGCAGGCCTCATGCATACGATCAGGTGGTTATCAATTCGCTAGAATAGAAACATACCAAGTTCAGATCTTCAGGAGTTTCACAAGCATTTGTGGCCTGCGCTCACGTGACCATCTTGACCAGCCGAAGCCGCCGCTCCGCCGCATGCGGCTCTACGCTGCACATACCCACACACACGACACCTCTCCTGCAACCAGCCTCGATCCAGAATACAATAGTCGGAATTGGAGTCCCATAAACAATGTCTTAGAAGAGATTTAACTCACCAAAGTAGTAATGATGCAGAACTAGACTGAAATACTGCACGTTTCCATACTTTACACCCCAACAGTTACCAGATTTAAGCCACCTATTATGTTCAGCAAAACCTATGAACACCAAAGCACACAAGCATCAGGGCACTAATGAATAAAATCTAAAAAGCTTATTTCAATCGAGTATAGGGAAGGTGTAACCTTATAGAAGAAGTAGTAGTATTAGAAAAAGAAACAACCTCCTCTATCTGAAGGGCCCCCAAAATTCTACACCAATAGTAGAGGACAACTATCAAACACTTGGTGCGCACTATCAAACTCACTCAAGAGAAGAGTAATTAGGAAGTATAGAAGGGACAGATCTGAACCAAGAAGGCGGGAGGAGGCAAAATCTTCAAGTTGTACTAGAATTTACCTAGTGTTTCTATGAATCGTGGGTGGGGATTCATCTGCTTCCCGTCCCAGTTGCTGAATAGACACGCCTCTTTTGCGCTCAAGCTCAATGGTGGAATCGGCCGGGCCAGCCATGAGATTCAAGAGGGAGGACGGGACATGCTCGATCTGCAACTTCTCCTCTACATCTCGCTCCAGGATCCCTATCCTAAGAAGATCTCCATGGCGAGAAGCTACCTTGATATGGGGAAGGGGGAGGTTACCGATTTTGGTGGCGCAGTTACCTCCTTGCGAGACTTGATGTTAGGATGGGGCCATCATTCATATGACAGGTGGGGTCATGATAATAAATGTGCGCATACTTAATTTTCTTTTGACCAGGATTAGTCGTTATTGACGGGAAAGAATGGAGGGAAGGTAAATAAAATAGTGCGAAACCAAAGAGAATATGAGGGAGTAAAAATTTGAAGCGAAACTATTATAATATTTGGTATTATCATCAGGCCTTTGATAGGAATTTGTACATAAATTTGTGCCAAACACAATGTGATTCTTCTATTTTTGTACACACAAAAAAATGTTTGTACAATTTCAGTGCAAGACAGGTAAAGTAATGATTATTTCTTTTACTTAAACCAGGCCTGATTGGTCGCGACCTGCCGCTTGTGGCATAGCCGCTCGGCTTCCTCCATTGTTCCACGCAGAGCAGCGTCGGCCGCGGATGCCACCGCGTTCCGCCCGCCCCCTCACTTGCCCTTGCCGATGACGAGGGCGGTAGTGCGCAACAACTCGACCATGCCGATCTTGACCAGTTGGTCGTTGAGGCGGCGGCGGCGCCATGCAGACATCTCCCCATGGCTGCGTCCGATATAATGCATGAGGTGTCTGCGCCTATGCGTGTTCGTGAGTGCCAGATATGGCTCCAGCTTCACGGTGATCGGGCACTGACAGGGCGGCAAGGGCAGTGCCGAACCGTGGTCACGGAGGGAGCTCGAACTATTGTTGGAACTCCTCATTCGTTGTGGCAGCCTTGGAAAGTAGTTGCGGCAGGTCGTCATCCTAGGAGAGCACATCCTCCTCCTTAGACCGCACAGAGGAGGACGACAAGCCAAAAGACTGCATGTGGTGGCGCCATGATCCGGAGGAAGATCTCCCGGTCAAGCCGAGAACCATCCGGTAGATCCTTCCTTGCCCATCTCACCAGTCCAGGAAAGGATCAAATCGGATCATATGGTTGTAAGGAGACGACCTAAAAGGAGATGCGGTGAGATGGCTTGGCCGACGCTGGAGCCCTGCTTAATTAGCTTGGGCAGGCGGGCCGACACTGCTTCGATGTAGCACAGCGTCCGGAGAAGGCTTCTTAGTCGATGCGTCCGCATTTAAGCGGCGCCGTCCTCCCGTCATGCCTGGTCACTCTGACCGGCATCACGGTCGTCGGTTGTGTCTGCTCTGGAGTGATTGATCGGCATCGGTGCGCACACGCGGTTTCGAGAGCGATTCGCACGGGAGAGGGATTTGGTGCGACCTCGTACATTAGCATGAGGCTGAACGCCCGCAAACCTTCCCAACTTTGGTGCCAGAGCGAGCGAACTTGGACACATGAACTTAATTGTATATGTGTGTTTTAAATATTAATACCATAAATATATAATAATAAAAATGTATAAAATCATTCTTATTTTTGTCATGCCTCATTATTTCGTGACCTCGTAATATTTCCCTACAACACACAAAAAAAAGTATGCCTACGATTCAAACTACAACGCTACTTAATTTTGATTTTTACTTCAATTTATGCCTGCCGCTAAAAATAATTCAATTGATGCCTGAGGTACGAAATTTTGTCAAAAAAATAACCCTGTAGATATTCGATCCTAGCCCTACTAGAAAGGTTTCCAAGGCAAACACCAACGGGATAGACTGGTGTTCACATAGATTTATGGCCAGAACATTTATTTATTTTTCCATTGATGGAAGCCAGAAATGAAAATAAGGATCCAGGGAGGTCGCGCCTCCAACCAGATACAGCAACCATGCTGTCTATTTTTTTTTTCATAAACACCTATAATTCTATTTATACTCATAATAAATAGAGGTACACTGATTCGGATTTAAGATCAGAGAAAATAGAAAGTAACCCTTATGACTATGAATCTATACCTAATAATAAAGCACGGATTGAATCCGTCGGGTTCACCGTCACAATACGCTTTCACCCAGTCGTAATACGCTTTTACGATTCGTATATACAAAATTATAATATAAACAAGGTGGTACTAATCTTATGTTGCATCATCGTTCAAAACCTATCTCACAATGTCGTACAAAGGGTCGAGCCTTCGCTGAAGGAAGAGCGCATGGGCCAGCCCATTAGGAGGAAACGAGCTCCAGACGAATAAAAAAACATTTCAAGCGTGAGCGAGAGCTCGAACCTGCGACCTCCATTCATTTAGCTAGCGTTGCTAACCAAAGGAAGCTGCGACCTGCTGGCTTTGGCCCACGCAGCGGACGCGAGGGGGGAAACGCGGTGCGGCGGCGCGGCGCTGGACTTCGCCGAAACGGGCAGGCGGCCGCGCGGGCGACGCGAGGTGCGGCAGCGGCGCGGCACATGACTTCGCCGGAACGGGCAGGCGGCCGGCCGCGACACGAGGCGCAAGGAAGACTGGCGGGTTCGAGTGCAGCGTTGAGGGATCTGGCGGCTGGCGCAGCAGCTTGCTACGGTGGTGGCGGCGTCCTGCTCATCCAGAGAAAGAGAGAGATAGGTCGAGAGGGAGAGAGGAAGAAAGGAGAAGGAGAAGGGGCGCAGGGTGAGGAAGGCGGGCAGGGCGGGGTGCTCAGGTGGCGGGACTCGGTGCTGGCTGCTTCCGCGGGATCAAGCTTTGGCAGGAAGGATTGAGCAGCCACTGCGCTGGAGTAGAATGTGTGGCAGGTTTGCACCTCTCTCTCCTCCCCGTGATTGATCTCTCTGAAGAACTAATCGCCGTGTTTCAATACATCATGGCTGCAGATCAACAAACACTTGGATGCTCAACCTGTATGTCTATATGGTACAGTAATGAAAATTAAGAGTTCAATCTGTTGATTCAGAGTGAGACATGGCCAAAACTGAATAAGCTCATTTTTGTGGTGAGTTCCATAAGCCCCAGACCTAGCTTTTTAATTACAAAATTCAGTATTTGATCACTTTATTTCAGTTTCATCATAGACTTCATAATATGTTTTATACATTAATATAAGGTAATAAGGTTTATAATATTTTGTGGAGCAATCAGTTCCGCATAGAAAAGAGATCACCTAAATTAATGACAGGTTCATCTTATCTTCGATAAAAAAAAATCCGCCCTCTAATCTTGAGTTCTAATGAGAGTTGCAGAAGGAAAATTCAGCAAATTAACTCTAAGTAGGTGTTTTTGGTATTTCCCAATGTAATTAAAAAATAGCTTCTCATAATATGATAGGTTCATTGTCCGGAAAAAATACAGCATGAATTAGGCGCTTTCATATGAAGCTGGACATGTTTTCAGTGATCGACCGGATATCGTTACACCAGTCTTCAATATGAAGTTTAATGATTTATGAGAAGATGTTAAAAGTGAACATTTGTTTGGTACAATTCAAGCATGTAAGTTTATTTTCCCTTGATTTACCTGATCAAACATATATTTTTTCCCATGACGAAGTTATTTAGACAGTTCTTTGGTTTTTCTGTTGAAGAGCAGCAGTGCTTAGGGGAAGTGGCAAATTATTACTTTGGTTATCACCTCTGTCGCATAAGCATTAGATGAGGCAAGAGCTAGCAAATTTAATTTGTACTATACGGAGTCACTTTTGTTTGGGATAACATAGACGTGACCACTTATATCTATTTCAACGGGCCATTTGAATGGCCCTCATCCACCTGCAGCCCGAGCCAGAGCAGTGCCCATGAGCAGGCATAACCGCATGAGCCCACGAGCGCGATCAACGGTGTACTCCCACCTTCCGGCAAGCACGACTGGGTGGGCGGAGGAGCGGTAGCGACCGCCTGCATCCAGCTAGAGTTTTCGGGAGGTTCTGCTCCTGCCAGGACGCTGTGTCGCAGGCCACCTCTGCTCCTCCTCCGCTTGCCACGGCGGTGCTGCTGATGGACGGGTGCGCGAGGTAGGGGAAGTTGAGGGATGCGGAGGTGGGCGAGGAGGACATGTCAGGTTTAATCTGCAGTCCACCTCCTTACATTCGTTCCCTGCTAAAATAGAAATTGGCCTGTTCTGTCAGTTACATATATCGTGAACTCTGATATGCAGTACAGTCTTCATAAGGAGTTACCTTGGAACCAGGAAAGTTGCTTTAATTTTTGTTGATAAGACGACGTAAAATAATGGATACAATTATGGAGAAAATAAATTGTCACGCTACAACCAACTGAGCCATGCTTGTCATTTTCATGGTATCTTCTAGGTTCTAGCTCTTAGCCTACAAGTGTTGCCAACTCAAATGACTCACGATGCAGACTCACATAGTGCATGCTCACATCTTAGCTTTCATGGTAATTCTGCACTTCGAAGGAAGTTTGTTTCTTTTTGGAAAACCATGGTAGTTTATTTTGATCCAAATTCAATAATACAATTTTATCAATTCCCGTATAATCTTTGGAAGTTTCATATATTTTCAGGATTAATCAGCTTGATTGATAAGTTATTTTTTCATTTTGCAGTCTGTATCTGATGAAACTTTGTAGGACAGTTTCAAATACATATAGAAATATTGTCATTTTTCTTAAAAAAAAGTTTAGCGTTGCATGTTGATAGTAGCATTGGCCAATAATTTCACACTGAATAGAATATAAGATGAGGCAGAAACAGATGGACTGCAAGCTACAACTGAGTAGTGCACAACGACTGATAAACTAACGAATACGAACACTCTTATTTATTTTGCAACTGTTGGCTATGATCCATGGTTTGAAGAACGGCCCGTAGCAACGCACGGGCATATTTACTAGTTACAATAAAATCTCTTGAAAACATTCTCTTCGTTGTATCAATCTCTGTTTATGGCAAAGACTTCGGTAAAAAAAACAACAATTGAACTGGAGCAACAATGTTGTCACTATTTCACCCGCACGAACATTACCAATAATTGTCTTTGAAAGCACCTTCAGTCGCCCATCCAAAAAGCCAGCCCGTTGCGGACAACTGCAGTGTAGCGAGCAGGCGCGATGGGAAGCTCCCGCTGGTACTGTAGCGCAACAGGAAAATAATCATAAAAAATAGTGAGATTTAGAGGAATTGAATCGGAGACCTCTCGGTAATGAAGCGCGGTCGAGAGCCATGGTTGCGGATGATCACCAATGACTGATTGGCAGCTCTAATATTTAAGAACAAACTACAATGCCAGAAATCAACAAATTTTTATTTTATTCAATCGATTTCTGGAAATTGTAAACAATTTTTTAAAAGGTAAGTAATGTTTCAAAGTTCGAACATTTTTCAAACAACGCGGACAATTTTGAAATTCAATTTTCTTTTAAAAAAGAGAATATTTTTAAATTGTTAACTATTTTTGGAAACCCGAACATTTTTCCCAATTGTGAACAATTTTTGAACATGCAAACATTTATTTAACAGCACGACCACAATTTGAAATTTGAAATTATTTACAACAAAAGCAAATAAATTTTCAAAAAAGTGAACATTTCTTAAAATTTTGAACAATTTTATAATTCTCAACAAATTTGGAAACTCCAAAACATATTTTTCAGATCTCATTCTTTTTGAAACTTTCGAATGTTTCTGAATCTCGGAATAAATTTTAAAAACAGGAGCATCTTTCTATACTCAAAACATATTGAAACCACAAACATTTTTGGAAACTCCCAAACATTTTTTGAATTTGTGAACATATTTTCAGGAAACAGAAACATTTTTTGAAACTTAAAACATCATTGTGAATTTGTGAACCAAATTTGAAGAATTTGATATTTTCCAAATTTGAATTCAATATTTTCTAAAAAATAATAAATTTCAAAAATAGAAGGGAAAATAATATAAAAAGAAATAGGAAAAAGGAAAATAATCTTGAAAAGTAAGAAAGAAGAAAAGAAACATAAGAAGAAGATGATCAAGAAAACGATAGAAAAAAGAAAATCTGGAAAGCCGAAAACCAATAAAAACCGGTTTGGTCCCAAAACTGGGATCTTATAGCACGGTAATCCTACTGTAAGTGGGCCGGCCCATATTGTCCGCTCGCACTTGTTCCATGTGTGTTTCAGCTACAGTTTGTCGGAATAAGCGTCAAATATGTTTTTCCCCGTGTAGCCTCACGTGTGACACCTCGGGCCTCCCTCCTCTGTAGTATATGTTGGGGAACGTAGCAGAATTCAAAATTTTCCTACGCTTCACCAAGATCAATCTAAGGAGTCATCTAGCAACGAGCATAAAGGACTGCATCTACATACCCTTTGTAGATCGCGTGCGGAAGCGTTCGAAGGAACGTGGATGATGGAGTCGTACTCTTCGTGATCCTCGTCACCATGATCCTAGCGCCGAACGGACGGCACCTCCGCGTTCAACACATGTTCGGTACATCGACGTCTCCTCCTTCTTGATCCAGCAAGGGCGGAGGAGAGGTTGACGGAGATCCAGCAGCACGGCGGCGTGGTGGTGGATGCAATAGGAAAAGCTGCAGGGCTTCGCCGGCGCCCTGCAAGAGGAGTTGGAGGTGTGACGGGAGGGGGGAGAGGCGTCAGAGGCTTGGGGTGCGGCTGCCCTCTCCGATCCCTACTATATATAGGGGCCAGGGGGGCACCGGCCCTAGGAGATGCAATCTCCTTGGGGGGCGGCAGCCAGAGGGAGGAAACTTGCCCCCCAAGGCATAGGGGGCGCCCCCTCCCCTAGGGTTTCAACCCTAAGCGCATGGAGGGGGGCCCATGTGGGTGCGCCAGCCCACCAGGGGCTGGCCCCCTTCCCTTTGCGGCCTACGGGGCCCTCCGGGATGGGTGGCCCCACCCGGTGGACCCCCGGGACCCCTCCGGTGGTCCCGGGACACTCCCGGTAACCCCCGGAATTCACCCGATGGCCGAAACTGGGCTTCCTATATATCATTCTTTACCTCCGGACCATTCTGGAACTCCTCTTGACGTCCGGGATCTCATCCGGGACTCCGAACAACATTCGGGTTTCCATGTGCATGTATCTCTACAACCCTAGCGTCACTGAACCATAAGTGTGTAGACCCTACGGGTTCGGGAGACACACAGACATGACCGAGACGACTCTCCGGTCAATAACCAACAGCGGGATCTGGATACCCATGTTGGTTCCCACGTGTTCCTCGATGATCTCATCGGATGAACCACTGTGTCAAGGATTCACTCAATCCCGTATGTTATTCCCTTTGTCTATCGGTACGGTACTTGCCCGAGATTCGATCGTCGGTATGCCCGATACCTTGTTCAATCTCGTCATGGCATGTCTCTTTACTCGTTCCGTAATCCATCATCCCGTGACTAACTCCTTAGTCACTTTGAGCTCATTTTGATGATGTCTTACCGAGAGGGCCCAGAGGTACCTCTCCGTCATACGGAGTGACAATATCCCAGTATCGGTTCGCACCAACTCAACAGACACTTTCGGAGATACCCGTTGCGTACCTTTATAGCCACCCAGTTACGTTGTGACGTTTGGCACACCCAAAGTATTCCTATGGTATCCAGGAGTTGCACAACCTCATGGCCTAAGGAATAAATACTTGACACTGGAAAAGCTTAAGCATTACGAACTATACGATCTCGTGCTAGGCTTAGGATTGGGTCTTGTCCATCACATCATTCTCCCAATGATGTGATCCCGTTATCAATGACATCCAACGTCCATGGTCAGGAAACCATGACCATCTGTTGATCAACGAGCTAGTAACTAGATGCTTACCAGGGACACGTTGTGGTCTATGTATTCACACATGTATCGCTGTTTCCGTACAATACAATTCAAACATGAATAATAGACAATTATCATGAACAAGGAAATATAATAATAATCCTTTTATTATTGCCTATAGGGCATATTTCCAACAGTCTCCCACTTGCACTAGAGTCAATAATCTAGTTACATTGTGATGAATCGAACACCCATAGAGTTCTGGTGTTGATCATGTTTTGCTCGTGGAAGAGGTTTAGTCAACGGGTCTGCAACATTCAGATCCGTATGCACTTTACAAATATCTATGTCTCCATCTTGAACATAATTCCGGATGGAGTTGAAACGGCGCTTGATGTGCTTGGTCTTCTTGTGAAACCTGGGCTCCTTGGTAATGGCAATAGCTCCAGTGTTGTCACAGAAGAGAGTCATCGAGCTTGACGCGCTTGGAATGACTCCTAGGTCGGTGATGAACTCCTTCATCCAGACTCCTTCTTGCGCTGCTTCGCAAGCAGCTATGTACTCCGCTTCACATGTAGAATGCGCCACGACGCTCTGCTTGCAACTGCACCAGCTGATTGCTCCACCATTCAAAATATACATGTATCCGGTTTGTGACTTAGAGTCATCCAGATCTGTGTCGAAGCTAGCATCGACGTAACCCTTTACGACGAGCTCTTCGTCACCTCCATAAACGAGAAACATATCCTTAGTCCTCTTCAGGTACTTTAGGATGTTCTTGACCGCTGTCCAGTGTTCCATACCGGGATCACTTTGGTACCTCCCTACCAAACTTATGACAAGGTTCACATCAGGTCTGGTACACAGCATGGCATAGATGATAGAACCTATGGCCGAGGCATAGGGAATGACACTCATCTTTTCTGTATCTTCTGCCATGGTCAGGGACTGAGCCTTGCTAAATCTCATACCTTGCAAAACAGGCAAGAACCCCTTCTTGGACTGATCCATATTGAACTTCTTCAATATCTTGTCAAGGTATGTGCTTTGTGAAAGACTGATGGCTTCTCGCCCCTCGTTGGTTACCCCAAGTGGAAGGTTTGAGATGCAGTGTAGCGGTAGTTTTCCCTTGGCAAAGATACCAAGGATCGATTTCCCCTGAGACTCCCATTTTCAACAAGAAGGTGTCAACTGCTAACGGCGCCAGATATTAGCAATCAACGTGGACCTGCACACAGATACAAATAACTTTGCTCCCAACGAGTACAGAGAGGTTGTCAATCCCTCCGGCCTTGTTTACAAAGGATCAAACGCAAGTGATAATAGTGATAGGTATAATTGCAATAGTAAGTAAAAAGTGGAAAGTAAATAGTGGATGTGATCAGTGATGGTAATATGGACCGGAGTCTCATGATGTTCACTAGTGATGTCTCTTTCCCAAAAGATGATAAAACAGCTATGTGAGGTAAACGAATTACAGCTGGGCAATTGACAGGACCATTTGCGCAAACCAATGCTGACTAAGTTGCAAGAAAGGTAGAGGTTCAAAGCATGGGTGGTACGCCAAGGAAAGTAGACCGAAATCCATCTGCATCTACTACTAATCATTCACCTTGAGATATCTATCCAGAACATCTCGCTGGTATTAAGTTGCGAGTCCCACCCATAGTGTAAACTCAAAGGAACAGACAACTGCATTAAAATAACTTTGCGTAAAGTAAACAATCCTTGCACCCGCGGGCACAAGCACCATTGTTTTCCCCCTTGTGGCAACAGCACATCCCCTAGACTCATGTTTCTGTCACTCAAGCTAGTCATCGAGGGGCATGAACCCACAATCAAGCATAACGTTCCCTCTTGGAGTCACTACCTACTACTTGGCCAACGCAATAAATAACAACGGAAAACATGCAAGAATTACTTACGAACATAAATATAAAAGAGGTGAATCAAATATATTACTCAAACACAATCTGAACATAATCTCACAATCCATCGGATCCCAGCAAACTCATCATAGCAACAGCATAAGGATTACATATGTGCCTCGATCATGTAGGGCAGCTCACGAGGACTAATTAGTGAAGCACAAGAACGGGAGGAGAACATCACATAGCTACTGGTCATGGACCCATGGTCCAAGGGAGACTACTCACAACTCATCCGGGAGGCGTCCATGGTGGTGGAGAAGCTCCCGGTGGTGATCCTCCCCTCCGGCAGGGTGCCGAGAAGAGTTCTCCTGGTGCTCCCGATCTTGGAAGCGCGGCGTCGGCGGAACAGAGATGAGATCGCGAAAAAGGGTTCCCATCTCGAGGGTTTCGGGAGACGATATAAATATATGCCAAAGGGGGGCATCAGACGAGGCCTGGGGGGCCCAGGCGCCCCCCCGGCGCGGCCAGGAAGGGGGCCGCGCCACCAGGGCGCCTGGAGCCCTCTTGGCCCCCCTCCGGCTGTACTTCGGGTGCCGGGAAGCTTCTGGAACGCTGATTTTTTATATAATTTTTCCGGGATTTTTCTGGCAGTTCTCGTAATGGGAAAACCTGAAATACAAAAACAGCCGAAAACAGAAACTGGCACTGGGGTGCACTGAGTTAATAGGTTAGTCCAAATATGATCAAAAGTGTATGGAAGTGTATAAATAACATAGCAATATCACCCAAAAGAGACATGGAGCAAGCAGAAATTATAGATACGTTTTAGACGTATCAACATCCCCAAGCTTAATTCCTGCTCGTCCTCGAGTAGGTAAATGATAACAAGAATAATTTCTGTGGTGACATGCTATTAACCATATAGGACTTTTCATAGTCATATGACAAAAGCTTACCGAGACAATGAATCTGTAGTAATTAAGTTGCCTCATGAGAAAATCACAAAGAACTGAAAGTTATACAATATGATACTGAAACATCAAATAGATTTGTAATGAGCATGGTGTGCAAATATGATAAAGTGATATCTCGCTTGCCCCCTTTAGTGAAGCAAAACGTAAATGCAGGGGCACCTCCAAGGTTTAAGTGATGACTAGATACAATAATTTCAGAATAAACGATATCACAATCATGCAAAAGACAATGCTACTTTGGGACAATGCACATTACACTCAGAATGACAATCTTGCTCTCAGTAGTTGGTGCTTTAAAAGAAGGTGGAGACTCTCGAACCGTGGCTTTTGTTGGCAAGGTTGAAAACCCGTAGTCGGAAACAAAGACAAAACATGTACCAGAGCTCTTGGTTTGAAAAACAGAGGTAATAATTATGTTTTTGATTATGCATGTTCCGTCAACGAATGCTAGCAGACAACTCAATCACTTCTTGAGATGGACAAGTTTCGAGGAACGGCTCCCGAATGAGGACGATCACATCCTCTTAATCTCCTTTGTTTATCACTGCCAAAGTTTTCTGATTTCTCATGAACAAAGCGTGAAGGAGGGTTTGTTTGTTATATTATTTTTGAGCCGGGCGCACTCAATGCCAGTTCCTTCTCGTATTATGGGTTTGCACATTATACATGCAATCCCGGGGTGAAGCTTGTCCCACTAAAAAAGATCATGAATTAACTACTACTTCCTCATGAACTTAAAACAGAGGCACAAAATAGGAATGCTTTTTCTTTGAATAATTTCGAGATGGTACATGCAAGTCTCCGTTAGGAATGGCAGGCAAATACCATGTAGGAAGGTATGGTGGACTCATATGGCATAACTGGTTTAAAAGAATTTGGATGCACAAGCAGTCAGTCCGCTTAGTACAGGTGGAGGTTAGCAAAAGACTAGGAGCGACCAACTAAGAGAGCAATGACGGTCATAATCATGCAGAGCGACAAAGCAACATTGAATCAGGCATGGGAGTTATATCGCTACTCAGAAACAAAAGATCATCAAGGCTTGACAGACTTTCTTTACAGTCTTAAATATGCGTGAGCATACGCCAAGTCAATCAAAATAAATTCTTTGAAGGAAGATATTACTAAACCATACCACATCATAAGCAAACAAATCATGTTGGTACTCCAATAACACATTGGGAATCCCCCAGCTATTTGAGACTAACCATAAGAAAACATGAACTACTAAGCGCCATTATGCACGTAGCATCTTTATCATAGACATATCAACCAATGCAACGGAAGCAAACTCTCTTAATAAGATAAGCATGATAACTAAAGAGAGTTCAAGCAACCAACTAAACAAAAGCTCTTTAAAAAGATAAGCATGAAAACTGAGAGCTAAGCATGATAGTAGCTATTGAAAGACAAAGAACACACACAACAAAGATAGACATGAAAATTCTATGTTATGTTCTAGGTAGAAGTGGAGCGTGTTTCTCTCCCACATAAAGAAAGCTGAGTTCCGACTCGTTATGAAAAGCTAAAGAAAACTAAAAAGGAAAACTAAAAGCAAGACGCTCCAAGCATAGCACATAATACATGAAGTGATAAAAATATAGTGGAACGAAAGACGAACTGATAATGTTGATGGAGAAGGGGATGCACGGGGCCATCCCCAAGCTTAGACGCTTGAGTCTCCTTGAATATTTCTTGGGGGTGCATGGGGGCATCCCCAAGCTTGAGCGTTTGACACTCCTGAATCTTTTTATCATCTTCCCTCGCACACTTGAAAACTCCCTTCATACATAACTCATCATAATCTGATTAGCGAGGTTAGTACCCTTAATAAAATAATTGTTCCTTGCTGGAAATAAAGATATTCTTGAAGGTCTACTGTTTCTCAAGATTGCCAAAAGGTTTTTGCAAAGAAAAAGCAAGCTCTAGGTTTGAAAATGAAGGAAAGGCAAAACAGGACAGAATCTGTGAAAAACAGAACAACAGGTAGGAAATGATTTTTTCGGGGCACTTCTGCAACTCTAATCAAAAAACTCAGAACAGATGCACGAAAGACAATTATATAGAGCACGCTGTCAAAAAAATTCAGACCAAAAAGAAGATCTGGTGATTTTATACGAATTTTTCTATCCAAGGACAGAATCTGTTTCCTGGACAGCACGTCACAACTTTTGAACTTTCTTGCAATCAGAGGCTACACTTGGCACAAAATTTGAAAAGCAAAGATACAATGATGATGCTACTGTAGTAACAAACATCAAGACACAACAAAAGCAAAATAAAATTTATTCATGTGGGCTGCCTCCCAAAAGCGCTTTCTTTTATGCCTTTAAGCTAGGCATAATGCATAGAGATCAAGTTTTATCAAGAGTAAAAGAATAGCTAGCCCGTATAACGGACTCAAAAGGTAACTTAATCTTCTTTCGAGGGAAGTGTTCCATCCCTTTCTTGAGAGGAAACTGGAATTTTATATTCCCCTCTTTCATGTCAATGATAGCACCAATGGTGCGTAGAAAAGGACGTCCCAAAATAATTGGACACGAAGGTTCACATTCAATATCCATAATAGTAAAATCAACGGGAACATAGTTGTCATTGACAATGATAAGAACATCGTCGATCCTCCCCAAAGGTTTCTTTATGGAAGAATCAACGAGACGAACACCAAAAGAACAAGAATCAAAAGGTTTCAATTTAAGCATATCATATATTCTTTTGGGCATAACAGAGGTACTAGCACCAACATCACATAAAGCATAGCAAGAGAAGTTATTCAACTTAATTTTAATCATAGGATCCCAACCATCTTCTAGCTTTCTAGGTATGGAGGCTTCTACTCTAAGTTTCTCCTCCCTAGCTTTGATAAGAGCATTAGTGATATGCTCTGTGAAGGCAAGGTTAAGCGTGCTAGTGCGGGGATCTCTAGACATCTTGTGAAGGAAATCAATAACTTCGGTAAGAGTGCAATTATCAAAATAAAGGTCACTACTATCAAGTAAGGTGGTAGTGGTGTCCTTTAGGTTCACTTGTTTGGTAGTTTCTATAGTCATAGCATCACCATTAATAGGTCCATTGGGACCAGGAGTGCATTGGGTGCTAAGAGTTTGGATATCCTCAACAACTTGGATAGTAGCAACAGTGTGGTGGGTAGGAAGGCTCTTAATTCTATCTTCTTCCTCCCTTTCTCTAGCCCATCTCTCTTTAAGTTTAGCCATCATCCTAATGTTTTCATTAATTTGCACTTTAATAGCATTCATAGGAGTGACCTTCCTCTCCTCAAGAGGAGAAGTTCTAATTTTAAGCAATTCTACTTCATTGGCTAAATTGTCTACCTTCAAAGAGAGATCACCTAGTTTGTTTAGTTTTTCTTCTACACTTTTATTAAAAGCTTTTTGGTTAGTGATGAAATCTTTAAGCATAATCTCTAGTTCAGAAGCGGAGTTCTTGGTGCTAGGATAAGCATTGTTGTTCCCAAAGGAATTAGAGGGGAACGGTCTAGGATTGCTACCAAAATTACTCCTATAAGCATTGTTATTAAAATTGTTTCTAGAGATAAAGTTCACATCTACTTGTTCTTGAGCAATCAAAGAATTTAAAGGAACATCACGAGGATCAACAGAAGATTGCTTCGAAAGTAGAGACATGATCAAGTCAACTTTTTCATTTAGGGAGGAAATCTCCTCGACAGAGTTTACCTTCCTACCTGTTGGAGCGCGTTCGGTGTGCCATTGGGAATAGTTGGTCATCATCTCATCGAGAAGCTTTGTGGCAGCACCAAGTGTAGTTGACATAAAGGTTCCTCCCGCGGCCGAATCTAACAAGTTCCGCGAGGTAAAGTTCAAGCCTGCATAAAAAGTTTGGATAACCATCCAAGTAGTCAAACCATGAGTAGGGCAGTTCTTGACAAGAGATTTCATACGTTCCCAAGCTTGGGCAACGTGTTCATTATCCAATTGTTTAAAATTCATTATGTTACTTCTTAGTTGGATAATTTTAGCAGGTGGATAGTATTTTCCAATAAAAGCATCTTTGCACTTGTCCCATGAATCTATGCTATTTCTAGGCAAAGACTGAAACCAAATTTTAGCTCCTCCTCTCAAGGAGAAAAGAAAAAGCTTAAGCTTAACAATATCACCGTCTACTTCTCGGTACTTTTGCATATCACAAAGTTCAACAAAATTGTTCAAGTGTAAAGCAGCATCATCTCCAGCACCGGAGAATTGATCTTTCATGACTAAGTTTAGTAAAGCAGGTTTAATTTCATACGAAGGTGCTGAAGTGGCAGGTGTAGTGATAGTTGTGCAGATAAAGTCATCGTTCTTGTGACTAGTGAAGTCACACAACTTGGTGTTCTCGGTGGAACCCATAGTAGCAAGCAAGCAAGATAACTATTTTTGTGATTTTCGATAAAAGATACTAAAGCAAAAATGAAAGGTAAACTAACAAGACTAAAAAGCAAAGGTAAAAGATAGCGTGCAACTCCCCTATCCTGAAGAGTGGAGTCCCCGGCAACGGCGCCAGAAAACTTTGCTTGATGGCTTCTCGCCCCTCGTTGGTTACCCCAAGTGGAAGGTTTGAGATGCAGTGTAGCGGTAGTTTTCCCTTGGCAAAGATACCAAGGATCGATTTCCCCTGAGACTCCCAGTTTCAACAAGAAGGTGTCAACTGCTAACGGCGCCAGATATTAGCAATCAACGTGGACCTGCACACAAATACAAATAACTTTGCTCCCAACGAGTACAGAGAGGTTGTCAATTCCTCCGGCCTTATAGTTTACAAAGGATCAAACGCAAGTGATAATAGTGATAGGTATAATTGCAATAGTAAGTAAAAAGCGGAAAGTAAATAGTGGATGTGATCAGTGATGGTAATATGGACCGGAGTCTCATGATGTTCACTAGTGATGTCTCTCTCCCAAAAGACGATAAAACAGCTATGTGAGGTAAACGAATTACAGCTGGGCAATTGACAGGACCATGTGCGCAAACCAATGCTGACTAATTTGCAAGAAAGGTAGAGGTTCAAAGCATGGGCGGTACGCCAAGGCAAGTAGACCGAAATCCATATGCATCTACTACTAATCATCCACCTTGAGATATCTATCCAGAACATCTCGCTGGTATTAAGTTGCGAGTCCCACCCATAGTGTAAACTCAAAGCAACAGACAACTGCATTAAAAGAACTTTGCGTAAAGTAAACAATCCTTGCACCCGCGGGCACAAGCACCGTTGTTTTCCCCCTTGTGGCAACAGCACATCCCCTAGACTCATGTTTCTGTCACTCAAGCTAGTCATCGAGGGGCATGAACCCACAATCAAGCATAACGTTCCCTCTTGGAGTCACTACCTACTACTTGGCCAAAGCAATAAATAACAACGGAGAACATGCAAGAATTACTTACGAACATAAATATAAAAGAGGTGAATCAAATATATTACTCAAACACAATCTGAACATAATCTCACAATCCATCGGATCCCAGCAAACTCATCATAGCAATAACATAAGGATTACATATGTGCCTCGATCATGTAGGGCAGCTCACGAGGACTAATTAATGAAGCACAAGAACGGGAGGAGAACATCACATAGCTACTGGTCATGGACCCATGGTCCAAGGGACACTACTCACAACTCATCTGGGAGGCGTCCATGGTGGTGGAGAAGCTCCCGGTGGTGATCCTCCCCTCAGGCAGGGTGCCGGGAAGAGTTCTCCTGGTGCTCCCGATCTTGGAAGCGCGGCGGCGGCGGAACAGAGGTGAGATCGCGAAAAAGGGTTCCCGTCTCGAGGGTTTCGGGAGACGATATAAATATATGCCAAAGGGGGGCATCAGACGAGGCCTGGGGGGCCCAGGCGCCCCCTCGGCGCGGCCAGGAGGGGGGCCGCGCCACCAGGGCGCCTGGAGCCATGGTGGCCCCCCTCCGGCTGTACTTCGGGTGCCGGGAAGCTTCTGGAACGCTGATTTTTTATATAATTTTTCCGGGATTTTTCTGGCAGTTCTCGTAATGGGAAAACCTGAAATACAAAAACAACCGAAAACAGAAACTGGCAGTGGGGTGCACTGAGTTAATAGGTTAGTCCAAATATGATCAAAAGTGCATGGAAGTGTATAAATAACATAGCAATATGACCCAAAAGAGGCATGGAGCAAGCAGAAATTATAGATATGTTTTAGACGTATCAAAGACCAATGAGGCGTGTTGATCTATCTCTATAGATTTTGATGCCTAATATGTAAGCAGCTTCTCCAAGGTCCTTCATTGAAAAACTCTTATTCAAGTAGGCCTTTATGCTCTCCAAGAATTCTATATCATTTCCCATCAGCAATATGTCATCCACATATAATATGAGAAATGCTACAGAGCTCCCACTCACTTTCTTGTAGATACAGGCTTCTCCCCAAGTCTGTATAAAGCCAAATGCTTTGATCACATCATTAAAGCGAATATTCCAACTCCGAGAGGCTTGCACCAGCCCGCAGATCGAGCGCTGGAGCTTGCATACCTTGTTAGCATTCTCTGGATCGACAAAACCTTCCGGCTGCATCATATACAGCTCTTCCTTGAGGAAACCATTAAGGAATGCCGTTTTGACGTCCATTTTCCATATCTCATAATCATAGAATGCGGCAATTGCTAACATGATTCGGACGGACTTCAGCATCGCTACGGGAGAGAAAGTCTCGTCGTAGTTAATCCCTTGAACTTGTCGATAACCTTTAGCGACAAGCCGAGCCTTATAGATGGTCACATTACCATCCGCGTCTGTCTTCTTCTTAATTATCCATTTGTTTAATATGGCGTGCCTATCATCGGGCAAGTCCACTAAAGTCCATACTTTGTTTTCATACATGGATTCTATCTCGGATTTCATGGCTCCAAGCCATTTATTGGAATCCGGACCCGCCATCGCTTCTTCATAGTTCGAAGGTTCACCGTTGTCTAACAACATGATTTCCATGACAGGGTAGCCGTACCACTCTGGTGCGGAACGTGTCCTTGTGGACCTTCGAAGTTCAGTAGTAAGTTGATCTGTATCTTCATGATCATCATCATTAACTTCCTCCCTTGTCGGTGCAGGCACCTCAGGAACAATTTCCTGCACTGCGCTACTTTCCGGTTCGGGAGGGGTGACTGTCACCTCATCAAGTTCTACTTTCCTCCCACTCACATCTTTCGAGAGAAACTCTTTCTCCAGAAAGGATCCATTCTTGGCAACAAAGACCTTGCCTTAGGATCTGTGGTAGAAGGTGTACCCAATCGTTTCCTTTGGGTATCCTATGAAGACACATTTTTCAGTTTTGGGTTCGAGCTTTTCAGGTTGAAGTTTCTTGACATAAGCATCGCAACCCCAAACTTTTAGAAACGACGGCTTAGGTTTCGTGCCAAACCAAAGTTCATACGGTGTCGTCTCAACGGATTTCAACGGAGCCCTATTTAAAGTGAATGCGGCAGTCTCTAAAGCATAACCCCAAAAAGATAGCGGTAAGTCGGTGAGAGACATCATAGATCGCACCATGTCCAACAGGGTACGATTTCGACGTTCGGACACACCATTACGCTGAGGTGTTCCGGGCGGTGTCAATTGTGAAACAATTCCACAGTTCCTAAGGTGCGTGCCAAATTCATGACTTAAATATTCACCCCCACGATCCGATCGCAAGAACTTTATTTTTCTGTCACGTTGATTCTCAACCTCATTCTGAAATTCCTTGAACTTTTCAAAGGTCTCAGACTTGTGCTTCATCAAATAGATATACCCATATCTACTCAAGTCATCTGTGAGGGTGAGAACATAACGATAGCCTCCGCAAGCCTCAACACTCATTGGACCGCACACATCGGTATGTATGATTTCCAATAAGTTGGTTGCTCGCTCCATTGTTTCGGAGAACGGAGTCTTGGTCATCTTGCCCAAGAGGCATGGTTCGCACGTGTCAAATGATTCATAATCAAGAGACTCCAGAAATCCATCTGCATGAAGCTTTTTCATACGTTTGACACCAATATGACCAAGGCGGCAATGCCACAAGAATGTGGGACTATCATTGTCAACTTTACATCTTTTGGCATTCACACTACGAATATGTGTATCATCACGATCGAGATTCATCAAGAATAAACCATTGACCAGCGAGGCATGGCCATAAAACATATCTCTCAAATAAATATAACAACCATTATTCTCGGATTTAAATGAGTAGCCATCTCGCATCAAACGAGATCTAGATACAATGTTCATGCTCAAAGCTGGTACTAAATAACAATTATTAAGGTTTAAAACTAATCCCGAGGGTAGATGTAGAGGCAGCGTGCCGACGGCGATCACATCAACCTTGGAACCATTCCCGACGCGCATCGTCACCTCGTCCTTCGCCAGTCTCCGCTTATTCCGCAGCTCCTGCTTTGAGTTACAAATATGAGCAATTGCACCGGTATCAAATACCCAGGAGCTACTACGAGCGCTGGTAAGGTACACATCAATAACATGTATATCACATATACCTTTGACGTTGCCGGCCTTCTTATGCGCTAAGTATTTGGGGCAGTTCCGCTTCTAGTGACCCGTTCCCTTGCAATAAAAGCACTCAGTCTCAGGCTTGGGTCCATACTTTGGCTTCTTCCCGGCAACTGGCTTACCGGGCGCGGCAACTCCCTTGCCGTCCTTCTTGAAGTTCTTCTTACCCTTGCCCTTCTTGAACTTAGTGGTTTTATTGACCATCAACACTCGATGCTCTTTCTTGATCTCCACCTCCGCTGATTTCAGCATTGAATACACCTCGGGAATGGACTTCTCCATCCCTTGCATATTGAAGTTAAACACGAAGCTCTTGTAGCTAGGTGGGAGCGACTGGAGGATTCTGTCAACGACCGCTTCGTCCGGGAGATTCATTCCCAACTGAGACAAGCGGTTGTGCAACCCAGAAATCTTGAGTATGTGCTCACTGACAGAACTGTTTTCCTCCATCTTACAGCTGTAGAATGCGTTGGAGACATCATATCTCTCATCTCGGGCATCAACCTGGAAAACCATTTTCATCTCTTGGAACAT
Source organism: Secale cereale (assembly GCA_902687465.1). Lineage (NCBI taxonomy): Eukaryota > Viridiplantae > Streptophyta > Magnoliopsida > Poales > Poaceae > Secale > Secale cereale. The sequence continues at coordinate 779,350,940 of LR738710.1, forward strand.
CTCATATGCCCCGTGGTGCTCAAAACGCTTTTGGAGCCCCGATTCTAAGCTGTAGAGCATGCCGCACTGAACCAGGGAGTAATCATCACAACGTGACTGCCAAGCGTTCATAACATCTTGGTTTGCCGGGGCGGGAGCGTCACCTAGCAGTGCTTCTAGGACATAAGTTTTCTTCACAGCTATGAGGATGATCCTCAGGTTACGGACCCAGTCCGTATAGTTGCTACCATCGTCTTTCAGTTTGGATTTCTCTAGGAACGCGTTGAAGTTGAGGGTGACATGAGCGTGGGCCATTTGATCTACAAGACATATTGTAAAGAATTTAGACTAAGTTCATGATAATTAAGTTCATCTAATCACATTTTAATGAACTCCCACTCAGATTGACATCTCTCTAGTCATCTAAGTGATACATGATCCGAATCGACTAGCCCGTGTCCGATCATCACGTGAGACGGACTAGTCATCAACGGTGAACATCTTCATGTTGATCGTATCTTCTATACGACTCATGTTCGACCTTTCGGTCTTCCGTGTTCCGAGGCCATGTCTGTACATGCTAGGCTCGTCAAGTGAACCCTAAGTGTATTGCGTGTATAAATCTGGCTTACACCCGTTGTATGCGAACGTTAGAGCCTATCACACCCAATCATCATGTGGTGCTTCGGAACAACGATCCTTAGCAACGGTGCACAGTTAGGGGGAACACAATTCTTGAAATTTTTAGTGAGAGATCATCTTATTTACTACCGTCGTTCTAAGTAAACAAGATGCATAAACATGATAAACATCACATGCAATCAAATAAGGTGACATGATATTGCCAATATCATCTTGCTCCTTCGATCTCCATCTTCGGGGCACCATGATCATCTTTGTCACCGGCATGACACCATGATCTCCATCATCGTGTCTTCATGAAGTCGTCACGCCAACTATTACTTCTACTACTATGGCTAACGTTTAGCAATAAAGTAAAGTAATTACATGGTGTTATTCAGTGACACGCAGGTCATACAATAATTAAGACAACTCCTATGGCTCCTGCCGGTTGTCATTTTCATCGACATGCAAGTCGTGATTTCCTATTACAAGAACATGATCAATCTCATACATCACATATATCATTCATCACATCTTGTTGGCCATACCACATCACATAGCACATGCTGCAAGAACAAGTTAGACGACCTCTAATTGTTGTTGCAAGTTTTACGTGGCTTCTATAGGTTTTCTAGCAAGAACGTTTCTTACCTACGCCAAAACCACAACGTGATTTGTCAATTTCTATTTACCCTTCATAAGGACCATGTTCATCGAATCCGATCCGACTAAAGTGGGAGAGACAGACAGCCGCCAGCCACCTTATGCAACCAGTGCATGTCAGTCGGTGGAACCAGTCTCACGTAAGCGTACGTGTAAGGTCGGTCTGGGCCGCTTCATCCCACAATGCCGCCGAATCAAGATTGGACTAGTAACGGCAAGAAAATTGAACAAACTCAACACCCACAACTTGTTTGTGTTCTACTCGTGCAAGATGCTATGCAAAGACCTAGCTCAGATGCCACTGTTGGGGAACGTAGCAGAATTCAAAATTTTCCTACGCTTCACCAAGATCAATCTAAGGAGTCATCTAGCAATGAGCATAAAGGAGTGCATCTACATACCCTTTGTAGATCGCGTGCGGAAGCGTTCGAAGGAACGTGGATGATGGAGTCGTACTCTTCGTGATCCTCGTCACCGATGATCCCAGCGCCGAACGGACGGCACCTCCGCATTCAACACACGTTCGGTACAGCGACGTTTCCTCCTTCTTGATCCAGCAAGGGCGGAGGAGAGGTTGACGGAGATCTAGCGGCACTACGGCGTGGTGGTGGATGCAACAGGAAAAGCTGTAGGGCTTCGCCGGCGCCCTGCGAGAGGAGTTGGAGGTGTGACGGGAGGGGGGAGAGGCGCCAGAGGCTTGGGGTGCGGCTGCCCTCTCCGATCCCTACTATATATAGGGGCCAGGGGGGGCGCCGGCCCTAGGAGATGCAATCTCCTAGGGGGGCGGCGGCCAGAGGGGGAAAACTTGCCCCCCAAGGCATAGGGGGCGCCCCCTCCCCTTAGGGTTTCAACCCTAGGCGCATGGAGGGGGGCCCATGTGGGTGCGCCAGCCCACCAGGGGCTGGCCCCCTTCCCCTTGCTCTTCACGATGCTGAAATCGGCGAAGGTAGAAATCAAGAAAGAGCATCAAGTGTTGATGGTTAACCAGACCACTTGTTTCAAGTAAAGGGCAAAGGGATAGAAGGGGAACTTCAAGAAGAATGACAAGCAAGTTGTCACTCCCGTGAAGAAACCCAAAGCTAAACTCAAGCCTGAAACTAAGTGCTTCTACTGCAAAGGAAATGGTCACTAGAAGTGGAACTGCCCTAGATATTTGGCGGATAAGAAGGATGGCAAAGTGAACAAAGGTATATTAGATATACAGATTATTGATGTGTATTTTACTAGTGTTCATAGCAACCCCTCGGTATTTGATATTGGTTCAGTTGCTAAAGAGTAGTAACTCAAAATGGGAGTTGCATAATGAACAGAAACTAGTTAAAGGATGAAGTGACGATGTGTATTGGAAGTAGTTCCAAGATTGATATGATCATCATCGCACACTCCCTATACTTTCGGGATTAGTATTGAACCTAAATAAGTGTTATTTGGTGTTTGTGTTGAGCATGAATATGATTTGATCATGTTTATTGCAATATTGTTATTCATGTAAGTTCGAGAATAATTGTTGTTCTGTTTACATGAATAAAACCTTCTATGGTCATACACCAAATGAAAATGGTTTGTTGGATCTCGATCATATGATACACATATTCATAATATTGAAGCCAAAAGATGCAAGGTTAATAATGATGGTGCAACTTATTTGTGGCACTGCCGTTTAGGTCATATTGGTGTAAAGCGCATGAAGAAACTCCATAGTGATGGACTTTTTGAATCACTTGATTATGAATCACTTGGTTCTTGCGAACCATGCCTCATGGGCAAGATGACTAAAACACCGTTCTCCGGAACCGTGGAGCGAGCAACAGAGTTGTTGGAAATCATACATACTGATGTATGCGGACCAATGAGTGTTGAAGCTCGCGGCAGGTATCGTTATTTTCTGACCTTCACTGATGATTTGAGCAGATATGGGTATATCTACTTAATGAAGCACAAGTCTGAAACATTTGAAAAGTTCAAAGAATTTCAGCGTGAAGTGGAGAATCATCGTAACAAGAAAATAAGAGTTTCTACGATATGATCGTAGAGGTAAAATATTTGAGTTAGCGAGTTTGGCCTTCAATAAAAACAATGTGAAATAGTTTCACTACTCATGCCACCTGGAACACCACAGTGTAATGGTGTGTCCGAACGTCATAACCGTACTTTATTAGATATGGTGCGATCGATGATGTCTCTTACCGATCTACCACTATCGCTTTTGGGGTTATGCATTAGAGACAGCTACATTCACGTTAAATAGGGCACCATCTAAATCCGTGGAGATGACACCGTATGAACTGTGGTTTGACGAGAAACCTAAGCTGTCATTTCTTTAAGTTTGGGACTGCGATGCTTATGTGAAAAAGTTTCAACATGATAAGCTCGAACCCAATTCGGAGAAGTAAATCTTCATAGGATACCCAAAAAAGAAACTGTTGGGTACACCTTCTATCACAGATCCTAAGGCAAGGTCTTTGTTGCTAAGAGTGGATCCTTTCTAGAGAAGGAGTTTCTCTCGAAAGAAGTGAGTGGGAGGAAAGTAGAACTTGATGAGGTAATTGTACCTTCTCCCGAATTGGAAGGTAGTACATCACAGAAACTCGTTCCAGTGATTCCTACACCAATTAGTGAGGAAGCTAATGATGATGATCATGAAACTTCAGATCAAGTTTCTGCTGAACTTCGTAGATCAACCAGAGTTCGTTCCGCACCAGAGTGGTACGGCAACCCAGTTCTGGAAGTCATGTTACTAGACCATGATGAACCTACAAACTATGAGGAAGCGATGATGAGCCCAGATTCCACAAAATGGCTTGAGACCATGAAATCTGAGATGGGATCCATGTATTAGAACAAAGTATGGACTTTGGTTGACTTGCCCGATGATCGGCAAGCCATCGAAAATAAATGGATCTTCAAGAGGAAGACCGACGCAAACGGTAATGTTACTGTTTACAAAGCTCGACTTGTTGCGAAAGGGTTTCGACAAGTTCAAGGAGTTGACTACGATGAGACTTTCTCACCCGTAGCGATGCTTAAGTCTGTCCGAATCATGTTAGTAATTGCCGCATTTTAAGAAATCTGGCAAATGGATAACAAAACTGCATTCTCTAATGGATTTATTAAAGAAGACTTGTATATGATGCAACTAGAAGGTTTTGTCAATCCTAAAGGTGCTAACAAAATGTGCAAGCTCCAGCGATCCATCTATGAACTGGTGCGAGCATTCCCGAGTTGGAATATACGCTTTGATAAGTTGATCAAAGCATATAGATTTATACAGACTTGCGGTGAAGCCTGTATTTACAAGAAGTGAGTGGGAGCACTACAACATTTCTGATAAGTATATGTGAATGACATATTGTCGATCGGAAATGATGTAGAATTTTCTGGAAAGCATAAAGGAGTGTTTGAAAGGAGTTTCTTCAAAGAAAGACCTTGGTGAAGTTGCTTACATATTGGGCATCAAGATCTATAGAGATAGATCAAGACGCTTGATAAGACTTTCGATGAGTACATACCTTGATAAAAAGAAGTAGTTCAAAATGGATCAGTCAAAGAAGGAGTTCTTGCCTGACTTGTAAGGTGTGAAGTTGAGTAAGACTCAAAGCCAGACCACGGCAGAAAAATATAGAGAGAATGAAAGTCATTCCCTATGCCTCAGCCATAGGTTCTATACAGTATGCCATGCTGTGTACAAAACACGTTGTGTACCTTGCCATGAGTTTGACAGGGAGGTACAATAGTGATCCAGGAGTAGATCACTGTACAGCGGTCAAAATTATCCTTCGTAATTGGATGACTAAGGAAATATTTCTCGATTATGGAGGTGATAAAGAGTTCGTCGTAAAGGGTTACGCCGATGCAAGCTTTGACACTAAATCCAGATGACTCTAAGTATCAATCTGGATGCGTATTGAAAGTGGGAGCAATTAGCTAGAGTAGCTCCATGCAGAGCATTGTAGACATAGAAATTTGCGAAATACATACGGATCTGAATGTGACAGACCCGTTGACTAAACTTCTCTCACAAGCAAAAAATGATCACACCTTATTACTCTTGGGTATTAATCACATAGCGATGTGAACTAGATTATTGACTCTAGTAAACCCTTTGGGTGTTGGTCACATGGTGATGTGAACTATGGGTGTTATTCACATAACGATGTGAACTATCGGTATTAAATCACATGGCGATGTGAGCTAGATTATTGACTCTAGTGCAAGTGGGAGACTGAAGGAAATATGCCCTAGAGGCAATAATAAAGTTGTTATTTATATTTCCTTATATCATGATAAATGTTTATTATTCATGCTAGAATTGTATTAACCGGAAACTTAGTACATGTGTGAATACATAGACAAAACAGAGTGTCCCTAGTATGCCTCTACTAGACTAGCTCATTGATCAAAGATGGTTATGTTTCCTAACCATAGACATGAGTTGTCATTTGATCAACGGGATCACATCATTAGGAGAATGATGTTATGGACAAGACCCATCCGTTAGCATAGCACTATGATCGTTTAGTTTTACTGCTATTGCTTTCTTCATGACTTATACATGTTCCTATGACTATGAGATTATGCAACTCCAGAATACCGTAGGAACACCTTGTGTGCTATCAAACGTCACAACGTAACTGGGTGATCATAAAGATGCTCTACAGGTGTCTCCGAAAGTATTCGTGGTGTTGGCATAGATCAAGATTAGGATTTGTCACTCCGAGTGTCGGAGAGGTATCTCTGGGCCCTCTCGGTAACACACATCACAATAAGCCTTGCAAGCAAAAGACTAATAAGTTAGTCACGAGATGATGTGTTACGGAACGAGTAAAGAGACTTGCCGGTAACGAGATTGAACTAGGTATGGAGATACCGACGATCGAATCTCGGGCAAGTAACATACCGATGACAAAAGGAACAACGTATGTTGTTATGCGGTTTGACCGATAAAGATCTTCGTAGAATATGTAGGAACCAATATGAGCATCCAGGTTCCGCTATTGGTTATTGACCGGAGATGAGTCTCGGTCATGTCTACATAGTTCTCGAACCCGTAGGGTCCGCACGCTTAACATTTGATGACGATCGGTATTATGAGTTTATGAGTTTTGATGTACCGAAGGTAGTTCGGAGTCCCGTATGAGATCACGGACATGACGAGGAGTCTCGGAATGTCCGAGACATAAAGATTGATATATTGGCCGACTATATTCGGACACGTAAGTGTTCCGGAAAAATTTCGGATTTAACTGGATTGCCGGAGGGGGTTACCGGAACCCCCCACGAGGGAGGATGGTCCATAGTGGGCCTTGAAGGAAAGGAGAGAGGCAGCCCATAGAGGCTGGCCGGCGCCCCACCAGGGGATCCTAGTTGGACTAGGATTGGGGGCGCCACCTCTCCCTCTTTTCCTTTCCCTCTCTTCCTTCTTGGTGGACTCCTACTAGGAATAGGATTGCAATCCTATTCCTAGTAGGATTGCCCTAGCCGCACCATAGGAGGCCGGCCAGCCCTCCTCCCTTGATCCTTTATATACGGGGGCAGGGGGGCACCCAAAGACACACAAGTTGAATTGTTCCAGCCGTGTGCGGTGCCCCCCTCCACAGAAACACACCTCGGTCATACCGTTGCAGTGCTTAAGCGAAGCCCTGCGCCGGTAAATACATCATATCCGTCACCACGCCGTCGTGCTGACGAAACTCTCCCGTGAAGCTCAACTGGATCAAGAGCTCGTGGGACGTCATCAAGCTGAACGTGTGCTGAACGCGGAGGTGCCGTACGTTCGGTGCTTGATCGGTTGAAACGCGAAGAAGTTCGACTACATCAACCGCGTCACTTGACGCTTCCGCTTCCGCTCTACGAGGGTACGTAGACACACTCTTCCCTCTCGTTGCTATGCATCTGGTAGATAGATCTTGCGTGATCGTAGGAAAATTTTAAAATACTACGTTCCCCATCAGTATGTTATTCCCTTTGTCTATCGGTACGGTACTTGCCCGAGATTCGATCGTTGGTATGCCCGATACCTTGTTCAATCTCGTCATGGCAAGTCTCTTTACTCGTTACGTAATCCATCATCCCGTGACTAACTCCTTAGTCACTTTGAGCTCATTATGATGAAGTCTTACCGAGAGGGCCCAGAGGTACCTCTCCGTCATACGGAGTGACAATATCCCAGTCTCGGTTCGCACCAACTCAACAGACACTTTCGGAGACACCCGTTGCGTACCTTTATAGCCACCCAGTTACGTTGTGACGTTTGGCACACCCAAAGTATTCCTACGGTATCCAGGAGTTGCACAACCTCATGGTCTAAGGAATAAATACTTGACACTGGAAAAGCTTAAGCATTACGAACTATACGATCTCGTGCTAGGCTTAGGATTGGGTCCTGTCCATCACATCATTCTCCCAATGATGTGATCCCGTTATCAATGACATCCAATGTCCATGGTCAGGAAACCGTGACCATCTGTTGATCAACGAGCTAGTAACTAGAGGCTTACTAGGGACACGTTGTGGTCTATGTATTCACACATGTATCGCTGTTTCCGTACAATACAATTCAAGCATGAATAACAGACAATTATCATGAACAAGGAAATATAATAATAATCCTTTTATTATTGCCTCAGGCATATTTCCAACAGTTTACAGGTCGGGCCAAAATTCCAAGGTTGAGAGTGGCTCACTCTATCACTAATATGGATCGGAAAGTAAAAGGAATGGGGTACGCGTTGGTTTTGCTTGAACGATTAGAAAAGATTTTTGGGTCACTTTTCTTATGTGTACTGGCGTGTGTACTTAATTTTATTTTTGATTATGTATATTTACCATATAACAGATACAAGTTGCAACACATACGTGACAACATACAAGATCTGTTGCAATCTATTATCAACACTACGGTCACGAACTGCAAGTCTACAACACATATGTTGCAACGCTTATATGCGTATCTTGTGTGAATTTCGCAACTTATAGTCAAAACGTTGTTGAACATTTGTTGCTTTATAGGTGGTATCCTTGTAGTGACACTGGAGCTATTGCCATTGCCAAGGAGCCCAGGTTTCACAAGAAGACCAAGCACATCAAGCGTCGTTTCAACTCCATCCGGAATTATATTCAAGATGGAGACATAGATATTTGTAAAGGGCATACGGATCTGAATGTAGCAGACCCGTTGACTAAACCTCTTCCACGAGCAAAACATGATCAACACCAGAACTCTATGGGTGTTCGATTCATCACAATGTAACTAGATTATTGACTCTAGTGCAAGTGGGAGACTGTTGGAAATATGCCCTATAGGCAATAATAGAATGGTTATTATTATATTTCTTTGTTCATGATAATTGTCTGTTATTCATGCTTGAATTGTATTATCCGGAAACAGTGATACATGTGTGAATACACAGACCACAACGTGTCCCTCGTAAACCCCTAGTTACTAGCTCGTTGATCAACATATGGTTACGGTTTCCTGACCATGGACATTGGATGTCATTGATAACGAGATCACACCATTAGGAGAATGATGTGATGGACAAGACCCAATCCTAAGCCTAGCACAAGATCGTGTAGTTCGTAATGCTAAAGCTTTTCCAATGTAAAGTATTTTTTTCCTTGGACCATGAGGTTGTGCAACTCCCGGATATCGTAGGGATACTTTGGGTGTGCCAAACATCACAACATAACTGGGTGGCTATAAAGGTACGCAACGGGTATCTCCGAAAGTATCTGTTGAGTTGGCACGAACCGAGACTGGGATTTGTCACTCCGTATGACGGAGAGGTATCTCTGCGCCCACTTGGTAAGACGTAATCATAATGAGCTCAATGTGACTAAGGAGTTGGTCACGGGATGATGTATTACGGAACGAGTAAAGAGACTTGCCATGACGAGATTGAACAAGGTATCGGTATACCGATGATCGAATCTCGGGCAAGTGCTATGCCGATAGACAAAGGGAATTGCATACGGGATTGAGTGAAGCCTTGACATCGTGGTTCATCCGCAGAGATCATCGAGGAACATGTAGGAACAAACATGGGTATCCAGGTCCCGTTGTTGGTTATTGATCGGAGAGTCGTCTCGGTCATGTCTACGTGTCTCCCGAACTCGTAGGGTCTACACACTTAAGGTTCGGTGACGCTAGGGTTGTAGAGATATATGCACACGGTAACCCGAATGTTGTTCGGAGTCCGGGATGAGATCCCGGATGTCACGAGGAGTTCCGAAATGGTCCGGAGGTAAAGAATTATATATAGGAAGTCCAGTTTAGGCCATCAGGAGAGTTTCGGGGGTCACCGGTAGTGTACCGGGACCACCGGAAGGGTCCCGGGGGTCAACCGGGTGGGGCCACCTATCCCGGAGGGCCCCATGGGCCGTAGGGGGAGGGGAACCAGCCAGTCGTGAGCTGGCGCACCCCCTTGGGCCTCCCCTTTGCGCCTAGGGTTGGAAACCCTAGGGGTGGGGGGCGCCTGATACGTCCAAAACGTATCTATAATTTCTGCTTGCTCCATGCCTCTTTTGTGTGATATTGCTATGATATTTATGCACTTCCATACACTTTTGATCATATTTGGACTAACCTATTAACTCAGTGCACCACAGTGCCAGTTCCTGTTTTCTGTTGTTTTTCTATTTCAGGTTTCCCCATATTAAAAGTGCCCTAAAAATTCCGGGAAAAATACAAGAAAAATCAGCGTATCGGGAGCTTCCAGAAAAACCAAGGCAGGGCCAGAGGGGAGCCTGGGGTGGCCCAGGCGGCCACCCGGCGCGGCCCCACCCCTGGCCGCGCCAGGGGGGCGCCTGGGGACCCACCTCCGCCTCTGGTGACCCCCTTTTGCATATATATTGCTCGCGTCCCGAAACCCTCAAGGATGGAACCCTTTTTCGCGATCTCGCCTCTGTTCCGCTGCCGCCACGCTTCCAATATCGGGAGCACCAGGAGAACTCTTCCCGGCACCCTGCCGGAGGGGAGAACCACCACCGGGAGCTTCTCCACCACCATGGACGCTTCCCGGATGACTTGTGAGTAGTCCCCCTTGGACCATGGGTCCATGACCAGTAGCTATGTGATGTTCTCCTCCCCTCTTTGTTCTTCATGGATTAGACCTCGTGAGCTGCCCTACATGATCGAGGCACATATGTAATCTTCATGCTGTTGCTCTGTTGAGTTTGCTGGGATCCGATGGATTATGAGATTATGTTCAGATTGTGTGTGAGTAATATATTTGATTCACCTCTTTTATATTTATGTTCTTGAGTAATTCTTGCATGTTCTCCGTTGCTGTTTATTGCTTTGGCCGAGTAGTAGGTAGTAACTCCAAGAGGGAACGTTATGCTTGATTGTGGGTTCATGCCCCTCGATGACTAGCTTGAGAGACAGAAACATGAGTCTAGGGGATGTGATGTTGCCACAAGGGGGAAAACAACGGTGCTTGTACTTGCGGGTGCAAGGATTGTTTACTTTACGCAAAGTTCTTTTAATGCAGTTGTCTGTTGCTTTGAGTTTACACTTTGGGTGGGACTCGCAACTTAATACCAGCGAGATGTTCTGGATAGATATCTCAAGGTGGATGATTAGTAGTAGATGCAGATGGATTTCGGTCTACTTGCCTTGGCGTACCGCCCATGCTTTTGAGCCTCTACCTTTCTTTACAGCATAGTTAGCATTGGTTTGCGCACATAATCCTATCAATTGCCCAGCTGTAATTTGTTTACCTCGCTTAGCTGTTTTATAGTCTTTTGGGAGAGAGACATCACTAGTGAACATCATGGGACCCCGGTCCATATTACCATCACTGATCACACCCGCTATTTACTTCCTGTTCTTATTTCCTAGTTGCAGTCATACCTATCACTATTACCTCTTGCGTTTGATCCTTTGTAAACGACAAGGCCGGAGGGATTGACAACCTCTTTGTACTCGTTGGGAGCAAAGTTATTTGTATCTATGTGCAGGTCCTGTCAACCGCTAAGTTGGCGCCGTTAGCGTTGACACCTTCTTGTTGGCCCTCGGAGTCTCACGGGATTTGATCCTTGGTATCTTGCCAAGGGAAACTTGCCGTTACGCTACATCTCAAACCTTCCACTTGGGGTAACCAATGAGGGGCGAGAAGCCATCAAGCAAAAGTTTCTGGCGCAGTTACCAGGGACTCCACTCTTCAAGATAGGGGAGTTGCACGCTATCTTTTATCTTTGCTTTTTAGTCTTGTTAGTTTACCTTTCAGTTTTTGCTTTAGTATCCCTTACCAAAAATCACAAAAATAGTTATCTTGCTTGCTGCTGCTATGGGTTCCACCGAGAACACCAAGTTGTGTGACTTCACTAGTCATAACAACAATGACTTTACCTGCACGCCTATTACTACACCTGCCACTTCAGCACCCTCTTATGAGATTAAACCTGCTTTACTAAACCTAGTTATGAAAGATCAATTCTCCGGTGCTGGAGATGATGCTGCTTTGCACTTAAATAATTTTGTTGAACTCTGTGATATGCAAAAGTACCAAGAAATAGATGGTGATATTGTTAAGCTTAAGCCTTTTCCTTTCTCCTTGAGAGGAGGAGCTAAGATCTGGTTTCAATCCTTGCCTAGGAATAGCATAGATTCTTGGGACAAGTGCAAGGATGCCTTTATTGGGAAGTACTATCCCCCTGCTAAAATTATCCAACAAAGGAGTAACATAATGAATTTTAAACAATTGGATAACGAACACGTTGCCCAAGCTTGGGAACGCATGAAATCTCTTGTCAAGAACTGCCCTACTCATGGTTTGACTACTTGGATGGTTATCCAAACTTTTTATGCAGGCTTGAACTTTACCTCGCGGAACTTGTTAGATTCGGCCGCGGGAGGAACCTTTATGTCAACTACACTTGGTGCTGCCACGAAACTTCTCGATGAGATGATGACCAATTATTCCCAATGGCACACCGAACGCGCTCCAACAGGTAGGAAGGTAAACTCTGTCGAGGAGATTTCCTCCCTAAATGAAAAAGTTGACTTGATCATGTCTCTACTTTCCAAGCAATCTTCTATTGATCCTCGTGATATTCCTTTAAATTCTTTGATTGCTCAAGATCAAGTAGATGTGAACTTTATCTCTAGAAACAATTTCAATAGCAATGCTTATAGGAGTAATTTTGGTAGCAACCCTAGGCCGTTCCCCTCTAATTCCTATGGGAACAACAATATTCATCCTAACACAAAGAACTCCACTTCTGAACTAGAGATTATGCTTAAAGACTTTATCACTACCCAGAAAGCCTTCAATAAGAGTGTAGAAGAAAAACTAGCCAAACTAGATAATTTCTCTTCGAAGGTAGACAATTTAGCCCATGAGGTAGAATTGCTTAAAATTATAACTTCCCCTCTTGAGGAGAGGAAGACCACTCCTATGAATGCTATTCAAGTGCAAATTAATGAAAACATTAGGATGATGGCTAAACTTAAAGAGAGATGGCCTAGAGAAAGGGAGGAAGAAGATAGAATTAAGAGCCTTCCTACCCACCACACTGTTGCTACTATCCAAGTTGTTGAGGATATCCAAACTCTTAGCACCCAATGCACTCCTGGTCCCATTGGACCTATTAATGGTGATGCTATGACCTCAACCGTAAAAGAAGAAACTCCTATGACCATAGAAGCTACCAAACAAGTGAGCCTAAAGGACACCACTACCACTTTACTTGATAGTAGTGACCTTGATTTTGATAATTGCACCCTTTTTGAAGTCATTGATTTTCTTCACAAGATGTCTAGAGAACCCCACACTAGCACGCTTAATCTTGCCTTCACGGAGCATATCACTAATGCTCTCATCAAAGCTAGGGAGGAGAAGCTTAGGGTAGAAGCCTCCATACCTAGAAAGCTAGAAGATGGTTGGGATCCTATGATTAAAATTAAGTTGAATAACTTCTCTTGCTATGCTTTATGTGATGTTGGAGCTAGTACCTCCGTTATGCCCAAAAGAATGTATGATATGCTTAAATTGAAACCTTTTGATTCTTGTTCTTTTGGTGTTCGTCTTGTTGATTCTTCCGTAAAGAAACCTTTGGGGAAGTTATGTTCCCGTTGATTTTACTATTATGGATATCGAATGTGAACCTTCTTGTCCAATCATTTTGGGACGTCCTTTTCTTCGCACTGTTGGTGCTATCATTGACATGAAAGAGGGGAATATAAAATTCCAATTCCCTCTCAAGAAAGGAATGGAACACTTCCCTAGAAAGAAGATTAAGTTACCTTTTGAGTCCGTTATACGGGCTAGCTATTCTTTTACTCTTGATAAAACTTGATCCTCTCTTTTTGCATTATGCCTAGCTTAAAGGCATAAAAGAAAGCGCTTTTGGGAGGCAGCCCACAACGAATAAAGTTTTATTTTGCTTTTGTTGTGTCTTGATGTTTGTTACTACAGTAGCATCATCATTGTATCTTTTCTTTTCAGCTTTGTGCCAAGTTTAGCCTCCGATTGCAAGAAAGTTCAAAAGTTGTGACGTGCAGTCCAGAAAACAGATTCTGTCCTTGGACAGAAAAATTCGTATAAAATCACCAGATCATCTTTTTGGTCTGAATTTTTTTGACAGCATGCTCTATACAATTGGCTTTCGGGCGTCTGTTCTGAGTTTTTTTATTTGAGTTGCAGAAGTGGCCCGAAAAAATTATTTACTACCTGCTAGTCTGTTTTTCACAGATTCTGTCCTGTTTTGCCTTTTCTTCGTTTTGCAAACCTTGAGCTTGCTTTTTCTTTGCAAAAACCTTCTGGAAATCTTGAGAAACAGTAGCTCTTCAAGATTATCCTTATTTCCAGTAGGGAAAAAATATTTTATTATAGGTACTAACCTCGCTAATCAGATTATGATGAGTTATGTATGAAGGGAGTTTTCAAGTGTGCGAGGGAAGATGATAAAAAGATTCAGGAGGGTCAAACGCTCAAGCTTGGGGATGCCCCCGTGCAACCCCAAGAAATATTCAAGAAGACTCAAGCGTCTAAGCTTGGGGAAGCCCCCGTGCATCCCCTTCTCCATCAACAATTATCAGTTCGTCTTTCGGTCCACTATATTTTAATCACTTCATGTGTTATGTGCTATGCTTGGAGCGTCTTGCTCTTAGTTTCCTTTTTAGTTTTCTTTAGCTTTGCTTGCTGTTCATAACAAGTTAGAACCCAGCTTTCTTTGTGTGGGAGAGGAACACGCTCCACTTCAACCTAGAACACAACATAGGATTTTCATGCTTATCTTTGATGTGTATGTTCTTTGTCTTTCAATAGTTGCTGTCATGTTTAGCTCATAGTTTTCATGCTTTTCTTTTTAAAGAGCTTTTGTTTAGTTGGCTGCTGAACTCTCTTGAGTTTTCATGTTTATCTTGTTAAGAGAGTTTGTCTGTTGCACTGAGTTGTGTGTCTTAACTTAAAGTAGGTAATTGAGGTTGCTATTTAATTTTAGTAGTAACTTGCAATAGTTTTGAGGTATTGCCATGAGTAATGTCTGAACTTTTGGTGTCAAGAGCTTTAGCCTATTAGTGATAGATGTCATATTTTGGGCAATCCGTGTTTATTTTCGAAAACCTACAAAATAGTTGAGAAATTTAGCTATTAAATGGATCACTAATCTTTGGAGGGATCGAATATTAGAGTACACTCACGTACCATGGGTCGAGGATGCGCAAGGGTAACCAAACCCCCATACACACCTCCTCGGGGTACTTGTCTCTTTGTGAACCTCCTAATTAGATTGAGAGTTACCGATAATAAGTGCATGAGTTCTTCGGACTAATGTGAGTATTCGAAGGTTGACACTTCCACCTAACCATATTTTTCTAGCCTCTTCGGTACTGTGCATTGCCCTTTCTCACCTCGAGAGTTGGCGCATACTTCGCCGGTGCATCCAAATCCTTGGCACGATACGCTCTGTCATCATAAGCCTCATTATATCCTTCCTCAAAACAGTCACCATACCTACCTATTAAGGCATTTCCATAGCCTTTCCGAGATACATTGCCATGCAACATCCATCTTCTCATGACTTGATCTTCATGTCATACATGCTTTTCGCTTGATCGATGAGCCGCATGCTAGTTGGGCCTTGCCCTAATCATTGCTACATGACGCGCTAGTATCATTGCATATCCTGCTACACTGGCAGAGGCATACATTTGCATACATCATGATAGTTTCATTTTCTTTATGTTGAGTACTTTTGTAAAGTGTGAAAGATCTTCTATACTTCTTGTAATACATAGAGTGTTGCCCCTAAAGTGAGGAAAAGATCCCAAAGAGGACAAATCAAAAGATCCCAAAGAGGACAGAATCAAAAGATTCCAAAGAGGACAAATGAGAGATAAATAGAAAGAGCCATTGAGGCCACAAAAAATATAAAAAAGAGAAAAAAGAGAAAAAGAAATAAAAAGAGAGAAGGGGGCACACTACTATTTCCTTTTGAGAGATCCACACTCGTACTCCATCTTATACCTTGTGCTCCATAGAGATTATCATTCATGCATATAGCTATGTGGGGACCTTTACACTATAGAACTTGGCTTGTATATTCCAATGATGAGCCTCCTCAAAAGAGCTCTAGGTCTTCTTGAGCAAGCAAGTTGGATGCACCCCCACTAGTTCCATTGGAGAGCTTACCTTAGCTCATATGTGCATCCGTTGCATGGCAATCCCTACTCCTCACATCATATCTATTGTTTGGCTTTCTCTCGCCCATGATTGTCCTCATTGATGTGAGCCTTTCACACCTTTTTGTCTTCCCCCTCTATCATTTTTCTCTCTTTGCCATCCTAAGTGTCGACTTTCTTGCTTACGCTCATCCATTGCATGAGTGCTCAAAATATCGAAAGGGAGTGGATCATTTTGACTTGCACCTGGCTGACGGTCTGGGGATGAGTCAAGATAAGATTCCAAAGAAGACCAAGTGTGAAACTTTAGTAGATTAAGTTCTCAACAATACAAAAATTATGTTTTACTCTCTCGTATATCCCTATCCCCTTTCTTGCACGCAAACACCATTTGGAGACATTCGAGTCACGGACAGCGAGAGCTCTTGCACCTTTATGTTCTTATGTTGCTTGTTACAATGGTAATATAGACTCTTGCTTGTTATGACTTGAATTGAATTACATGCCTTGATTGCTTTACTAAAAAGTTCTTATATGGTTGATAGCATGTCACCACAGAAATTATGCTTGTTATCATTTACCTACTCGAGGACGAGCATGAATAAGCTTGGGGATGTTGATACGTCCAAAACGTATCTATAATTTCTGCTTGCTCCATGCCTCTTTTGTGTGATATTGCTATGATATTTATGCACTTCCATACACTTTTGATCATATTTGGACTAACCTATTAACTTAGTGCACCACAGTGCCAGTTCCTGTTTTTTGCTGTTTTTCTATTTCAGGTTTCCCCCATATTAAAAGTGCCCTAAAAATTCCGGGAAAAATACAGGAAAAATCAGCGTATCGGGAGCTTCCAGAAAAACCAAGGCAGGGCCAGAGGGGAGCCTGGGGTGGCCCAGGCGGCCACTCGGTGCGGCCCCACCCCTGGCCGCGCCAGGGGGGCGCCTGGGGCCCCACCTCCGCCTCTGGTGACCCCCTTTTGCATATATATTGCTCGCGTCCCGAAACCCTCGAGGATGGAACCCTTTTTCGCGATCTCGCCTCTGTTCCGCCGCCGCCGCGCTTCCAAGATCGGGAGCACCAGGAGAACTCTTCCCGGCACCCTGCCGGAGGGGAGAACCACCACCGGGAGCTTCTCCACCACCATGGACGCTTCCCGGATGAGTTGTGAGTAGTCCCCCTTGGACCATGGGTCCATGACCAGTAGCTATGTGATGTTCTCCTCCCCTCTTTGTTCTTCATGGATTAGACCTCGTGAGCTGCCCTACATGATCGAGGCACATATGTAATCTTTATGCTGTTGCTCTGTTGAGTTTGCTGGGATCCGATGGATTATGAGATTATGTTCAGATTGTGTGTGAGTAATATATTTGATTCACCTCTTTTATATTTATGTTCTTGAGTAATTCTTGCATGTTCTCCGTTGCTATTTATTGCTTTGACCGAGTAGTAGGTAGTAACTCCAAGAGGGAACGTTATGCTTGATTGTGGGTTCATGCCCCTCGATGACTAGCTTGAGTGACAGAAACATGAGTCTAGGGGATGTGCTGTTGCCACAAGGGGGAAAACAACGGTGCTTGTACTTGCGGGTGCAAGGATTGTTTACTTTACGCAAAGTTCTTTTAATGCAGTTGTCTGTTGCTTTGAGTTTACACTTTGGGTGGGACTCGCAACTTAATACCAGCGAGATGTTCTGGATAGATATCTCAAGGTGGATGATTAGTAGTAGATGCAGATGGATTTCGGTCTACTTGTCTTGGCGTACCGCCCATGCTTTTGAGCCTCTACCTTTCTTTACAGCATAGTTAGCATTGGTTTGCGCACATAATCCTGTCAATTGCCCAGCTGTAATTTATTTACCTCACTTAGCTGTTTTATCGTCTTTTGGGAGAGAGACATCACTAGTGAACATCATGGGACCCCGGTCCATATTACCATCACTGATCACACCCGCTATTTACTTCCTGTTCTTATTTCCTAGTTGCAGTCATACCTATCACTATTACCTCTTGCGTTTGATCCTTTGTAAATGACAAGGCCGGAGGGATTGACAACCTCTCTGTACTTGTTGGGAGCAAAGTTATTTGTATCTGTGTGCAGGTCCTGTCAACCGCTAAGTTGGCGCCGTTAGCGTTGACACCTTCTTGTTGGCCCTCGGAGTCTCACGGGATTCGATCCTTGGTATCTTGCCAAGGGAAACTTGCCGTTACGCTACATCTCAAACCTTCCACTTGGGGTAACCAATGAGGGGCGAGAAGCCATCAGCGCCCCACATGCCTTGGGGGGGCAAGCCTCCCCCTTGGCCGCCGCCCACCTAGGAGATTGCATCTCCTAGGGCCGGCGCCCCTGGCCCCTATATATAGTGGGGGGGGGAGGGAGGGTGATACGTCCAAAATGCATCACAATTTTATATCATAATTCATCCTTATTCATTGATATATTTCACATTACGATGATGTTTTTATGTTGTTTTGGCCTATTTTACACAGTTTGCAACTTTCCGGTGCCGAAGCAGCAGACGCAGGATTCAGTGGTAAAAAGTGGACGCTGAGTTGCTGAAGAAGAATACCTCCAAATTACCTGAAAATCGACGGAGGGTATTTTCCAGAAGGATCACGAAGATACGCAAAAGAGCAACCAGAGGGGGGGCACAGGGTGCCCAGGCGGCCACCTGGCGCGGCCCCCACCCTGGCCGCGCCGGGAGGGCGCCTGGAGCCCCTGGCCCACTCCAGGCTCCCCCCTCTGGCCTATATACTCCTCGTCATCTAGAAACCCTAAAAAGGAGAGAGTTTACGGAGTTCCGCCGCCGCTCCGTGGCGGAAACCTACAGAGAAGAAAAGCCATCTCCGGCTGGCAGATTCCGCCGGGGAGATCACCTCCCGGAAGGGGAGATCATCGCCATCGTCATCACCATCGTCACGGGCATCATCGAGATCATCATCAATATCATCCCCAACATCAGCACCATCTCCATCTTCATCCAATCTCATCTCACAATTGCAACTTGTGTTGTAATCCGTACTATCCATCCTCTCTACTCTATCGGTGTTGATTACTACTTTGTGGTGAATGCTATTGAGTTTTGTTGGAGAAATATCATTGTGTCCAGATTGTTTATCATCCATCTATCTCCACTGATCATGATCTCTTTTATGTCTTGTGAGTAGTTACTTTAGTTCTTGAGGACATGGGAGAAGTCTTGTTGTTAGTAGTCATATGATGTTGAAGTAATATGTGTTGTTTGATACTTAAGTTGTGTTGTTATTTTCCTAGTGGTGTTGTGTGAGTCGAACACTCAACACTTCGCCTTATTAAGGACCTAGGGGAATACATTGTGTACAAAGAATGCTTACGGTGGGTTGCCGGAGTGACAGAAACCTGAACCCCAGTTCGCACGCTTTTGCACAAGGGAACAATGGATCATCGATCGTATTGCTATGGTTAGGCTTTTGCCTTAAATACTATCTTGTATTTGTGGATGCTTGCAAGGTGTTTAATCATAAGAGTGCACTCATCTTAGTCTAGAGGGTGTACTAGCATAGATCCACCCACTCAACACTTATCAACACATCACATAGTACCGATACGGAATATGGCGAAAGCACATGACTACCTCTCCCGTGTGTCCTCAAGAACACTTTAGCCTTTATAAGTTCAGTTGCTAGGCCTCTCCTTTGCTCAGAAAGGATTGGGCCACTTGTTACTCTCCAATGCCTTTTACTTTGCTCGCTT
Organism: Secale cereale; assembly: GCA_902687465.1. Taxonomy (NCBI): domain Eukaryota; kingdom Viridiplantae; phylum Streptophyta; class Magnoliopsida; order Poales; family Poaceae; genus Secale; species Secale cereale. The sequence goes on from LR738710.1 coordinate 779,370,567, forward strand.
CTACTTTCCTGTTGCTTATATCAAGAAAACCCCTAAAAAGTTATCTTTCAGTGCTTGCAGTTATTCCTTGCTCAGAATCACTTATCAATACCTTCTGCTCCTCGTTGGGTTCGACACTCTTACTTATCGAAAACGCTGCAATAGATCCCTTACGGTTGTGGGTCATCAGAGGGCAGCCGCACCCTTGCTCCTGGCGCCTCCCTCTCCCTCCCGTTACACCTCTCCCTCCTCCCGCGGTGCTTGGCGAAGCCCTGCAGAATTTCCGTTGCATCCACCACCACGCCGTCATGCTGCTGGATCTCCATCAACCTCTCCTCCCCCCTTGCTGGATCAAGAAGGAGGAGACGTCGCTGCACCGTACGTGTGTTGAACGCGGAGGTGCCGTCTGTTCGGCGCTGGGATCATCGATGATTTGGATCACGATGAGTACGACTCCATCATCCACGTTCTCTTGAACGCTTCCGCTCGCGATCTACAAGGGTATGTAGATGCACTCCTTTATCCCTCGTTGCTAGATGACTCGTTAGATTGATCTTGGTGAAGCGTATAATTTTTTTTGAATTCTGCTACGTTCCCCAACAGTAATGCCTAATCCCCGTGCTATCCGTGAAATCGATATTTTTATTTTGAAATTGATACAACTAAACCTTGCGCACTTGCAGTCCATTAGTGGCTTATTCGCAAGACAAATGGCTGGTAAGTCAATTTTTTTCTAGATGGACATGCAAATCACATTGATTGCATATAGAATATATTCCCGCAGAAAAGTAAGTCCCACTGCATACCCAATACAACGGGAAGTGATTAGCTAGTTTCGGGGTCATAAACGAAACATACTTTGCGAGTAGCGGGGTTACGTTCATGTTGTGTCGTTAGCAAACACACGAAGGCTTAGTTTGGCAGTATAGTTTTGGAAATACCAAAGTATTCTAAAACCACGGTATTCTGATGTGTGAGCAACAGATACTCTAGTTTCGGAAAAACGTAGTTTTTCTCAGTTTTGTCAAGTTCACCGCTGTGTTTGGATGGTATTGTTTTGCTGCACATTTTACTGATAACTACTACATGGCCAAATCAATCAGTATGTGCTCACTCAGCCTTCCATGCACTAGGTGAGCCTCGTGTTTTCTGTGTATGAGTGTGCGCTCCATTAACAAATAATCTACTCCACAGACTAGCTTGGTTTGAGACGTGCAGCACTGCCAGAAGCCCATAACTCACAAAGTAATCTGCAACCAGCGAATCGTTTAAAATACATGCAACAGATAGGAGTCAGAGGCAATGATCAGATTCTCTGATCTGCACGTTAACATGCTATAAGCGCTCTCCCCAACGATTTCTCTTGGCTCGGTTTAGAAAAAAGTGGTCAGAATCTCTTTCTAAAATACTGCAGAAAAACTACAGTATTACATATACCACAGTATCTTAAACCACCGTAATTTTTTAAGCCAAACACCTCAAAGTATGTAATATCAAAGTTTTTTTTAGAAATCACGGTATTCTTAAAAAAAAACTCCAAAAATACTTCGCTCCCAAACACACCCGAAGTGTTTTCCTCTCGGGTGGGTGCCAGACGATTGAAACCTTAGACGTCACCACGAGAGGCCACTTGCCGGCCTTCTGGCGCCATCCTCTGGCGGCACCACTCCGTTGATGACCTCTCGGTCCTCGATAGTGAGTGGGTCCCCGGAGCCCACGCGCGCGGGTAGCTTTTGATTTTAGAGCCCTGGTAGCTTTGAGCAGTTGAGCATTTTTAATTTTCTGTATTTCTCTACTCCTAATGGAGCAGTTGGTAGTCTTTGTTCCAGGTTTTTTTTCGTCCAGGTTTTTTTTCGTCCCATCTCGTCTGGTTTTTTTTCAACCGGTTTTTTTTCGCTACAATTAACCCACCCCAACCCCACCCCACTCACCGCATGCAGTCAGGTTCCGTTTCCCCCCTTACGTCCCCGATTCATGCATGACAATCAATTCTTTCCAAACGCAATCATGCATGACAATGAATTCTTTCCAAACGCAATCAATTAACTTAAGGTAACCAGACACAATCAATTCTTGCTCCGTTTCCCCCCTTACATCCCCGATTCATGCATGACAATCAATTCTTTCCAAACGCAATAATGCATGACAATCAATTCTTTTCAAACACAATCAATTAACTTAAGGTAACCAGACACAATCAATTCAATAAAACAGAGCGATATCTCGGGCGATTTTCTTGCTCCCGATATATAATGGTGCTAGCCAATCTGTTAACAAATCAGAAGGAAACAATCACGTGTATGTAGGGAAGATAATCGTGGGGATTGCAGGGCAGTTAAGGCCGTGCGTCACATGCAGGAAGGATTTCCCGAGTACAGCGGAAGAGAAGGAAATAAATCTCTAGGCTTCTCTCCCGACCCCATTGACGGTCTGCATATATGTCTTTCTTCTCTCTCTCTTTGGCCGATCCTTTATGGGCACATTCATCAGGTGTGGAAGAGAAGCTGTGGACGGTGACGACCAGATGGCAGCCAGGACGGGCTCACTGGTGTAAAGCACCTCAAGACCGTCCTCCCGGTGACGCTGGGCCACGACCGCCGTTGCCTCTGTGCTCCGCTCGTCACGTCCGTCGCACCCGCCGAGATGAGCTCCTTGCATTCACGTATTAGCAACCGACGGATCAGCTTCTACATCTCTACTCCTAATGTCTCAGTTGGTAGTCTTTGTTTCAGGTTTTTTTTCGTCCCACCACTTTCGTCTGGATTTTTTTCGTCGGTTTTTTCGGTCCCCTCCTTCCACCCCATCTGACGCACGGACAAAAAAACCACCCTGCAGGAAACACCGTCGGCTCTCGATCCCCTGGATTAAATGGCGCTGCCCTCATCTCTCGATCCTCTCCCGCGGCGACCTCTCTCTTTCCCTCGTCTCCCTCTCCACCGCTGCCGCCCCATCTCCCGCTCCGTCGTCGCCCTCCCTGGCGGCACAGGGGAAACCCTAGATCACGGGCGCCGCCACCCTATCTCCCCGCCCTTCGTCTCGCCGTCGCCGGAGGGCGGCCGACGAAGCCCGCGTCGCCTCCAAGGAAGGCGACGATGGGGCCCTTCGTCCGTTTTCGTAGGCCATGGCTGCCTAAGCGGCCCGGAGGATGGACTGCGCGGTGACGGCACGTAGAGGTGCGGCGTATCCCGTGCAGGCGTGCTCATCGCAGCGTGCGGGAGGGCGTGGCGCCGTGGCAGTGTGGTGGAGGGCGCCGTCGAGCAGGGCGTCGATCTAGAGGGCGTGGGCCGGAGCGCCCGTGCTCCGGGCCGCAAGGAGGCACGCGGGCGCGTCGCCGGGGTGCTGGTCTCGCGGCGCCCTGCTGCTCGAGTGGGCGGGCGGGCAGGCCAGATCTGGCCCGTCTGTGGAGGCGGGCGTCCCTGCTGGTGGCGCTGCTGGCCTCCAGAGGGCGGGCGTTCTTGGACGTGCTCCTTGGCGCGGCCGGTGCGAGGCGTTGGCTGCTGCGGCTGCACGTGAGGGCTGGCGCCGATCTGGGCATGGCAGCGCGAAGTGGCCGTTTCTCTGTCTCTATCTGCTGCTACGGTGTCCAGGCGGCCGGAAGGAGATGGTTAGTGGGTGGAGGGGCTATAGGCGCGCTGGTCTTACACGGTGATGGTTGGCGAGGTGGGCTACTCGGGTGTCGGGTCCACTGGTTGGATGGTTGAGGATGCCGGTGAAAGCTGGAGTTGTCGATGGCGGCGCCGGCAGGCCGTTTCCTTGCTGAAGGTATCAATGTTGCAGTCCTCACCTTCCACTGCCCCGTGCCTCCCTCTGTGATTCACTGAAAACCTGATTCGATCCAGCTTGCTTGCTTTGTATTGCGCAGCAGCCAGACATGCCCATCCGGCCAAAAAGGAATCGGCAAGCTGTAGATCGATGAAGCTAACTAATTTTCTTATCTTTGTTTGCACGACCAGATAGCACGCCTTCTTGCTGATTACTTCTTCCCGTACACTCAATCACGTGAAAACAACAGAGATTCACTAATTTATTTCGGCCAGATGCGCTAATACAAAAAGTTAGCTTGATTAGTTAATCTTCAGCTAGATGAGCGCACACATGTAACGCACAGAACGTGCAAACACGGGAAAATCTATTGGATGACAATAGGTGTGTGTGACGCACCTATGTTTTTATTGTTTTGATCTGGTGAAGTTCACAGGGGTTCTTATTTTCATATGGCCAAATGATGTTCATCAGTGCGTTGGATATCTTTCCTCTTTTTGTTATGTATGTTTTCATGATATTTCTCTTGTCCTTTACATAAAATATCTTTCCATTACCCCACGGATGACTCCCAAATGTTGTAGTTCATCTGTCAAAAAAGGTGCTTTGCCTGATAATAATTTTTTTGTTATGTTTGTTCAACGGTACACAACAACATTGATTGTGCTAGGCGTGATGGAAGCGTGATGCTCGCAGACATTTGTCAAGATGCGGAAGGAACGGGACACAGTGTTGGGGAACTTGGGTATATGAATGATAGACATGATCAGAATATGCATGCCACATTAGGTTGACATGGAGTGGAGAGGAGCCAAGGTGAAGGTAGGGCTGGTGAGGAGAGTCATTGGAAGAACAAAGAATAAGGTATTTGGCGGGAAATAAGGCAAAAAATCAGTTGGACACATAACGTTTAGCAAAAATGACATCACCATTTCCGAGTGTTTACTACATCCTGGTCATCTACAAGTACTACAAGACATCATATGTAACTACAACCTTCCCCTTCAACATGTCGTTTATTTTGCGGGTGTCATGTCTTTTATTTTTGCGGGTAGCATTTATGTTGAAGACAATTCTTTATTTCTTTTGTAAGGTGAAATACAAGCATGTTAATTATTGTATGATGTAGATTTATATGGAGAGAGTGGTTACTGCCTTTTTTTCCATTCTATCCAAAAACGGATTGGGTTCTACCATCAAAAGCGATAACGGATAAAAACAAGAAAAATCAACCAGGTCGGTGACTTCTTTGCTGATTTACCATTAAACTCAAATTAGTATTTAATGTAATGAAGGTCAAACTCTTGTTCATACTGAATTTTGTCTGGTTTGCAGGAGAGAGGGAGGAGTTGGCCGGCATGGGGTCATGAGTGGTACAAACATGAAGATGCACGCCCATGTTTTTGTCGGTTTAGTTTACTATGGATTTTCAGTTCTTTTCACCTCATAATTATCTTTATTTATGTGTTAGTTTTTTTTTCTTTTGGTCCTTCCCACTTGAGGCCTCTTGTGCACCTTGATTTAGTTCTGTTCTTTATTCGGTGCCAATGTCTTAGGACAATACTTTCATGCATGGATTATTTCCAGCATTCAAATTTGGAGACCTTTGTTCCACTAGGTTCGCTGCATTTACCTTATTGAAGATAATAAACACTTCTTGAGGAACATGCTAAGGATGGAGGAATGTACGTCAAGTTCCAGCTGCATATTATTCTGCTTGATTCATTGCTCATGATTTTTTAAGATATGGCTTCTAATTCCATCAACCAAGAACTTAATTCAGAATCTAAAATTTGAAGGTGAGGTAGAGGAATATTGCCTGTCCTGTCCAGAAACAATGCTTTATATAGAGAGAGGAAATACAAGCATGTTAAGCTTTTTTTTTCAAGATATGGCCTCTAATTTCATCAACCAAGAACTTAATTCAGAATCTAAAATTTGAAGGTGAGGTAGAGGAATATTGCCTGTCCTGTCCAGAAACAATGCTCGTTTTTTTATTCCAGTCGATGTATTTCTTGTGTCTCATGGATTGAGTATTTGAGTTTGAACATAAGTATATTAGTGTCATAGAATTTGCACATATGCTTTATCCACTTGTGATTACTATTTACAAATCATATATTTATATTTGGATTACAGATTCTCTGTACTTGTTGTCGTACTTTGTGTTTTATACTGATTGTGGTGCCTCTTGAAGCAGGGAAAGCTAGGAGTCATTGATGACAGATACGGAAGTTGGTGGACACCTACAAGGATGTGGAGGTGAGCATCATGGTGATGCGGCACAACCTCAGGGCGGCGCTGGCCACCCTGAACATGTTCGAAATCTTTGAGAATGGTCAGTCACGGCGTTTGCGTTTGTTAGGCCGCCCGTGGGCGGCGCCAGCTTGAAGAAGCGGTTTCGCGTCTACCGCGCCCTCCGTGTCCGCAACGCCCAGGACATCATGTCGAGGTACTCGAAGCTGTTGTACCACACCATGGGGTCCGAGTTGGCCATCGACATCGGCACATCGCCATACCTGAGGGCGTCGTTTTCCGGTTTATTTTTGCTGTTCGGATCGCCGCAAGGTGAGTTGAATCAATCTCGTACGCCTTAGGCGATGCCCCAGCTTTTTTGATATCCGTCGACATGATTCCTCACATATAAACCATGCAACAGCCATGGACAACCTTCAACTCAAGAAGTTATTGTTTACTCCAGTGGATTTGATTTTTAGTCTTTCCTCTTTTCTATGGTTGTGAGCAATGAAATCCAATTTGCGTGTCCCTACATGATCAAGGCAACGGTGTGAATTATGACCATCCATCGGATGAGGACACGATTGTGGCTGGGATGTTGGTGGCATGAAGTTGTATAGTAGCAGGATGGTCTAAACTCAGCCACTAGAGATTTGAGCTCCTTTTTGGTCATTTTCTACTCAATTGTAGAGTTTTGTTGCATTATCATAATTTTCCATTTCTCAGTAAAGTGAATGGAGTTTTATTGCATGTCAGTACCTCCAAAAGGATTTTTTTCATGAAAAATGTTCTTTCCTGATGGTAATCATTTTCATACAAACTGCTATAGTTGCTTGCCCTTTTGGTTTTGCATCATGTCCATTCCAAAACATCTATGGAATCATGAATGTTGTTTAATTCCTACTATTTTGTTATGATTTTGAAGCTTTGATTGTTGAATTCCTTTAGGTTAATAGTATGCTCCACATGAAACTTTTCGCGCATCTTCATTTTTCGTAGATAAGAAATTAATATGCCATCATCTCTTGGAGTAGGTGAGAACAGTTTCATTTTAGAAGCATACGTTAATATGGTATGCCAACAAATCATGGTACATGAGGGCTATTTCATTGATTAGCTAAAGTTGAAAATTGATCTCAAAGGATGGTAAGGCGAGAAGAAGTTTCGAAGCAACAATAATACTAGAGTTAGATGTATGAAGAGAATAGAGGTGAATGGGGGAGGAGGGATATGCAGCTCCGTGTTTTATAAGGAGATGATGGTTAAGGATATACAATGCTCGCCAAAAGAAAGACAAGGATCTAGAGAATTGTTATTTATAGATATATGCACTGTTCAAGAATTCACCCGATTAATCAGTTAACGGGCCAGTTAATCGCTACTCACCGCATGGCCGAATCGAATAACACCTATTCATCGAGTTAACTTGTCGGGCCGATTAATTGGCCAGTTAGACCGATTAATCAGTTGTCATGCCGATTAATCCCTGCCAGCTCATTAATAGGTGGGCAAACAAAGCCCAAATTTTTGACCCGTAACCCCTTCCATCCCGATCCCGCTCCTTAATAGCTAGGATTAATAATTGTACCTCCTCTCTATGATTTTCATATGTGTAAGGAAGCATGTTTTAGTATACTACCTATTTGTGATCTTGGGAGTATGGTATAATACATAAAAAATCTTGATATATGTTGGCAAGTTCCTATTCAATCTACCGATTAATGGTTGACCGATTAATCCAGTTAATAGGCCGATTCACCGATTAATCGCTACTCCTAAACCGACCGAGCAGCTACCAGTTAACGATTTCTTGAACATTGGATATATGAATGGAGACATCATGCTAACATTGCTCGTGCAGCTTGCACATTCTTAAATCTTTCACGTGAAATCTTCATGCTAATATTGCTCGTGCAGCTTGGTCATGAGCTGAGAATGAAAAAAAAATATTATACTTGCTGAAGTATCATGTGAACAAAGCTAAAGACAATATTCCTGATGTCGTACGGGAATATTTAGAACTTAGTTTGTAAAAGAAAATTATTTGGATCATTGCTCTTTTTGTATGCACACCGTCAAATTACATTCAAGTGAAGTGGATTTCAATTATTTTTCAATTGTTGTAGGCTACCTTTTCTATACATGTAAATTTTTATATGCATTATATATCTATTATTTTTATGGGGAACTATGATGGGCTTACGGCGGCCTGAACTATATGCATTATATTTATACATGTGCAAACACAAAAAAGGCCCGTGGCAACGCACGGGCTTTCTACTAGTTTTTCTCTTTATGAGAGGTGCTTTGTACTGTTAAAAATCCTCCATAATAGATCTGGGTGGCTTATTCACAAAACAAAGTGACAGGTAAATCACTTTAGATGGACAGGTAAATCGCGCTGATTGTCCACCAAATATATTCACCGCATTTCCAAAAATTATTAATACAGCAGTACATACTCAAAAAAGGAAGACGATTGCATGGCAGTTAAACGCGGGCCTGATTAGACGCAGCATGTCGCCGCTAATCTCGTTGCTGGCGAACATCGTCATCCCCTATAAAAATGCTAGTACGGTTAATAGGTTACCGATCCTCCATCGCCTCGCCGCCTACGCCGCCGAGAAGCGCCGCCGCCGTCGCGTCCTCATGGACAATGGCGGCCTACGCCGCCGCCTCAAACCAAGGTATTTATCCTCGCGCGCACGAAGAGGCCGCGAGCTAGTTCCCCGTCAGTTCGTCCTTCTCTCCCATATTGATGAATCCACTGCATAGATTGATTTATCCTAACCCCTTTGTTCATTTCAGCGGCGCCGTGGAGGGGAAGAGTTCCGCGAAGAAGAGGAAGAAGGTGAGGACGGCCAACCCTCCGGCGGCGGCCGCCAGCCTCCTGGCGAAGAATCTCATCTTGGAGATCCTCTCCCGCCTACCCGCCAGGTCCGTCCACCGCTTCAAGTGTGTCTCCCCGGCCTGGAGCGACCTCATCGCCGACCCCGCCCACCGCAAGAAGCTGCCCCAACCCCTCGCCGGTTTCATCTACAGCACCTACCACGGGCCGGACCACCGCATGTACAAGTTTCACTTCGCCAAAGTCCCCGGCGGCGAAGCCCAGCCGGTCGACCCGTCCCTCTCGTTCTTGCCGTCCGACGAGTACTGGTACGTCGACCAGCTGGACACCTGCAATGGCCTCCTCCTCTGCCGCGCCCACAAGTTCCCTTCTACCCCTTTCGGCGACGAAGATGAGCCGCTTGAATACCATTACATCGTTTGCAATCCGGCCACCCGGAGGTGGATCGGCATCCCCGCACTCCCGCCGGTGCCAACCGGCCACCGCGCCATCGCTCGTTTGGCTTTTGATCCAGCAGTCTCATCCCATTTCCACGTTCTTCAGTTTGAGGACACCGAACAGGATAAATACATCACAGGAGTGACCATCTACTCCTCGCAAACTGGAGCCTGGAATTACAGAGAAAGCCGCCTTCCGGAGAAAATTAGCCTGTTCGCTGGCCTTACAAGTGTCTTCTTTCAAGGTATGCTGCACTTGTATGGTTTGTTGTATCCTGTGAACACGGACTATGATGCTGTGCTGGTAGCAGTGGACATGGAGGGGCAGGTGTGGAAGACTATCTGTGTGCCCTCAGGTAGTTTGAGTTTTGGTATGATGGGAGTGTCACAGGGGTGCTTGCACTATGCTGCCACACCGTTAGCTCCTGGCGAGAAGAGGAAGAAGAACATGAAGAAGAAGAAGCATGACGATACAACAACAGTCTGGTACATGAAGGATTATGATAGTAAAGAGTGGGTCTTGAAGCATAGTGTTAGCTACGATGAGTTGTGGAGGATGACTGGTGGGGAGTACAGGGTGGCTGCTTTCCATCCAGACTGCGACACCATCTTCTTGGATTCGTTTGGTGCTGATACGTTGGCATCATACGATATGCAGCATCGGAAATTCCATCGGATCTGTAGTCTTCGGAAAAACAAGGCACCAATATTTTTACCATATGTTCCATTGTTCTCGGACTCATTTGCAGGTGCAGATGGGCAGTAGCGTTACCTGCAAGTCAAGCTTGTGCTTCCTCCAAGAATTTGCTCTTCTGTAGGTGCTGAACTATTTTTGTCTTTTGATCTCTGAATTTGCTTAAATTATGTCATTCAACTTGCCGGTCCTTGTGCTCCTGCTACCTTGATTTTCTGTTCGGAGCAATCCCTGTAACCTTAGAGATTAAGCATACAGCAATTTTCAAAGAACATTGTTACTATTCTTGTCGCTAAAGTATTCAATTTGCTGGTGCTTGTGTCCTATTGTCCTGGATACAAATTAGTTTCATGTCGCAAAGTTATTCTGAAATATGGTTTTCATGTTCAAGACACTAAGGATCTTGTGTCCTAAATCCTAGGACTACTACTCCCTCCGTTCCTAAATATAAATCTTTTTAGAGATTTCTAAGGGACTACGTACGGAGCAAAATGCACTCTAAAATATGCCTCCATCTGTAATTGCTATTGAAATCTCTAAAAACACTTATATTTGGAAACGGAGGGAGTACATTATTAGTGAGGGTTGTTGGTAAACCTTTTAGTGTACTGAGAGTCTCTATTAGATTGTTGCAATGTCTATTTGATTCTAGCCGTCAGGTTTTCGGTGATGCATTCCCAGTGAGCAAAGTTCTTTTTACCTACTACTTGCCTGTAGCTAATGAATTGAGAATGCTGTGGTTTAACTTCTGCTACTCCATCCAATTCAAATTAATTGTCGCGCTCTAGTACAAATTTGTACTAAAGTTGTAATCCCTTAGTGATCTAAATGATCTTATGTTAGTTTACAGCGGGAGTACTAATTTGGATCGGAGGGAGTACCTAATTTGTTAACCCAACTGAATATCTGCATCAATGATGAAAGAAAACGTGCAGATGTGCAGTAGTGTTGCACACCTTTCGTAATGAAAACTTTTCTTGCTGGGTGAGAAAAACAAGAAATGCTTAATTCTTCCCTATGTTCCTCTTTTCTGGGAGTCACCCAAATGATGCCATTCAGTCTGCGTGTGCTTACACTACCGCTAGCTTGATTGTTTGTTTGGAGCAATGCCTGGCATACTTACAGATTAATCATATCGGCGGATGCAGCTTAGTTTACTGAAAGTCTCAATAAGAATGTTGCAATATGAGCATATTTGATCTTAGTCCTAAGCGGTAATGCATTGCATCGAACAAGTTCCTCTTATCTAAGCTAATGAATTCTGGCGAATCCAGTCTGAATTTCTAGACAGCTGTGATGTTTCTTCAGTTTCTGACCATCGTTTATTCAGTTTCTGACCTAAGTAAATCTATTGGTTCATTTTCTAGACAGCTGCGATGTTCCTTCGGAAACTACATTCCCGTTACAATACTATCCAATCCCCATGGACAACAGTAGTAACTCGTAGAATTATTTTTTGCTCCAACAGGTCTTCCATATCACATGAACTCACAAGCACACCGAAAAAGGAGAATTTATTTCCTACAGCTTAGTAGTGAATTGGTTCATATACATAGTCCGTCAGTTATCGAAACCATTTCCTTTGCTCGTATTTTCCAGCAGCTTGGACTGAAATAGGGACATTCCAGTGCACATTCATCGATCGTGTCGCCATAATCAGAGCAAAGCAATGTGATCTGAGAAACTATCCGAGAAACTTTACCACGCTGATGGCGTATTGGCTCCTAGCAAGGGCGGAGAGAATCAGTCACCTCCGCGAAACCTCTGCGGTTAATTTGTTGCTCTGTTCGTTCAGATGTGTTCTCTGAAGGTTGTTTTGAAACAAGTTCTCTGAAGGTTGTTCGTTCCAGTGTACTCCAACATGTACACACGGCTCCCTCCACGGCCGGACAACGAACACGATGCCAACCATTTGGCAAGGCAACGGTAAGACGACCCTGTACCGGCCGGCGGACGGCGCACGTCGATGGAACATGTGCTTCACCATCGTTTACTCATTTGTGAGCAAGGTCATTATTGCCTTGGTCGACCACCTTCGGGGTAGTCCGAAAGCTTGCGAGATCATGTCTCCCCGAGTCTATCTGGTATGATCTGGGGTGGTCGTCCACCCCTCTTCATCTTCTTCTTCTATAGGATTGGGATCTGTTACTAAGATTTTTGTCGCCGACATCTTCTGACTTTGATGGATGACTTCTCGGCTGCTGGATCAACAACGTTTCCCCGGCTTCGAGGCTATTTCGGAGTTTCCACAAGTGGCATTGAGCCTGCTTCACTCACGGGGCACCTCTAGTGGGTGTAGGAGTAAGACGACGTTAATTTACCCAAGGACCGGCATGTAATTTTTTTTAAGGATGACCTTGTAAGGGTTGACTGACTTCTTTAATAAAGATATTCAGATGACATCTTTAGTATATATTTAATTTGGCAAAAATTTAAAAACACGGTGGGGATAAACGAGCGAGCAATCATGTTTCAAGTTTCGCGACCTATAGACAAATTCTTATAGGGAATGGAAGACAAAGTTTTTTTAGGCTTTTTTAGACATATTTTCTTTAAAAAAAAGTTAGGCGAAGACAAAGTTTGCTGCACTGTACAGAGGTGAAGTTTTTTTTTCAGAAACTGTACAGAAGTGAATTCCTTTTTTGAGACATGTACAGATGATTTTTTTTTTTTTTTGAGAAAAGAGACATGTACAGAAGTGAAGTGGAGGGCCGACATGGTCATGGAAGACACGGCCCAGTATTTCACTGCTAATGCTTTTGCGGCCCAACATTACCCAGTACCCACCATCCCACTGCTACAGTAACATTTCCCCAATCGGTGGGGTTACCGAACACCCCGTCGCCGCCGCCGTCGCGTCCGACGAACAATCGCATCCTACGCCGCCGCCTCAAGCCAAGGTATTTCTCTTCACGCGCACGGGAAGGCCGTCTGCTTACCCATCAATTCTTCCTTCTAGCCCAGATTGATGAATCCATTTGTGAATCCCTTCTTCCTTTTAAGCGGCGCCATGGAGGAGAAGAGCTCTGGGCGGAAGAAGGCAAGGGTGACCGACCCTCCGGCGTCGGCGCAGGAGGCAGTGCCGGAAGCGGCGGCGGACAGCCTCCTCACGGACGACCTCATCGTGGAGATCCTCTCGCGCCTCCCCGCCAGGTCCATCCACCGCTTCAAGTGCGTCTCGCCGTCCTGGCGCGCCCTCATCATGGACCCCGCCAACCGCAAGAAGCTGCCCCAGACCCTTGCCGGCTTCCTCTACAGCACCTACCACTGGGCAGATCTTCGCTTCCAAAAGTTCCATTTTGCCAACGTCTCCGTCGGCGCAGCCCCGCCGGTCGACCTGTCCCTCTCTTTCCTGCCACCTGACAAGTACTTGTACGTCGACCAGCTGGACGCCTGCAATGGCCTACTCCTCTGCCTCTGCTACATGGCCGCTTCTTCTCCTTCAACGGACAAGCGTACGCCGCTTGAATCTCATTTCATCGTGTGCAATCCGGCCACCGAGAGGTGGGTCGATCTGCCCCCTCACGCCAAGGTGCCGAAAGGCCATCGCGGCGTAGCTCGTTTGGGTTTTGATCCAGCAGTCTCGTCCCATTTCCATGTTCTTCAGTTTGAGGAGACCGACAAGGAGGATTGCGTCACAGGAGTGAACATCTACTCTTCGCAAACTGGAGCCTGGAAGCGTAGAAAAAGCCGCTTGGTTGAGAAAATTACCCTGTACGCTGGCCTTGCAAGTGTCTTCTTTCACGGTATGCTGCACTTGCTCGGTATGCTGAAACCCATGAAGTTGGACGACGATGCTGTGCTGGTAGCAGTGGACATGGAGGGGCAGGTGTGGAAGGCTATCCGTGTGCCATCAGGTGGTTTGAGTTTTGGTACGGTTGGATTGTCACAGGGGTGCTTGCACTATGCCACCACGCCCCTAGGTATTGTTGACAAGAACAAGAAGGAGGATACATCCCTAGCTACCAAGATAGCATCAGTCTGGTGCATGGAGGATTATGATAGTAAAGAATGGGTCTTGAAGCATAGTGTCAGCAACGACGAGTTGCGGAGCAAAACTAGGGCGGAGTACAAGGTGACTGCCATTCATCCAGACCGTGACACTATTTTCCTGGATTCATGTGATGTTGATACATTGGCATCATACGATATGCAACATCGGGAATTCCATTGTATCCTTAATCTCGAGAAAGACAGAGCATCACTATTTGTACCCTATGTTCCACTATTCTCAGACTCGTTAGCAGGTGCAGATGGGCAGTAGTGTCTCCGACAGCTCAAGTAGCCGCTAAACTCAAGCTTGTGATTCTTCAAGGAATTGCCTCATCTTCTGTAGGCTGGACTATTTGTCTGTTAATTTCTGAATCAACTTAAATTATGTCTTCAATTTGCTGGCGCTTATGCTGCTGCTAGCTTGATTTCCTGTTCGGAGCAATCCCTAGTAACCTCAGAGGTTAAGCATATTGCAGTTTCCAAAGAACATGGCTACTGTTTTCTTGTTTGTCTAGCTATTGTCCTAGATACAAATTAGTTTCATGTGGCTAAATTATTCTGAAATCTGGTTTTCTTGGCCATAATATTTAAGGCTTATGTGCGCCAAGTCGTAATATGGTGAGTGTAGTCTGATTTTTTTTAGTATATTGTCCTCAAGATTTCGGTGACTCATTGCCATTGAGCAAGTGCTTTTTATCTACTTTTGCTATAGCTAATGAGTTCAGTCTGCCGCAGTTCAACTTGTGCAAGCTAACCTGTTAAACTGAGAGATTGAAATATTGCACCGGTGACGAAAGAAAACACCAGCTTTCCTACAAAGTTTTCTTGCTGGGTGAGAAACAAGAAAATTATGTTTGTTGAGAAAAACACCTGAGAGACTGAACAGTTTGTCTGTTGATTTCTGAATCAACTTAAATTATGTCATCCAATTTGCTGGTGCTCATGCTCCGGGTAGCTTGATTTTCTGTTCGGAACAATCCCTGGTAACCTTAGAGATTAAGCATATTGCAATTTTCAACGAACATGGTTACTTTTTCTACTTGTTTGTGTAGCTATTGCCCTAGATACAAAGTAGTTTCATGTGGTCAATATTTAAGGATTATGAAATGTGGTTTTCTTGGCCATAATATTTATTAAGGATTCTGCGCCTTAAGTCATAATATGGCGGTTTACTGTAGCCTGAACCTTTTAGTGTATTGAAAGTCTCAATCAGGCTGCAATAATGCCTATTTGATGTTAGTTCTCAAGATTCCGGCGACTCATTGCCATTGAGCAAGTACACATATTATCTACGTTTGCTGTAGCCAATGAATTCAGGCTGCTACAGTTGAAGTTCTGCAAGCTAAGCTGTAAACCAGCTTTCCTAAAAGTTTTCTTGAAGCTGGGTGAGAAAATCGAGAAAATGGCTAGGCAGAATTATTTGTGTGTTGATTTGGTCAGAATATTTAAGTAATGCTATTTTTGTAAACGCTGGTATTAGTGAGTGCAGTGTAGTACCGTAAACGTGTTTTGTGTACTTACTTGAAGTCTCAACCAGACTGTTGCAACGCCTATTTGATCTTGGTCCTCAGCGGTAAAGCTCTGAAGTGAAGTACTAGTTCCTTTTATCTGTTTTTGCCGTAGCTGATGAGTTCTGATGGATCTATGTGAGCTTTGGTTCCACAAGCTAACCTGCTGCAGAGGATCAGGTGGTCTTGGTAAGACATTAATACTTAGCTCGGTAATCATCGTCACTGTACAGTAGTGTTACTATGTTTCAGCATAACTGCAGCAAAGCACCGAACCGAGAAGTTTACCTCGCTGATGCCTGTTGACGTCTCAGCCTGTCTGTTGGTTCCATTTGGTCCGGCGACCAAAGGAAACAATCGCCTCAGGCTTGTACTGTATTTGCTTAACCATACCAACGTGGTAACATCCAGGGGTCCTTTTTTGGCTTCTTAACCTCCATATCAATACGGTACGCTGAAAAGTTTCTCAAACTTTGTTGCAACGAGCTCTTTCAGAAGAAACACAAAACCCCGCTTCACCCGCTACTTTTTTTTTAATTGTTTGGATTGCTTACCACTTATGTCACGTGGTAAAGTGTCAACGGAACCGCTTCACCCGCTACTTCATGTACTCCATATGCATTATGAAGCCAAGTTGACCAGCTAAACACTTCCAGACGTTTTTTTTAGGGGTTTTCTGCGATCTGCACTTTCACAACACAGAGCACCATGGCCACATATTCCTAAGTGAGATTGCGCAACTCTCGAACCGTCGTGGGTCGCCCAGCCCAGGATCAGTTTCAGCTTATGCCCATCTGGATTAGCGTTTTTGCATGTTTCTGGCCGTTTTAAGATGCCGGCATTGTTCCGTCGTTTTCATTCCAGACAGAAATCATGTGTTGACCAGTAATTTGCACATGTAAGGTAAACACAAATGTATATACTTATATGGTTATACCTATTTCAAGCGGGCCCTTAAGGTGTACCGTATACATTAGGCCTGGCGTTGGAGGAGGGTGCCGATGACGCCATGCCAAAGACCTTCTATTCCATGCCTGGGGGTGTCTACACATCACTTGTTGGGATGCATATGAATTAGTCGCTCGCATGATCGGTCATGTGAGCACAGGTCGTTCTATCGTGTTCAACTGTCTGTACTAGTTTTTCTCTTAAAAAATCAAGTATTTTTTTTTGAGAAATTCTTAAAAAAATCAAGTGGATGTACTTGCACGTGTGTGCGCTTTTCTCCATTGTATTGTTTTTGCATTCCGTCTTATTAGCGTTCAACATCTATTTGCAAAATATTGAGTCGCCACCTTGAAATAATATGTTTCATACAATTAAAAAAATGTATGTTACATTAAAAAATGTTTGCATAAATGAGAAAAAAAATGTTTCGTGCCATTCATAACAATGCACGTGGTATTTAAAGAAACATTCTTGTGTTTTTTGAAAAATGTTTGTTGCATTTATAAAATAGTACTCCCTCCATTTCCAAATATAAGTCTCTCTAGAGATTTTAAAAAATGACTACATACAGAGCAAAATGAATGAATCTACACTCTAAAATATGTCTACATACATCCGTATGTTGTAGTCTATTTGAAACGTATATTTAGGAACGGAGGGAGGGAGTATTTATATGATGTAAAAAAATCACATAGATTTTCAAAAATGTTTTCAGCCATTAAAAACATGTTCAACATGTATTTGATTTCTTTTAACATGTATTTGAAAAAATATATCAAAACATACTGTATTTGAAAAAGTGCATTCATGTATTGAAAAATGTTCAACATGTATAACCAAAAAGTTTCACATATATACTAAAAATGTACAATGCATATTATAAAAATGAAAATGAAAAAGAAGAACTTAAGAAAACAAAAAAATGATAAACATGTATAAGAAAAAAAAATCTGATGTATACAAAAATAAAATAAAATTTGTATGATAATGGCATAAACCAAAAACATATATTTAAAAATGACAATCATGTACTTAAAACATGTTAAATGTTTATAAGAAAAATGTTTCTTATGTATACAGAATGTACAGTCTATTTATGGACGGAATAGCACATCCCATTGATCTGGAGTGCAAGATAGGAATTCATAAACCAGTCAATGGTTTTCGCGCAGACACATTAATGAGTACCATTTATCTTATGTTTTGAGTTAGAAATGTCGTTGGCTACAATCCAATGCACTAAAATAGAAAGACTTTTGTGTGAAAACAGTACACAATCATATTTCTCAAGTCAAACATGTTTTTCGGGGTCAAGTCAAACATGTTGGTACTATAGTTTGTATGTCTATTTGATATTTAGACTGTATATTATTACTACCATGTCAGTGAATTAAACCAAACATCAGTTGATAATAGGGCCAAATAAGAAAAATAATATCAAATAGAAACTTATATAGAAAATCTAGCCGCGCAATTGCACGGGGCCACCCAATTAGTTATTTATTAGAATACAAGAAGATAAACAAGCCATCACGCTTCTCCACATAAGTAGCACCAAAGGTAGTTTTGATCAAGGTAGTTTTGAAATCGCTATACACATTTTCCTATTGCGAATAAGCTATACACAATTATATAAGTTTTTCTTTTACACATTCACCGCCATCCCGAAATTTTTATACAACTCTGTGGCTGAGAAGTTCTCCATACTAATAAAAAAAATCCGCAATTCAACAAAAGTGATATCTTAATTATTATTTTCTAATGCTTTGTTCTTTTGAACAATGAATTTTAGAATTGAAGTTAATCCTTAATGTACAATGTGACACCCCGAGACCGATGCGCCAGGTGTCAGTCAGTTAGTCGTAGGCGTTGCCTTGTCATCTGCTTACGTGTTGCATTTTGCCATGTCATCATGTGCATTGCATCAGCATGTTTTCAAAACTTGCATTCGTCCGAGTCCGCCCGTCCTTTCCGTTGTCCGTTCTGAGTTCAGACACACTCGCACGCGCCCGCAGCATCTCCGAATATTTATTTTATAAGTGCCCAGAAAATGTTATCGGAATGGGGTGAAACTTGGCGTGTGATCTTATTATAGTATAGACAGACCGCCTGTCAAGTTTCGTCGCATTCGGAGCTCGTTTGATGCCCCAACAGTTAAACTATAGCGGCACTAGTCGACGGGTAAACCGTCGGACGTTTCGGTCTCCGAAACGCGGTACCAGACTGCACTTCTCTTCTCTCCTCGCAGCCCACCTCCTCTTTACACAGCCCACCTAGGCCTACCAAGACCCCCCCCCTCCGCTCCGGTGTCATCGGATGGAGATCCGAGGCTCCGAAACGGCCTCAAACCCCCCTCCTAACCCTAATCCTAGCCCCCTTCCCTATTTAAATCCCTCCCCTTGCTATTTTTTGGACACCCTAGGCCTAGCCTTCTTCCCCACTCAGCCAGCCGCCACCTCCCGCCTCGTTTTCCGCGCGCGCCCGACCCTAGCTCGCCACTTGGCGCAGAGCCCGCAGCCAGCGTCGCCGGCCAGCCCGCCACCGCCACATGGCGCGCAGCCATTGGCTCCGCCGCCACCTGAGCACCGCCCCAGCCAGCCAGCGTGCTCCACCTGGCGCCTCCGCGTCCCTCCAAGCCCCTCCACCCCGCGCGGCCCGCCGGGCACAGATCCGCCGTCCCGGGCCGATCCAGGCCCGCAGCCTCCCGCCGTCGGGCCCGAGCGCCGCCTCCCTGGCTTCCTCGCCCGCTCGTAACCGCCGCCATGCGCCGCCTCGCCGCTGCCCCTCCGCGCCGGCGAGCGCCCCACTGCCGCCTGACCTCGCCACCTCCTCGCGTCGCCAACCGCCCGCCGGGACGACCCCGCCTCGGCCGCACAGCCGCCCCGCGCTCCGGCGAAAACCCTAGCGAGCCACCGCCCCGGCTCCGCCTCCAGTCGGATCCGGCCGGGAACGGAGCCCCGCCGACCTCCCGTGGCCGGATCTGACCCGTTCCGCTCCCGCCAGCGACCTCCGCCGCCCCGCGCCGGCGAACTCCACCAGTACGGCCAGATCTGGACGGCCCCGTCCCGGTCCGGCCTCGTCCGCCTCGAGCCCTCCAACCAAACAGCAGGTCTAGACGGCCTCGTTCCGCACCAGCCAGACCGGACGTGTCCGGTTGGGACCCAGACATGTCCACCGTCCCCTGACCCGTGGGCCCGCGCACACCCACCGACGGACACGTCCGCCCAGGCCAGACATTGTCCACCCCGGAGGTTGTTTTTCTTCTAAGTCCCTGTTTAGTGTAATCATGTTGCATACTTTGCATGGCTGTATCTTTTTGTGTGTATGTCCAAATGATGCATATGATATGTCAAAATGTTCGTTGTGATATGCTCTTCATTTTGTTCCACTATGGCATGCTTGTTTGAGTTCATCTTGTTGCCCTAATCATCGTTGCAAGAGTGCTATATTTTTAAAACTGCTGATAACTGTAATTTTGATGCATGCTTGTAGTGATGATAACTTTGTGCATGTTGGTCCAAATGGAGCATATGATATGTCAAAATGTTCATTGTGAAGTGCTCTACATGATGGTTGCTGTAGCATTCATGTTAGGTGCCATATTGCCATGTTAATCTCTATTGCAAAAGTGCATGTGGTTGTTAAGTGCTGAAACTTGTTATGAAATGCTGTTTTGTCTTGTTCATAGTTATTGATGTGTTTGTCTTTCATGCCACATGTCAATATGTTTTAGAAGCACAATGATGCCCTCTTTGCTGTAGTGCAATCCACTTTCCATGATATGCCTTGAGGTGTTTGCAACAAGCTTGTAAAGTAGCCTTCTGGCTGTTGTTTTTCTGAGACTTGTTAAAAAACTGCTAAGTCTGAAACTGTTAAACCTGATGCTATGTTTGCTTGATGCCTCACTCACATCCATGCTTGTTTTAGTATGTGAAATGATCATGTCTTGTTGTCCATGTTATGCTCTATCCATCCATGCCCTTATTTGCATATATAGCCTGATGTAGCTTATTTATTTCGTGCTCTCAAGTTGCTATAAATGTACCTGTCAGAGTGTTATCAGCACGATCAATTTGGTGAAGCTTGTTGTTATTGATCCATGCCTCCTATGGAGTTGTTCCAATGGAGTTGTTTGATGTATGATATGTCTATTACATGTCCATGATCTTTATATACTTAGTAGAGTTGATATGCTTGTTGTTTTGTGCCTCCGAAGGCAGCATCGTGATGATGTTTTTGCCTTCCAAGATTTTGGCTAAGTCTGGATAAATTTATTGCATCTTGCCATGCTAGTTTAATTGTGTTCCAGCAAGTTATTGAGTGTGCTCTAAGTTCATGCTTGTTGTGTATCATGTATATTTCACATCCATGCCTCTTCTTATCATGTCTGGGTGTTGTAGCATATATATACCTTGCTCCAAAGTTGCTATGTTGTTGATTTTGGACAGCTTGTTGTTACATCTTGTTTCATGCGTGTAAGGGCATAGTTCTCCCTAAGTAGTTTTGGTGATTGATGACAATGCATTTGCGGACTAATCGTGTGCTCTAAGCTCCTACATGTATATTTCACTTAGGCACAAGACGATTGCTTGCCCCTCGGATTCGATGGAAGACGGTGTTTCCTTTTTGCTCCCTATCGGTGGCTTTGAGTAATAGGAAAGTCGTACTATTAAGAGGGGGTCTGTTTCGGAAAGGTTTGGGTGGAATCAACACGTACACATCTTACTCTCACACCACCTTTCCCTTGCTTCTCTGGAGTTCCAACCGTTTATTATCGTATATGCAAACCATGACTTCCTAACTAAAACATCTGCCTGGCAAGCGGTAGTACCGCTCCATAACCGGTAGTACCGCACAGCCACACGGTAGTACCGCCTGAAGACACGGTAGTACCGCACCAGCGGTAGTACCGCGGCTCCAGAACGGTAGTACCGTGTATCTGGCCCGGCACTGTATCAAGTGTGGAAGTAGGTGCGGAAGTAATTTTTTACTTCCGCATCCTATGCGGTAGTACCGCTTGCTCCAAGCGGTAGTACCGCGTCGTGTTTTGCCACTACCGTATTTCTACGGATGTAGCCACGGATGTAATTTATTTCATCCGTGGCTGTCGTCGACTCGTTTGTTTTTGCCTAGCGGTAGTACCGCCCCCAGAGCGGTAGTACCGCTCAGCAAGCGGTAGTACCGCAACTTACGTGCGGTACTACCGCTCTCTGCGGGCAGAAAACGTGCATAACGGTTGGATTTACTCTCCCACTATATATAGGGGGTCTTCTTCCCCAAGAAGACTTACCTCTTCCCCCACATACTCCATTGTTGCTCCAAAGCTCCATTTCCGCCCGATCTCTCTCCCTAGCCAATCAAACTTGTTGATTTGCTCGGGATTGCTTGAGAAGGCATCGATCTACACTTCCACCAAGAGATATTTGATTCCCCCCACTAATCCCTTGCGGATCTTGTTACTCTTGGGTGTTTGAGCACCCTAGACGGTTGAGGTCACCTCGAAGCCATATTCCATTGTGGTGAAGCTTTGTGGTTTCGTTGGGAGCCTCCGAGTTGTGGGGATAGCCCCAACCTTGTTTGTAAAGGTTCGGTTGCCGCCTTCAAGGGCACCACTAGTGGAATCACGGCACCTTGCATCGTGTGAGGGCGTGAGGAGAATACGGTGGCCCTAGTGGCTTCTTGGGGAGCATTGTGCCTCCACACCCCTCCAATGGAGACGTACTTCCCCTCAAAGGGAAGGAACTTCGGCAACACATCCTCGTCTCCACCGGTTCCTCTTGTGGTTATTTCTTACCTTTACTTGTGCAAGCATTACTTGTTTAACTCCTATAGCTTGCTTGTGAAGTTGTTATCCTTACTTTCCTCTAGTTGTCATCTTAGTAGAATATCTAGACAACTTACTTTGACGCTTAATTTAAAGTGGTTAAGAAAAGCTAAAAATTGTTAGTTGCCTATTCACCCCCCCTCTAGTCAACCATATCGATCCTTTCAATTGGTATCAGAGCCTCGTCTCTTTTTAAGGACTTTACCGTCCAAAGAGTATGGGTGACAACGTAGTCGAGACGGAGGACCATTCCGGTGGAACTCCGTCCTTGCCTACGTCGGATGGGGGAGCCTCGGTCTCTCGTGAGGAGTTCAATGTGGCCTTGACCACATTGAAAGAGTCACTAGCGAGCGAGGTCAAAGGCATGTTTAAAGATTTGCTTGAGGGGCTTAAATTATCCACCGCACCGTTGGAAGTGGTTCGTCCCGCTACCAACGTGTCGGAGGCTAATCCCGACAAGGGAGAAGCTAGTAGTGAACAAGCCCCTGTTACTAAGAATGGGAGTGGGATATTTGCCCACTCCGCTCCTCCTACTCACTATGGAGGACCCGTTCCCACACCGCATTTAAATTCCGTTGGGCCTCCTCCCAAGTTTATCAAAAATTCTGATTTTGCTACTTGGGTGTTTCGTTTCAAACGTCATATAAATCATTGTTCTACTAATCTTTGGAGAATCATTGAGCAAGGTTTTTATCCGCATGATCCCGACAACATGACTCCAAGAGAAACTGCGGATCATCAATTCAACGAGTCCGCTCTTTGCATTCTTCAAGATGCCATCCCTCCTGAAGACATTGCACATCTTCGACCCTTCACTGTGGCCAAGGAAGCTTGGGAGCATGTTGGCACGATGTACAAGGGAAGCACTAGTATTCAACGCTCCAACTATGAAGTTGTGCAAGATGAAGCCGATGAGTTTTCCATGATCGAAGAAGAAGATCCTCGTGAACTTTATCGGAGATTAACTATACTTGCGGTCTCTCTTCGAGATCATGGCAGTAAGGACACGGATGACAATTGGATCAAGCGCAAGTTCCTCAAGGCCATGATGCCCTATCATAAGGGAATGTCCTCTGTCATTCGCCAGAGACCGGACTTCCACCACTTATCCTCAAATGAAGTGTTGGACGAGTTTGTTGCCATGAGGATCTTGGATATGACCGCCGACAATGCAGTCTTGAGAGCTCAACGATCGAAGAAGCCTAATCTTGCCCTGAAGGCCAAGGCTTGTGTGGAAGAAGAGGAGGTGGAAGATGATGATGAGTGTAGCCCCGAGGACACCAAATATGCCTATCATGAGCACATGGCTCTTGCTTCAAGGCAATTCTGGGGCAAGAAGAACACAAGACCCAACTTCAACAGGAACAACTCAAGTGCAAACAAGGGCAAGCAACGAGTAAGGACATGCTTCAACTGTGGCAATGTAAGTCACTTCATTGCAGATTGCCCTTATGAGAAGAGAGAAGACTTTGGAGGCAAGCTTATCCGGAAGGACAAGTCAAAGTCCTATCCTAACAAGAACAACTTCAACAAGAAGACTCCTCCGAAAGGGTTGGTGGCCCAAGAAGAATATGTTGAGGATGATGATGATGATGATGATGATGAGATGGTCACCATGGCCACAATTGCTATTGCTACTACTCCGCATTCATCTCTCTTCGACTCGCCTAATGAGAACATCACCGCCAAGTGTCTCATGGCCAAGGCCACCAACAAGGTAACCCCAAACATCAATACTACTATCACTTCTCCGTCATTAATGAATTGTATTGATGAAAGTGAGGGAATTAAGGAGGGAGAGAATGAATTTGAGTTGTTCATGAAAAATCTCAAGAGCAAACCCAAGAAGCATTTTTTTGCTCTCTTGGAACAACTCGGTGAGGCAAATGACATGATCGAGGCTCACGAGGAAACCATTACTAAAATGGAAGGACATAGTCGAGACTATGCCGATGAGATACCGGATCTCTCTAACGCCCTAGAGGAAGAGCGTGGTCTTCGTTTGGATCTTGAGGAGTCACACAACGATGATCATGCTAAATTAAAGAAAAATCTTGATCATGCTTTAGTTGTCTCTCGTGTGCTTAATTCCGAGAAGGCAAAACTTGAGGTTGACCATGCTAAACTTAAAGAAGAGTTTGCCATACTCGACAAGGCTCACAAGGCCTTGAAAGGTATGCATGCTACTCTCAAGGAGTCTCATGATCAACTCCAAGTTTCGCTAACCAAGGAAAAGGCTATTTTTCCTCGCATGGCATTAATTGATAATGCAAATGCTACTAACCCGTGTTGCGAGCATGTGCATCTTGCTGAAGAAAATGCCAAGTTGATGAAGCAACTTGAGAAAGGCCTTGTGACTTGTATACAAGGTGAGAAGAACCTCAACAATCTTTTGAGCAATCAAAAGGAGGTTGTGGCAAAGGAAGGAATTGGGTTTGTTCCTAAGCCCAAGAAGAAGAAGAATGACAAGACCAAGCAACCACCCCCTCTCCGACAATATTTTGTGAAATAAGGAGAGGGCACATCAAAGAAGAAGAAAATGGTGAACAATGGTGGTGTCAAGAAAAACTCCACCATACCATCAAACATGGCCGGCGACTTTAATCCTTCATATGTTTTATGTCGTGCTAGTGATGGTCATGTGTTTGCTAAATTTGTTGGTTCTTTTTATGAGTACATTGAATGGTCCATTTGGGTTCCTAAGACCCTTGTTACTAACCTCAAAGGACCCATTACCAAATGGGTACCTAAAACCAAGCATTGATCTCTTGTAGGAGTTTGCTTCCGGTGGGGGATCATGGTTGCTCGATAGCGGAGCCACAAATCATATGACCGGAAGCAAAGACTTGGTGGTGGACGTGCATCTTGGTTCATCTATGGCCACCAACGTCGAATGGGGTGATGCTTCATCTTCTAAGGTATTGGGGCTTGGCAAGGTTGTTGTCTCTCATGATCTCACGATCGAGAAAGTCATGCTTGTTGAATCCCTTGCATACAACTTACTTTCTGTTCGCCAACTTGCACTCATGGGCTTTGCTACATTCTTTGATATTGATATTGTGGCCCTCTTGTGGAGCAAGACTCTTAAAGTAGCCTATGTTGGGCATGTCGAGAATGGCCTTTATGTGGTTAACTTCTCGAAGCTACCCACTAAGGTCGCGACATGCCTAATGGCTAAAGTTGATGTGGGATGGCTTTGGCATCGCCGTTTGGCCCACGTCAATATGAGATCTTTGCATAGTCTTCTCAAGGGGGACCATGTCCGTGGACTAACAAATGTTAGCTTTGCCAAAGATCGTGCTTGCAGGGCCTGCATTGAAGGAAAGTTACATGAGACGGCTCACCCTCCCACGACTATCATCTATTCAAAGAGACCCCTAGAGCTCCTTCACATGGACCTCTTTGGGCCTCCATCTTTTGATAGTCTTGGGGGTAGAAAGTACTGCTTGGTGATTGTGGATGATTACTCAAGATACACTTGGGTATACTTCTTCAAGAAGAAGAGTGAGACCCAACAAACCGTCATCAACTTTGCAAATGAAGCTCAACGACAACATGAAGCAAAGATTTTGATGATCAGAAGTGACAACGGCACCAAGTTCAAGAACTACACCTTGGATGAGTTTCTCAGTGATGAGGGGATCAAACATCAATATGCAGCCCCATATACCCCTCAACAAAACGGTGTAGCGGAGAGAAAGAACCGAACTCTGATGGATGCGGCAAGAACCATGATGGCGGAATTCAAATCTCCATACAACTTTTGGGCCGAAGCCATCAACACCGCTTGCCATGCATCAAATCGGCTCTATCTCCGCAAAGGCTTGAACAAAACTTTGTATGAGATACTTACCGGTAACAAGCCCAATCTCAAGTACTTCCGGGTATTCGGGTGTAAGTGTTTCATTCTCAAGAAAGGTGTTCGCTTGTCTAAATTTGAATCTAGAGCTCACGAGGGCATATTTGTTGGTTATGCTACAAACTCTCATGCTTACCGTGTCCTCAACAAGTCCAATGGACTCATTGAGGAGACGAGTAACGTAGAGTTTGATGAAAATAACGGCTCCCAAGTGGAGCAAAGTGGTACTTGTGATGTAGGTGATGAAATTCCTCCTCAAGCCATAAGAAGAATGGGTGTTGGATATATCCTACCCATTGAGGAACCCCTTGTGGCCGAAGGAGAAGGACAATGTTCCACTCAAGTGGAACCATCACCAACCCAAGACCCACACGCTTCCGAAGAACAAAGTGAAGGCCCTCAACCTGACGAACAAGGCCAAGTGCAAGATCAATCACAAGATGGTGGAGAACCACCAAATGACGCACAAGGCCAAGTTCTGTCCTCCGAGCAAGATCAAGATCAAGAGGAAGCTCAAGATCAAGATGTAGCTCCTGACGACGCTCAAGATGATCAACTCAATGCTCCTTAGTTAACTCTTGAAGAGCAATTAGAGCGTCGTGCTGCAAAAGTTGCCTCCAGGCTTGCTTCCAACGAACATCACATCGAGAACATTCTAGGAAGCATCAAAAGGGGGGTAAGCACTCGTAGACAATTAGCAAACTATTGTGCTCATCAAGCTTTTGTCTCCTGTGTTGAACCTCAGAAGGTTTATGAGGCGCTCGAAGACCCTGATTGGCTCAATGCCATGCATGAAGAACTCCATAACTTCGAGCGCAACAAGGTGTGGCGTCTGGTGCCAAGGCCAAAGGAGAACCATAATGTCATTGGAACCAAATGGATATTTAAGAACAAGCAAGATGCTCATGGAATTGTCATCCGCAACAAGGCGCGTCTGGTGGCTCAAGGCTACTCCCAAGTCGAGGGTATCGACTACGATGAAACCTTTGCCCCCGTTGCTCGTCTTGAATCCATTCGTTTGTTGCTTGCCTATGCTTCCCATCATAACTTTAAATTGCAACAAATGGATGTGAAAAGTGCATTTCTTAATGGTCCTATTAATGAGTTGGTGTATGTTAAACAACCCCCGGGGTTTGAGGATCCTAAGCTCCCCAATCACGTGTACCAACTCGATAAGGCACTCTATGGCCTTAAACAAGCCCCACGTGCGTGGTATGAGCATCTTACCGAGTTGTTACAAGATCGTGGGTTTGAAATTGGGAAAATCGACCCCACTCTTTTTACTAAGAAGGTCAAAGGGGAGTTGTTTGTATGCCAACTATATGTTGATGATATTATCTTTGGTTCTCCTAACAAAGCTTTCAATGATGAGTTCGCCGCACTCATGACCACACATTTTGAGATGTCCATGATGGGAGAGTTGAAGTATTTCCTTGGGTTTGAGATCAAACAAAGAAGAGAAGGCATCTTCATCAAACAATCCAAGTATACTCAAGACATGCTCAAGAGGTTCAATCTAAGTGATGTCAAGCTGGCTACTACTCCAATGCCAACCAAATGCCAACTTGACATTGATCCCAATGGTAAAGCGGTGGATCAAAAGGTATATCGCTCTATGATCGGATCCTTGCTTTACCTTTGTGCATCTAGACCGGATATTATGTTGAGTGTAGGAATTTGTGCACGGTTTCAAGCCTCACCTAAAGAGAGTCACTTTGTGGCTGTCAAGCGAATCTTTCGATATTTGGCTCATACCCCAAACTTTGGCTTATGGTACTGTGACGCCCAGGTAGTTAAGCTACAGTAACCCTCTTCTAATGACGACACGTCACCACAATTACTGTTGATAATCTTGTGTTAGTTCGAAAACGATTCAAATTCAAATTCAAAATCAAGCGAAAAAAAAATAAAGTTTACAAATATTAAAACTAAAATGTTCGGAGTGAACCAAATATTGCATATGTAATTATGTTGGATAAACCACCCTTTTACAAAATGTTTAAATACTCTAAAATAATTAAAACAATAGTTAAAGCAACTAAATAAATGCTTTTTAAATTGTAAAAGTATTAAACTATTTTATTTTGAAGCCATTGGCAGCATCTTAATTAATAATACTAATTTAGGGGTTAAGTTCATAATTTACAAAACTAAAAAAAATAAAAGATATTTAAAAGAAAACATAAACTATAAAAGAAAAAAAAATAGAAAGGCAGAAAGACAAGGGAAAATAAAATAAAAGGCAAAGCCTAGTGTGCTACTGAACCATTGGAAACTACAGTGCGGCCCAGCCCATCCCGTAGCGATCCCCTACCTCCTGTTCACGGGAGGGGGATCGTGGCTCACATCCACGCCTCCATGGCGGATGATGGCGCCGTGTCGATCATCCGGCCAGCCCCCGAGTTGTATAAGACCGTCCTCGTGCCCCTCGACGAACCCTAGCCCCAAAATTCCCCTCTCCAACTTGCACTTCTCCTTTGAACCTCGTGTCCGAGCTGTCATCGACGCGCCGTCACCGTCCCCGCGGCCACTGGCCTCCCCGGCGGCCAGGATGCCGTCCAGGGACTTCCTCGTCGTCGGCTTCGTCATCCCCGTGCATCCGTTCAACCGGAGCCGCATCGTACGCGTGGATCGCGCCATCTTCCCCACCATGGCCGCCACCGTTCGTCGTCAGATTTGCCGCCTCCCGAGCTCCCCCGACCTCCCAACCTCGTCCTCGAGCACCGAGGTGAGCCCCTCGACCGATTCCCTCACTTATCCCTTCGATCTGTACAGTTTACCGCCACTCCCGTGCTCGTCAGTGGTCGCCATAGCCGGAGCTCTGCTCCCGGCGCACTCACCGCCCGTGGCCGCGCTCTCGCCGCGTCCTAGCCGCCCTGGGTCACGCCTTGGCCACGCCCTACCCCTGTTCCTCGCGCACTGCCCACGCCTTTCCTTCCTCGCCGCGCGCCGCGTCTTCTGCACGCTGCTACCTGCACTGATGCTAGTGCTTGCTACGGCCGCTGCCGCCTCCAATCGCCGCTCGTCGCACCCATAGCTGCTGTTTCCCGCTACTGCTCCGTGCTGCTCCAGCACTGCTGTACAGCTGCTGCAGCCGCCTGGTCGCGCGCGCCCGCTGCCGAGCCGTGCGTTGCCGATGTCGCTGCGTGCCGCTGCTGTCATGCGGCCATTGCTACTGCTCTACGCTGCTCCCCGTATGTGTGTGTACCATGTGCGTTGTGCATGTGTGTGCACAACCAAGTGGGCGTGATGGCCATGGCAACACACAGTCGTGGGCATAGCCGGTTGTGCCTACTCGCACATGTGGCTGGCCGTTTAATTAATCTAAGTAGGTATTAGTAGTAACCTTAGATGCTAATTAGAGTATGACATGAGGGCCCCCCTGCTAAATAAACTTTTTAGCACTTTTGTTAAAATATCAGTCTATGATAGGTGGACCCAGTCAACGCCTTGACCAGTCAACGCCTTGACCAGTCAACACATTGACCAGTCAACTGCTGAGTCAGCAGTTGACCAGGCCCACTGTCAACTTTGCTCACTGACCCCACTTGTCATGCACTCTCGCTGGCATTGCCATTGGTGGCATAAGTATTTACTAGTTATTTTCGAATTAAATAGATTCCAAGAAAATAGAAAATCATTTAAAACTTCGAAAATTAATAGAAAATAATCCGTAGCTCGGATGAAAATAATTTATATATGAAAGTTGCTCAGAACGACGAGACGAATCCGAATACGCGGACCGTTCGTCAACTACTCATCCCTAGCATGGCGAACAAGCAACTTTCCCCCTCCGGTTCATCTGTCCGAAAACGCTGAACACCGGGAATACTTTCCTGGATGTTATTCCTCTTCGCTTGTATCACCCAGCACCGCGTTAGGTCACATGTAGCACCGCGTTTTGCCATGTTACACTTTGTGTTGCTTTGATTGCTTTGTTATTTATTATGTTCCCCCTCCGTTACTTCTTTCCGGTAGACCCCGAGACTGACGGCGACCCCTAGTTCGACTACGGTGGTGACGACCCCTCCTTGCCAGAGCAACCAGGCAAGCCCCCCCCCTTTGATCACCAGATATCGCCTATTCTTCTTTCTACTGCTTGCATTAGAGTAGTGTAGCATGTTACTGTTCGGTTACTCCTATTCTGTTGCATAGCCTGTCATTGCTGCTACAACTGTTGATACCTGTACCCGCCATCCTAATGCTTAGTATTGGATGCTAGTATTCCATCAGTGGCCCTTCATTCTTGTCCGTCTGCCATGCTATACCATCGGGCCGTGATCACTCGGGTGGTGATCACGGGTATATACTATTTACATACTTTACATACACATGATGATGATTCAGAGATGGGGGCTGAAGGGGCAGGTGGTTCCACCCAGGTAGTGGTGGACCTGGGTTCCCGACAGCCCCCTGATGGTTACTTTGTGGCGGAGCGACAGGGTGGGTTGCGACCACCTAGGAGACAGGTGGGCCTGGCCCTGGTCGTTGTCCGCGGTTATTTCATAATAACATGTTTAACGGGATCTTGGTATTTGATCTGTGTCTGGCCATTTGGTCTATACGCACTAACCAGCTACGTGGGAATAGTTATGGGTACTCGACGTCGTGGTATCAGCCGAAGCCTTCTTGACGTCAGCGACTTAGCGGCGCGCGCCGGATTGGACTGGAAAGCCTACTCTGGTATTAGGAGAGGCTAGGTCTGGTTACCGGCCGCCCTCGCAACGCGCAGGTGTGCATTGGGCGATGGGCCCAGACCCCCGTGCGCTTAGGGTTTAGACCGGCGTGCTGACCTCTCTGCTGTGCTTAGGTAGGGCTGCGACGTGTTGATCTTACGAGGCCGGGCATGACCCTGGAAAGTGTGTCCGGCCAAATGGGATCGGGCGTGCTGGGATATGTGGTGCACCCCTGCAGGGAAGTTAATCTATTCGAATAGCTGTGTCCCTCGGTAAAAGGACGACCCGGAGTTGTACTCTGACCTCATGACAACTAGAACTGGATACTTAATAAAACACACCCAGACAAGTTCCAGATACAACCCGGTGATCGCTTTCCCACAGGGCGACGAGGGGAGGATCGCCGGGTAGGATTATGCTATACGATGTTACTTGGTGAACTCTTCTGCTACTCAAGACGGAGGCTGCCAGAAGCTTTGATAGTTGTTACTATTCCATCTACTCCCTTCTACTGCTGCAAGATGGAGGCCGCGAGAAGCGAGGATGCTTGTTACTTACCCTCTACTCTCTTCTACTGCTGCAAGATGGGGGTTACTAGAAGCGTAGTCTTCAATCGGATTAGTTATCCCCCTCTTATTCTGGCATTCTGCAGTTTAACCCACATATATTACCCCTTTACACAGATACCATTGCATATGTAGTATAGATCCTTGCTTGCGAGTACTTTGGATGAGTACTCACGGTTGCTTTGCTCCCCCTTTTCCCCCTTCTTTCTTCTTTCTGGTTGATGCAACCAGATCGGTGGAGTCCAGGAGCCAGAAGATCCCAAGGATGATTCTACATGGAGTTCGGCTTCGAGGAGTTGTTAGGAGGTCCCAGGCAGGAGGCCTTGCCTTTTTCGATCGTTGTTACTTTTGTGCTAGCCTTCTTAAGGCAAACTTGTTTAACTTATGTCTGTACTCAGATATTATTGTTTCCGCTGACTCTTGTGTTTTCGAGCTTATGTATTCGATCCCTCGGGGCCCCTGGCTTGTAATATAAAGCTTGTATTATTTTAATTTGTGTCTAGTGTTGTGTTGTGATATCTTCCAGTGAGTCATTGATCTTGGTCGTACACATTTGCGTGCATGATTAGTGTACGGTCAAATCGGGGGCGTCACAGGTACCCGAGAGGAGCAAACTTCAACCTTGTAGGTTTCTCTGATTCTGACTGGGCGGGAGACAAAGTGGATAGGAAGTCCACTTCGGGAGGGTGCCAATTTCTTGGTTGCTCTCTTGTTAGTTGGTCTTCCAAAAAGCAAAGTTGTGTGTCTCTCTCGTCCACCGAAGCAGAGTATGTGGCTGCTGGCAGTTGTTGTGCTCAACTCTTATGGATGAGGCAAACTTTAAAGGATTACGGTGTCACTTGTGACAAAGTGCCTCTTTGGTGTGACAATCAAAGTGCCATCAAGATTTCTCTCAACCCGGTGCAACACTTCAAGACGAAGCATATAGAGATTCGATATCACTTCATCCGGGATCACATAAGGCAAGGAGAGATCGAGCTTCACTACGTCAACACTCATGATAACCTTGCAGATATCTTCACGAAGCCATTGGATGAAGCAAGATTTCGCGAGTTAAGGCATGAGATAAATATCATCGATTTGAGCAATGTGGCTTGAGTCTTTGCACACACTCCTCACACTCAATATAGTTATCTTGTCTAGATGTAGGCATGGACATAGGGGGAGTATGGTTCTGTCAATGAACCATTCCTCCCCCCATTATGCATAAATTGATCAAGTCTTTATCATTTGCCATACATAGTTGGTTTAAGTGCTTCAAGACGAGTATTGGTCATGGGCCCAAGGATAGTTCTTTGCGGTGCCATACCAACGAACTCAAACATAGGTGGCCTCGGCCACCGCCCTCCTCTGTGGAGTTGCGTTATTTGCCTCGCTTGTGCGTCCTTTTGTTTTTCCTCTCTTCTTTGCTCAAAGCCTCGTGTCGAAACGTGCTTGTTCTTGGAGAAGCAGTACTACCGTGCAAGATTACGGTACTACCGCAAAGGAGGTTACGATACTACCGCAAGTCCAGCACGGCAGTATTTATTTACTGCCGCTGGTAGAGCGGTACTACCGCTTGGCGTGCGGTACTTCCGCCCAAGCGGTACTACCGCGATGACCGCGGTACTACCGCACATATTCGCACGGGTGGGGGTTATAAGCGGGAAGGGGGAGTTCCAACTCCCCCATACCCATTCACTCCTAACCCCCACGCCGTCCCTCTCTCTCCCTCTCAAGAACGCCGCCGGAGGACCTCGCCGGATCTCCTCCCTCGGCCACTCTCCTCGCATTCCGACCGGTGGGATCGCTCCCCACCTCGCCCTCTTGCCATGGATGAAGGTTTCTCCCCTTTTCCCCTCTTCTTGTTGCCTTGTTATTGTTTTAGGGTTAGGGGAGATTCTTAGTGTTCTTGCGTTCTTCGTGTTCTTATCCATGGAAGATTAGGATGTAGGAGAGTGTTCTTGCTCTAGAAATGCTAGTATGTATGTTGCTACCAAGTTACTATGATCAGCCGTAGTATCGTTGTTCGATCTACGCGGTGATACGTCCAAAACGTATCTATAATTTCTGCTTGCTCCATGCCACTTTTGGGTGATATTGCTATGATATTCATACACTTCCATACACTTTTGATCATATTTGGACTAACTTACTAATCCAGTGCACCCCAGTGCCAGTTTCTGTTTTCGGCTGTTTTTGTATTTCAGGTTTTCACGTTTCGAGAACTGCCCAGAAAAATACAAAAAAATTATATAAAAAATCAGCGATCCGGGAACGACACTGCTTCCGACGGGCAGCCTGGGGGGGCCACAGGGGCTCCAGGCGCCCTGTGGGCGCCCCTCCCCCCCCGGGCCGCGCCGGGGGGCGCCTCGGCCCCCCGAGAGCCCCCCGGTGCCCTACTTTGGCATATATTTAAAGGGTTCCCTGTAACCCTTGAAACAGGACCTCTTTTCGCGATCCCATCTCTGTTCCGCCGCCGCCGCCGCTTCCAAGATCGGGAGCACCAGGAGAACTCTTCCCGGCACCCTGCCGGAGGGGAGGATCACCACCGGGAGCTTCTCCACCACCATGGACGCCTCCCGGATGACTCGTGAGTAGCTTGAGTGACAGAAACATGAGTCTAGGGGATGTGCTGTTGCCACAAGGGGGAAAACAACGGTGCTTGTGCCCGC
This sequence comes from Secale cereale, assembly GCA_902687465.1. NCBI lineage: Eukaryota > Viridiplantae > Streptophyta > Magnoliopsida > Poales > Poaceae > Secale > Secale cereale. Next base: position 779,404,553 of record LR738710.1, read on the forward strand.
GGGTGCAAGGATTGTTTACTTTACGCAAAGTTCTTTTAATGCAGTTGTCTGTTGCATTGAGTTTACACTATGGGTGGGACTCGCAACTTAATAGCAGCGAGATGTTCTGGATAGATATCTCAAGGTGGATGATTAGTAGTAGATGCAGATGGATTTCGGTCTACTTACTTTGGCGTACCGCCCATGCTTTGAACCTCAACCTTTCTTGCAATGTAGTCAGCATTGGTTTGTGTTCGTGGTCCTGACAATTGCCCAGCTGTAATTTGTTACCTCACATAGTTGTTTTATCGTCTTTTGGGAGAGAGACATCACTAGTGAACATCATGTGACTTCGGTCCATATTACCATCATTGATCATATACACTATTTACTTTTCCGCTATTTTATTTACTATTGCAAAATACTATCTATCACTACTATCATATTGCTTTTAACTCTTTGTGAACTACAAGGCCGGAGAGATTGACAACCTCTCTGTACTCGTTGGGAGCAAAGTTATTTATATCTGTGTGCAGGTCCACGTTGATTGCTAATTGCGCCGTTAGCAGTTGACACCTACCTGTTGAACCTAGGAGTCTCTGGGGATTCGATCCTTGGCATCTTTGCTAAGGGAAAACGCTTCTACTTACTGCATCTTACACCTTCCACTTGGGGTAACCAACGAGGGGTTCGAGGCCCATCAAGGAGTATTTTCTGGCGCCGTTGCCGGGGACTCCACTCTTCAGGATAGGGGAGTTGCATGCTATCTTTTACCTTTGCTTTTTAGTCTTGTTAGTTTACCTTTCATTATTTGCTTTAGTATGTTTTATCAAAAATCACAAAAAAATTATTTGCCTTTTTATTAGTAGTCCTTTCTGGTTAGCCCAACATGTTAGGATTTGGTGCTTTGAGAGAATCAGAAGTTTTAGATTTCCATCAAAGGGATGGAGAAAATATGAAGAAGGCATGGGACAGAATTTCTGATGCACATAGGAGAATTATGCCTTGGATACCTATACAAATTGTGCTTAGAAATTTTTACCATGGTCTTTTTAAATGGTGTAAACACTCCCTTGACATTATAGCTGAGGGAGATTTCTTAGAATGTGATGAAGCTAGAGCTCTTGAGATTATACATGGTCTATCTAGTTATTTTGTTTATGATCATAACTTTGATACTGTCATAGATAGACTTGCTACTATTGAAAAGAGGATGGATGCTCTAGACTTAATGAAGGTAGATAAACCCAAACCCAATAAGAGAGATATTTTGGAAATAGATAATGACTGGGAGCCTTTTGTTAGGATTAGCATCTTTAATCAAGACTTCCTTGCTTATTGTGATATTGGATCTATGGTTTCTACTATGCCAAAAACTGTTCATGATTCTTTAAAATTTAATATGGATATACTACCATCTTATCATGAACACACTAATGGAGATATTTCTGAAATCCAGGGAAAAATAAAAGACGTGCCGGTAAAATTCCTTAAAGGGATTGCAATGATTGATTTCTTCATCATGGAGCCAAACCAAGGAAATATAGTGCTTGGAAGGGACTTCCTCCGAGCAGTTAAAGGCTTCATTGATATAGGTAAGGGACAAATCCGCTTACGCGGGAAGGCAAAAGGTGTGTACCCCTTTCCTAGAAGGAACAAGAATGAACTTGTTGAGGAACCATTTGAAACAATTTATAACTCCGATTATTATGATGATTATTGATTCCTCTATGCATTATGCCTAGCTTAAAGGCATAAAAGAAAGCGCTTTTGGGAGGCAGCCCACATGAATAAATTTTTTGCTTTTGTTGTGTCTTGATGTTGTTTACTGCTGTAGCATCATCATTGTATCTTTGCTTTTCATATTTGTGCCAAGTATAGCCTCTGATTGCTAGAAAGTTCAAAAGTTGTGAGGTGCTGTCCAGGAAACAGATTCTGTCCTTGTATAGAAAAATTCGTATAAAATCACCAGATCATCTTTTTGGTCTGAATTTTTTCGACATCGTTCTCTATATAATTGTCTTACGTGCGTCAGTTCTGATTTTTTTTATTTGAGTTGCAGAAGTATCCCGAACAGGTCAATTACTGCCTGCTGTTCTGTTTTTCACAGATTCTGTCATGTTTTGCCTTACCTTCACTTTGCAAATTGAGAACTTGCTTTTTCTTTGCAAAAACCTTTTGGCAATCTTGAGAAACAGTAGAACTTCAAGAATATCCTTATTTCCAGCAAGGTATAATTATTTTATTAAGGGTACTAACCTCGCTAATCAGATTATGATGAGTTGTGTATGAAGGGAGTTTTCAAGTGTGCGAGGGAAGATGATAAAAAGATTCAGGAGTGTCAAGCGCTCAAGCTTGGGGATGCCCCCGTGCACCCCCAAGAAATATTCAAGGAGACTCAAGCGTCTAAGCTTGGGGATGCCCCCCGTGCATCCCCTTCTCCATCAACATTATCAGTTCGTCTTTCGTTCCGCTATATTTTTATCACTTCATGTGTTATGTACTATGCTTGGAGCGTCTTGCTTTTAGTTTTCCTTTTAGTTTTTCATAACGAGTCGGAACCCAGCATTCCTTTATGTGGGAGAGAAACACGCTCCACCTTTACCTAGAACATTACATAGAATTTTCATGTCTATCTATGCTGTGTGTGTTCTCTGTCTTTTAATAGCTACTATCGTGCTTTGCTCTTAGTATTCATGCTTATCTTTTCAAGAGCTTTTATTTATTTGGTTGCTTGAACTCTCTTTAATTACCATGCTCACCTTATTAAGAGAGTTTGCTTCCGTTTCTTGGGTTAATGTGTCTATGATAAAGATGCTACTTTCATGATGGTGCTTAGTAGTTCAGGTTTTCTTATGGTTAATCTCGAATAGCTGGGGGGTTCCCAATGTGTCATTGGAGTACCAACTTGGTTTGTTTGCCTATGATGTGGTATGGTTTAGTAATATCTTCCTTCGAGAATTTATTTTGATTGACTTGGCGTATGCTCACGCATATTCAAGACTGTAAAGAAAGTCTGTCAAGCCTCGATGATCTTTTATTTCTAAGTAGCAATATAACTACCATGCCTGATTCAATATTGCTTTGTCGCTCTGCATGATTATGACCGTCATTGCTCTCTTAGTTGGTCGCTCCCAGTCTTTTGCTAACCTACACCTGCACTAAGCAAATTAACCATGCAATACATAGCTCATGGGAAAGTAGCCTAAAAACTATTGTGGTAAAGAATATGTTGCTTATGTATCTTATTTCTTATGAGTTGCTTGCTGAGCGGTAACCATGTTTCTGGGGACGCCATCAACTGTCACACTTTTGTTGAATATCATGTGAGTTGCTATGCATGTTCGTCTTGTCTGAAGTAAGGGTGATTCACCATGTGTTGAATTAACATGCATATTGTTAGAGAAGAACATTGGGCCGCCAACCAAAGCCATGCATCATGGTGGAAGTTTTAGCTTGGACCTTAATCCTCAATCTCTTATGAGAATATGCTTATGCATTAAAGAGGAGTCCATCATCTATTTTCTATGTTGTCCCGGTATGGATGTCCTCAAGTTGAGATTTATCAAAAACGAGAAATAAAATGCGATCTATCTCCTTGGACCTTTGTACAGGTGGCATAGAGGTACCCCTTTGTGACACTTGGTTAAAACATATGCAATGCAATGATAACCCATGGGGATCCGAGCTAATTAGGACAAGGAGCGAGCACTATTAGTATTCGATGCATGAGGCTTGCAACTTATAGGATGTTTTATACATGACACATATGAAGTACTACTACCGTTGACACAATTGCTTCCATGTTTCAAAATAAAAAGCTCTAGCACTTCAAGCACCAACTACTGAGAGCATGATTGTCATTCTGAGTGTAATGTGCATTGTTCCAAAGTAGCATTGTCTTTTGCATGATTGTGATATCGTTTATTTTGAAATGATTGTATCTAGTCATCACTTAAACCTTGAAGGTGCCCCTGCACTTATGTTTTGCATCACTAAAGGGGGCAAGCTAGATATCACTTGATCATATTTGCACATCATGTTCATTGCAAATCTTTTTGATGTTTCAGTTTCATATTGTAAAACTTTCAGTCATTTGTGATTTCCTCTTGAGACAACTTAATTACTTTAGAATCATTGTCTCAGTAAGCTTTTGTCATATGACTATGAGAAAGTCCTATATGGTTAATAGTATGTCACCATAGAAATTATTTTTGTTATCATTTACCTACTCGAGGACGAGCAGGAATTAAGCTTGGGGATGTTGATACGTCCAAAACGTATCTATAATTTCTGCTTGCTCCATGCCACTTTTGGGTGATATTGCTATGATATTCATACACTTCCATACACTTTTGATCATATTTGGACTAACTTACTAATCCAGTGCACCCCAGTGCCAGTTTCTGTTTTTGGCTGTTTTTGTATTTCAGGTTTTCACGTTTCGAGAACTGGCCAGAAAAATACAGAAAAATTATATAAAAAATCAGCGATCCGGGAACGACACTGCTTCCGAAGGGCAGCCTGGGGGGGCCACAGGGGCTCCAGGCGCACTGTGGGCGCGCCCCCCCTGGGCCGCGCCGGGGGGGTGCCTCGGCCCCCCGAGAGCCCCCCGGTGCCCTACTTTGGCATATATTTAAAGGGTTCCCCGTAACCCTTGAAACAGGACCTCTTTTCGCGATCCCATCTCTGTTCCGCCGCCGTCGCCGCTTCCAAGATCGGGAGCACCAGGAGAACTCTTCCGGCACCCTGCCAGAGGGGAGGATCACCACCGGGAGCTTCTCCACCACCATGGACGCCTCCCGGATGACTCGTGAGTAGTCTCCCTTGGACCATGAGTCCATGACCAGTAGCTATGTGATGTTCTCCTCCCGTTCTTGTGCTTCACTAATTAGTCCTCGTGAGCTGCCCTACATGATCGAGGCACCTATGTAATCCTTATGCTGTTGCTATGTTGAGTTTGCTGGGATCCGATGGATTATGAGATTATGTTCAGATTGATCTTGAGTAATATATTTGATTCACCTCTTTTATATTTTAGTTCATAAGTAATTCTTGCATGTTCTCCATTGTTATTTATTGCTTTGGCCAAGTAGTAGGTAGTGACTCCAAGAGGGAACGTTATGCTCGATTGTGGGTTCATGCCCCTCGATGACTAGCTTGAGTGACAGAAACATGAGTCTAGGGGATGTGCTGTTGTCACAAGGGGGAAAACAACGGTGCTTGTGCCCGTGGGTGCAAGGATTGTTTACTTTACGCAAAGTTCTTTTAATGCAGTTGTCTGTTGCATTGAGTTTACACTATGGGTGGGACTCGCAACTTAATACCAGCGAGATGTTCTGGATAGATATCTCAAGGTGGATGATTAGTAGTAGATGCAGATGGATTTCAGTCTACTTACTTTGGCGTACCGCCCATGCTTTGAACCTCAACCTTTCTTGCAATGTAGTCAGCATTGGTTTGTGTTCGTTGTCCTGTCAATTGCCCAGCTGTAATTTGTTACCTCACATAGCTGTTTTATCGTCTTTTGGGAGAGAGACATCACTAGTGAACATCATGTGACTCCGGTCCATATTACCATCATTGATCACATACACTATTTACTTTTCCGCTATTTTATTTACTATTGCAAAATACTATCTATCACTACTATCATATTGCTTTTAACCCTTTGTGAACTACAAAGCCGGAGAGATTGACAACCTCTCTGTACTCGTTGGGAGCAAAGTTATTTGTATCTGTGTGCAGGTCCACGTTGATTGCTAATTGCGCCGTTAGCAGTTGACACCTACCTGTTGAACCTAGGAGTCTCTGGGGATTCGATCCTTGGCATCTTTGCTAAGGGAAAACGCTTCTACTTACTGCATCTTACACCATCCACTTGGGGTAACCAACGAGGGGTTCAAGGCCCATCACGCGGTCTTATCCAGATCAGTTCTGCTCAGATCTGATCCGAGCGGTACTACCACTGGAGAACCGCGGTACTACCGCCCGATCTGGTCCAGATCCGTTCGTCAGATCTAATCCGGGTGGTACTACCGCTGTCCTCCGCGGTGCTACCGCTCTGGAGCGGAAGTAAAATTTTACTACTGCATACCGAGCGGTACTACCGCAACCCCGACACGGTACTACCGCTCTGTAAGCAGTACTAGTTTTTTACTTTCGTTTCTGATCACGGAAGTAAATTTTTACTACCGTAGAGTGTGCGGTACTACCGCATCCCTCAAGCGGTACTACCGCTCACTCAACGGTACTAACTTTTTACTTCCGCTTCAGTCAAGCAGTACTACCGCTTGTGTCATAGTACATTCGTAGCACGCACATATTACCCTTTCTACTCGTTTCTTATGCTTTTTGAGGCTTTTGCATTGATTCTCTTTGTGCTTTCGTCGTGTTCTTGTGTTTGGGTTTTAGGTGGTGGCTCCGGTTCCGATGCTCGTCGTACCAATCCAGTCCGCGACACCGGGTCCAAGCGTCTGCGCAACCCCAGTGATGTGCCAGAGGGCTCCAATCCCCAGCGCAAGTTCAAGACCGCCGCCAACAAGCAAAAGGAATCCTCGATGTCTATGGAAGAAATGCCAGCCAATGAGTTCATGGCACGGAGGAAGCACAACCCTTATGGAGAACCCCGTGCTCAGTTTCATGGAGATGAGCTTTTCTGGACTAAGCAGCAGTATCGCATCTACACAGAGGTGCTCAAGAGCAAGACCAACCTGTACGTAGATGCTCACTGGGTGGACGTGGCCCACATGCGGAGGGACACCAACCGGGCCTACTTTGCCGAGGCTCTGGATCTGGTCGAGCAGTTTGGACTTGAGCACTTCATGACCTTTCAGCATGATTTTGATCCAGAGATCATTGCTCAGTTCTATGCGTCAGTCCACTTCCACACCAAGGATGATCGCCCAATGACTTGGATGACCAATGGTCACAAGATGACTACATCTTGGAAGGCTTTCATGGATCTTTTACAGATTCCTGACGAGGGACTCCACAACCCAGTTGGAGCTCGGCCTCATGCCAATCCAGAATCTGCCAACAAAGACAAGTTGCCGCCATTCTATGTGGAGAAGACTCTTGCAAGTGGCAAGAAGACTTGGGTGTTGAACCCTTTTTTGGACATCATGTATCGGATCTTTCGCAACACTTTGTTTCCTCGCGTTGGAGACAAGGACAAGGTCCATGCATACTTGGTTGACATGCTGCTGATGTGTGAAGCGGCTCGCACGGCGCAGTCTCCACCACTTGACATATCCCATATCATGTGGTGTGAGCTCCGCTTTGCGATCTACACTCGCAAGGTACCCATCTATGGTCCATTCTTGTTTCTGCTGATCTCCAAGACTTGGGAGAAGCTGTACCCTGATGAGGAGTTTGAGGCCGACTGTATCCGTCATGATCCCATTCGTCTTCGCATCAAGACTCGATGGGCCAACACTACCACTCGTGCGCAAGCTGCTGCGACTCAGATGGGCACTGATGAGGAGCCTGTGGAGGAGGCTGATGAGGAAGGCCCTGGAAGATTTGCTCCTTCCTCCTCAGAGCCCTCTTGGGCTAAAAAGCTGAAGAAGAAGATGAAGGCACTTTTCTGCATGCAAGCTCAAGGTTAGTACCGGGCTCACGTCTCTGACAAGAAGTCTCGCCAGCGTGACAAGAAGCTCATGGCGGTCTACGGTGAGGATGTACCTAACGGTTCCGAAGACAACATCACCCCTGAGGCAGCTTGGATGGCCCGTCAGGGGTACAAGTGGTCAGAGTCTGACGAGGAGCATCAGGAGGAGCAGCAGGAGTCTGACGGCGAGTACGATGACTGAGTTCCTCCGCCGGGGCTGCCACCCTTCTTTGTGTCCTCTTTCCCCTTTGTGGTGTCTCGATGCCAAAGGGGGAGAGAGTGATTTGCGTCTTGTGCCGGTTGTTTCTTTTCGTTGGTCGAACTCTGTTTATTTGCGTGCTTTTGTGTCGTGTGCGTGAGACTATCGTATGGTGTAAGACATATGCTTCTCTATCGTTAAACTCTTAGTTATGTCTTTATTATTATATCGTGAGCAGTTAGTTTACTTTCCCTTGTTTATGTGCTCAGTTTTATATAAGTAGTATATTATGTGTAGAATATAGGGGGAGCACTGAACCTAGTATGTGTGTTGTGCAGTCCAAAGCACACTCTTGTGTAGGCACACATCCAGGGGGAGCTCACCTATATTCTAGTGCTTAGGATTGCATACTCTCTTATCTTATCACTGTGCAAATCCCGTATTCTCATCAATCCACCAAAAAGGGGGAGATTGTAAGGGCATAGTTCTCCCTAAGTACTTTTGGTTATTGATGACAATGCATTTGCGGACTAATCGTGTGCTCTAAGCTCCTACAGGTATATCTCACTTAGGCACAAGACGATTTCTTGCCCCTCGGATTCGATGGAAGACGGTGTTTCCTTTTTACTCCCTGTCGGTGGCTTTGAGTAATAGGAAAGCCGTACTATTAAGAGGGGGTCCGTTTCGGAAAGGTTTGGGTGGAATCAACACGTACACATCTTACTCTCACACCACCTTTCCCTTGCTTCTCTGGAGTTCCAACCATTTATTATCGTATATGCAAACCATGACTTCCTAACTAAAACATCTGCCTGGCAAGCGGTAGTACCGCTCCATAAGTGGTAGTACCGCACAGCCACACGGTAGTACCGCCTGAAGACACGGTAGTACCGCACCAGCGGTAGTACCGCGGCTCTAGAACGGTAGTACCGTGTATCTGGCCCGGCACTGTATCAAGTGTGGAAGGTGCGGAAGTAATTTTTTACTTCCGCATCCTATGCGGTAGTACCGCTTGCTCCAAGCGGTAGTACCGCGTCGTGTTTTGCCACTACTGTATTTCCACGGATGTAATTTATTTCATCCGTGGCTGTCGTCGACTCGTTTGTTTTTGCCTAGCGGTAGTACTGCCCCCAGAGCGGTAGTACCGCTCAGCAAGCGGTAGTACCGCAACTTACATGCGGTACTACCACTCTCTGCGGGAAGAAAATGTGCATAACGGTTGGATTTGCTCTCCCACTATATATATAGGGGGTCTTCTTCCCCAAGAAGACTTACCTCTTCCCCCACATACTCCATTGTTGCTCCAAAGCTCAATTTCCGCCCGATCTCTCTCCCTAGCCAATCAAACTTGTTGATTTGCTCGGGATTGCTTGAGAAGGCATCGATCTACACTTCCACCAAGAGATATTTGATTCCCCCCACTAATCCCTTGCGGATCTTTTTACTCTTGGGTGTTTGAGCACCCTAGACGGTTGAGGTCACCTCGAAGCCATATTCCATTGTGGTGAAGCTTCGTGGTTTCGTTGGGAGCCTCCGAGTTGTGGAGATAGCCCCAACCTTGTTTGTAAAGGTTCGGTTGCCGTCTTCAAGGGCACCACTAGTGGAATCACGGCACCTTGCATCGTGTGAGGGCGTGAGGAGAATACGGTGGCCCTAGTGGCTTCTTGGGGAGCATTGTGCCTCCACACCGCTCCAACGGAGACGTACTTCCCCTCAAAGGGAAGGAACTTTGGCAACACATCCTCGTCTCCACCGGTTCCTCTTGTGGTTATTTCTTACCTTTACTTGTGCAAGCATTACTTGTTTAACTCCTATAGCTTGCTTGTGAAGTTGTTATCCTAACTTTCCTTTAGTTGTCATCTTAGTAGAATATCTAGACAACTTACTTTGACGCTTAATTTAAAGTGGTTAAGAAAAGCTAAAAATTGTTAGTTGCCTATTCACCCCCCCCCTCTAGTCAACCATATCGATCCTTTCAATGTGTATGTGTTGAACCGTTGCTCCGTTTTGAGCGTGCTATATATGAAACTTGTGTGTTTTTGTGTGTAGATGCATAATATCATGTTGTTTTTATGTTTGGAGTGTGTTTGCTTGTTGTTTGGATGCATCTTGCATAATTGTCATGCTTGTCTTGTTTTGCTCATATCTTCTAGGCCGTAGCTCCGAATTAAACAAACTTGGTATGTAACTTGACTAGAATTTCGAGTAGATCTTCATGGTGTATGTTAACTTGCTGTTTAACAACTTGAACATAAGGTTTGTTCAGATCTGGACCAATTTCGAAATGTGCATATGAGGACTTACCGGAATTGTTATATGTTGTTTCCGGCCTCATTTAAACTTGTTGTTTTGTGTTGTTCTTGTGTGCTTCATCCTTTGCCATGAATTGCATCATATAGACTTGTCTTGCATTATACTTGGTTGAGCATCTTGTCATGTTCTCGAGTGGTGTGTTTACCATGTTGTGTGTTTCTTCTCGCTAGTTCTTTTTCCGTTGCGATCGTGATGATTCGTTCGGCTACACGTGGTTCGTCCTCATGGCTTCTTCTTCGTCTTACTTCATGGATTCGTTTTTCTTCCTTGCGGGATCTCAGGCAAGATGACCATCACCTTGGATACCTTTACTATCATTGCCATGCTAGCTGTCTCGATGCTATCGTTATATGTCGCGCTACCTATATTTTGTCAGCCTCTCCTTGTTGCCATGAAACCTCTAACCTTTCACACCTTCCCAACAAACCGTTGTTTGGCTATGTTACCCGCTTGCCCAGCCCCTCTTATAGCGTTGTTAGTTGCAGGTGAAGATGAAGATTGGTCCATGTCGGATCTTGTTGTTGGAATATCACAATATCTACTATTATTATTAACACACCTATATACTTGGCAATGGGTGGAAGGCTTGACCTTTTGCTCGTTGTTTTGTTCCACTCATGCCACCTTAGGAGCCGATAAATCGGCGTTATGTTCCTTGATTTTGCGTTCCTTACACGGTTGGGTATATGGGGACCCCTTGACAGTTCATCTTTGAATAAAACTCCTCCAGCAAGGCCCAACATTGGTTTAATTTGCCTCATAATAACAGCTTAATTAATTAATTAAATTGCATAGGGGGTCGCGTCCCCGAGGATTCTTTTCTACATAACAGGGGGGCAGTGCTGATGGTGTTGGTCCCAAACGGGGGTCCTGCAAGGCCGCCACGGGGAAACTCGAGGTATCTGGCTCCTGTAGCATCGCCCATCCGGTCGTGGCCTGAGACGAGATACGCGCGGCTACTATCAGGGTGTCGGCACGCCGGGAGGTCCTGCTGGACTTGTTTTACCATTGTTGAAATGTCTTGTGCACCGGGATTCCGAGCATGATCGGATTGTCCCTAAGATAAGGGGTAATATTATTATTATCTCTGCTGATCGTGAGAGCTTGTGATTGGCTAAGTTGGGACACCCCTGCAGGGTTATGATCTTTCGAAAGCCGTGCCCGTGGTTATGTGGCAGATTGGAATTTGTTAATGTCCGGTTGTAGAAAACTTGACAGAGGTTCCGAAATAAAACACACAACCGTGTGAGTAACTGTGACCGTCTCTTTTCACTTTGAGAAGAGAACACGGTGGGGTTATGTTTGACTCGTAGGTAGTTCAGGATCCTTAGCGATCATTACTAGTTTGCGACCGCTTGCGTAGATGCTCATCTTATTCTTGTACTCGTAAGATAGCCACCATACTTTTGCTTAGTCACTGCTGCAACCTCACCACTTAACCTCTTCCTACCCATTAAGCTTTGTTAGTCTTGTTACCCATGGCTATGGGATTGCTGAGTCCTCGTGGCTCACAGATACTACAATAATAGTTGCAGGTGCAGGTTTCCGATGACTTGACGCGAGAGCGATGTCCTTTGTGTTGGAGTTATTTCTTCTTCTTCTTCGTCAGTCTTGGGTTAGGTTCCCGGTCAGCAGTCTGGGATAGCAGATGGATGTCATTGTGCTTTTCATGTTTGCATCCATAGTCGGATGCCTTGTATTGATGATGTTGTATTCATGTGACTTGTATGAATTGTTGTATCCCCATGTATTTATGTAATGGTACGATGTAATGATATCCATCTTGCTAAGCACCTGAGATGCGGTAGTGCCCCAATCACGTATGAGTCACGTGATCGGGATAGAATCGCATCTTGGGCCTGACATACAATGGATTAATAAGGGTAGTTTTACAGAATAGATATACACAATTGTATTATTTGGTTTTGCTCATTCATCATTGTCATGATTATTTTTATAAATCTCCATGGCCTAAAAAATCCTCATTGTTAAAACTAGAACCACAAACCAATGCAAGTGATATTTTTTAACAAAATATTATTACAATGTTTCGTTCTTTTAGACAATCAATATGTGTATGAATATTTAAAAAATAAATTACTAGAATAGCATTTGTGTTTGGATATGAATGACACATCAAGTATGTAAATTTCCAAAACATAGTATGTTTTGTAACAAACCCACATGAAATCCTTGATAACTAACTGCAAAGTATACTATCTATAGTAACTAACTCCAAAATAAAGTGTGCATTTACATTTATAATGTCTATAAATATCACAACTATTTATATACATAATTTTTTTATAATAACTAACATGAGTAAATTCTTCATATGAACTATGCCAAATGAATTTCTAAGTAGTCAATGTCTAAATATACTATATGTAGTTTGTTAGTTAAATAATATATAATAGATAAATAAATTTGAAATATGAATAGAAGAAATCAATAGACATTTTCGTATATTACTATACAAGATCCATGAATAGTGAAAATCTTGAATACTTATGTATATGAACTATTGGTTCCGCATACATGATAGACATGCATGCATGACTTGAATAATAAGAACTAGTGGTTGGGGCCGCTATTGCGAGCCACTTGAGAGGAAGTTGTGCGCATATTTCTCCATCTTAAAAAAACTCATCTTCATCTCAATATAAAGAACAAAGTTTCTCGCATCACGTAACACTAGTAGATAAAGGGTATTTAGCCCCGGTTCATTTGGGCCTTTTAGCCCCGATTCTGGAACCGGGACAAGAGGGTCGGTACTAATGCTCTGACCCTTTAGTCCAGGTTCAATCCAGAACCGGGGCAAAAGGGTGTCCACGTGGCCTGTGCACCGAGTCCAGGCAGGAGGGGCTTTAGTCCCGGTTGGTGGTACCAACCGGGACCAAAAGGCATCCACGTGTCAGCATTTCTGTGGCTGTGGTTTTTGTTTTTTTTGAAAGGGGAGGGGGGGTTTTAGGATTTGGGGGTTAATTTAGGTGTTTCATATATTGTGTTAGCTAGCTAATTAATAGAGAGAAGTGTTCTCTCTTATGTCTGTGCTTGGTCGACGCTACATACTACACATACGTATATGGAGAGGACTAGAGTCACGCTAGCTAGCTAGCTAGCTGCTAGCTACTAAGCAAACGAAGGAACAGAAGATCTCGTATAATCAACATATATATATATATATGCATACAGAGAGAAGTAATATCGACCACCTCTCCTTCTCCGAGAGATTGGTCGAACAACAAGTTCTCGTATATCTATCCGACACTACCGGGCACATATATACAATAATTATCTCTTACAAAAATAATCTTCTAACACATGGATGCATGGTCCACATAGTATTCTCCGTCTTCAGCGATCACGTGTTCAAGGAAGAATGCCGCCAATTCCTCTTGAATTGCTCGCAGACGATCTGGTGTTAGGAGTTCATCCCGCATCCAAAACATCTAATTTGAAGTAGGGGGTCAATACATGAAATGATGCTATAAATTTGTGAATATTATTGATTGCTTACGCACTTCAAATTGTTCATCAGTGTAGCCCCGCTCACAGGTCGTGTGGCGGATGGACTCGCAAATGTAGTATCCACAATAATCATTCCCGGGTTCCTGCCACAACCACTTTACAAGAAATAGAGCTCAATCAAACTGATAAGCAAGAATGCCAAATTGGTATTGATGAAACTAGCGCTTGAATCAAGATATAGGAGATGCGCGCGCGGAACATGCTACTATATAGTACTTACTTTCGGGTATCTAAATTGTAGCTTCTTCGGCAGTCCCAGAGCTTTTTTGATGAATTTTTTCCAAGCCCTGCCAGACAAAGGAAACAATTAGTTGATATCAGAAATGAAGTTGCTGATATATATGCATGGTGGATAATATTGATCGATTTAACTTACCTGGCTAGCATTTGAGTCATGTCCGCATACTCCTCGGGATCTTTACGTTTAGAGTCGAAGACAGTTACTATTCCCTTCTCAAGCTTAATCTCTAAGAGAATATAGTGGAAGCTGCGCACGAATGCATGAGATCATTACATCACTATAAACTTGACTGATATATATAAGGGAAACCAAATATGCACAAGACATTAACACTCACTTGAAGTTGTAAGGAAAGAGTATTATATCTTTGTTTTCATTTACCACCAACGATCGTAGCAAGTTGGTCTCGGTATCGCCGGGACGCAATTTAACCTCGGTTGCATCTATGAGGTATGTGTTAATAAACCCAATATCACCTACTTGTCTTTTCTTCAATTCGACGATCTTCAATCTCCATAATATAGTGAGGATAATTATAAATACATGCAATGAAGATCAGCTATATAGAGAGACTTAATGACAGAAGTAGTACTACTTACAGACAGTAGCAGGTGATCGTTGTTTTATCGAGGGCCAATTGATTGAAAAATTGATAGAACTCCTCAAATGGAACAGGCAACAGGTCAATTCCAACGAGGTCATGCTCAGGTTTAACTCTCAAATACAAGTTATTCCTCCCCCCAGACTCTCTGCAGATTTTCATGTACCAATCATGCAATCTTCGCATATTCGTTGATAGAGATCTTTCATTTTTTACGAGAGGCTTTTTGTACTCGTATCTTTCTATCTGCACGTCCATGAAATCATAGTGTACATCGTCGGACGCGTAATCTGCAAGATTGGTATAACCGGGCACCATCCTCGGATCATTAGCGACCATGTCGCTAGACACCTTGAGCGGGGGGCACGATTGGTTCGCTTGTTCGCCGAGCTGGGCAATTTGTTTCCCAGCTCGCCCTTCTGCTAACCTCTGATCACTTTTTGTACTTCCGGACCGCTTGGCATCTTGAAATGTCTTTTGAATAATGCGGTCATAGTTGCCCTTCGGCTTACTTTTCGCTGGTTGCTTCAGGGCAGCAAGAGTGCGCTTTGCTTTCACCGCATCTATCTTGTCCTCTGGAGGTGGATGTCTCTGTGCTTTCAACCCTTCAAAAAAGTCCTTCACTTCGCCTTCAGCGATCTTCGTGTTTTCCTCGTCGGACCTCTCGTACGGCAACTTCTCTAGAGGCGTGAGAGAAGGACCGAATCTGCATCGCCTCCCGCCTCTGGCTGTACTGGTAGACGTCGCCGGACCAGACGAAGCGGCTGTCTTTTTTACTTGCTTAGGCGCCGGAGCAGGAGCAGCCGGAGCGGCGGCAGGTCTCTTCCGCCCTTGCTGATTAGGCGAAGGAGGAGCTGGCTGTCTGCTCGGGCGCGCCGGCGGCGAAGGAGGCGGAGTGCCGCCACGCGCCGGCGGCGAAGGAGGCGGTGTGCCGCCACGCGCCGGAGAAGGAGCCGGAGTGCCCTGATGGTCACTCGCCGGAGTGCCCTGATGGTCACTCGCCGGAGGAGGAGGCGGTGGAGGAGGCGGAGTGCCCTGACTCGTCGTCGGAGGAGGAGGAGGCGGAGGCGTCCAGTTCAGAATGTTGATTAGGTCCTTCCGCCATAGGCATGGAGTCTTCAGTGAAGAACCCAGCCGAGTCTCCCCTTCACCGGTAGGGTGGTCAAGCTGGAGCTCCTCAAATCCCTCCGTTATTTCGTCGACCATCACCCTAGCATATCCTTCTGGAATCGGCCGGCAGTGAAAAGTGTCGTCTGGTCCAGAAGGATAAACAGAGCCAGCAGCCGCCTTGACCTTCAGATTCATCCACTGTGCCATAAGGTGGCAATTTTGTGCCTGCGTGATAGCATCCACAGGATTCCTGGCAGTAGCCGTCAAGGCAAGCTCTGGCTGCAGCAGCTCAGTGGAAGCCACGCTGCTTCTCCGCTGAGATGGCGGGGTAGCTTCGGGGGAAGCTTCGGCAATTCTTTTCTCCCGATCTGCTTCCCGTTCCTCTATCGCTTGTATTCTGGCCCGCAGCGCCTGGATTTCGGTCATCTCCATTTTCTTCCTCCTGTCGTGGCATTTGTAGCCTCCTGCGTCCAGAAACCCAACACGCCACGGAAGGGAGCCTGGCGTGCCTCGTGTCCGTCCAGGGTGCTCAGGATTCCCGAGGGCCATTGTCAGCTCGTCGTTCTCTCTGTCGGGGATGAACGTCCCTGCATGCGCTGCTTTGATATACTGCCGCATCTTCCTGAGTGGTGTTTCCAATTGCTTGTCCGTCCAAATGCACCACCCTGTTACAGGGTCCAAGGTTCCGCCAGCCCCGAAGAACCAAGTCCGGCAACGTTCTGGCCAGTGCATTGTCTCTGGTTCGATCCCTTTCTGAAGCAGATCATTCTCAGCCTTGGCCCACTTAGGCCGGGCTACGAGGTAGCCGCCCGACCCCGTGCGATGGTGATGCATCTTCTTTGCAGCATTTATCCGGTTTGTCTCCGACATCTTCTGACTCTTTTCCGACTTCTTATGGGCCACAAATGCGGGCCAGTCATCTTTGATCTTCTCATATATGCCCACGAATTCTGGAGTCGTTTTATCTCTGACAAACGTATTCAGTTTTTTCTTCCATGCCCTGAATTGGTCTGCCATCTTCGAAAGTGCAGCAGACTTGATTAACTCCTCTTTAACTGGCTTCGCCGGATCAACCTCTCGCGGTAGGATGAAGTTTGACTTCAGCTCAGTCCAAAGATCTTCTTTCTGCATATCAGTGACATAAGTCACCTGAGCGTCGTTTGCAGCCGGCTTTAACCATTGATGGATGCTGATCGGGATCTTGTCCCTAACCAGAACCCCGCACTGATTAACAAATGCGTTCTTTGTGCGGATGGGTGCAATCGGCTCGCCGGAGCGCGAGATTTCTGAGATCTCAAACTTTTCATCCGGCCTCAACTTTTTCTTCGCTCCTCGTCTCTTTACCGAAGATTTGCTCGATCCGGAGGGCTAGAAAAGGAACAAAGACGAGAGTTAATGAATGAATCAATTAACTAGACAGCACATGCTTAACTAACATATATACCTCCTGGCCGGACTCGGTTCGGTCACCGGAGCCAGCATCACGGTCTCCTTCTTGCACCGGCATTGGGTCACCGGAGCCGTCCTCACGGTCTACTTCTTCCATGTGCATTGGGTCACCGAATTCATCAATATCATAGCCTAGATCTTCCAGCCGCAGCTCTTGTTCGACCTGCTCATCGGTGTCGTTGAGATACGACCTGACGGCATTTTGTCCGTCTGCGATTATGTCCATCAACATCGCTTCTTGTGCTAGGTCTCGGGTGTTGTCGTCCATTGTTTCTACAAATATTTACAACATGCCAATTATTATTCAAACATGACAAATGGATATATTAATGGCAAACGTAGAACTAGCTTCAACCCTCGACTGCTCGGCGATCCACAAACCCTAGACCCCCTCATGTCACATTTTGTCTAGCTATAGTGTCAAATGATTCAACAAAACCAATACTTCATCATTAGGCGAAAGTAACAGTAGCATGATGGTACGAAGCTCTCCAAAGTTGTTTTGGAACGAAGTCCCAGATAAGATAATCCGTAACAAAAGACGGATTATCCTATCAGGGACTCCGTTCCAGAACATCTTTGCATAACTTCGTACCAACATGCCCCGGTTACTTCTGGCAAATGATGAAGTCATGGAATTTTTCAATACTTTGACACTAGCTAGGCAACCTCTCTCGACCCCTCGACCCCCGACAGCTCGGCGATCCACAAACCCTAGACCCCCTCATGTCACATTTTGTCTAGCTATAGTTGTCAAAGGATTCAACAAAACCAGTACTTCATCATTAGGCGAAAGTAACAGTAGCATGATGGTACGAAGCTCTCCAAAGTTGTTTTGGAACGAAGTCCCAGATAAGATAATCCGTAACAAAAGACGGATTATCCTATCAGGAACTCCGTTCCAAAACATCTTTGCATAACTTCGTACCAACATGCCCCGGTTACTTCTGGCAAATGATGAAGTCATGGAATTTTTCAATACTTTGACACTAGCTAGGCAACCTCTCTCTCGACCCCCGACTGCTCGGCGATCCACAACCCTAGACCCCCGACTGCTAGGCAACCTCTCGACCCCTCGCCCTTCGGCCTCTCGGTCCCTCGACGACCCTCGACCCCTCGACCTTCGGCCTCTCGGTCCCTCGACGACCCTCGACACCGCCCCCCCCCCTAATGTCGAAGTTATCGGGGAGGGTGTATATCGACATAGACATATCCGATAAAAAAAAGAGGAAGAAGAAGAAAAAAGGAACCGCTAGAGGAGAAGATCGAAGAAAAAAAAAGAAAAAAAAAGGAGAAGAAGAAAGGAATAGAGGAGAAGAATTTTCTCCTCTATTTCCTTTCTTCTTCTCCTCTTTTTTTCTTTTTTTTCTTCTTCTTATTTATTTCTCCTCTTCTTCCTCTCCTCTTCTTCTTTCTTTCCTCTTTCTTATTTTCTTCTTTCCTATCCTTCTTTTTCTAAATTTGTAACTTTTGCATATATAAAACTTTCTATATATATTTAGCATATATAAACAAAAAACTATATAGCCACATACACATATATATACATCACATATACACACATCACATATATACAGCAACTTCCTAAGAAAAAATATATTTATATACACATAAATATATATTTAACATATATATTTAGCAAATTCCTAAGAAAAAAAAAGATATACACATACATATAAATACAGCAACTATATACAGCAACTATATATACTGCAATTTCCTAAGAAAATTCCTAAGAAAAAAAATATACACATATATACATATATATACACAGCAACTATATATATATATACAGCAATATATATTAAACATATAAAAAAAAGGGAGCCGGCCCTCACATCGGCAGGGCTGGGCGGCGCGACGGCGGCGGGGCGGGGCGGCGACGAGGCGGCGTCGGGGCGCGGCGGCGCGACGGCGGCGGGGCGGGGCGCGCGGCGGCGCGGGGCGACGGGCCGGCCGGGGGGCGCGGCGACGGCGCGGGGCGGGGCGACGGCGCGGGGCGGAGCGACGAGGCGGCGTCGGGGGCGACGGCGACGGGGCGACGGGGGCGACGGCGACGGCGACGGGGACGGAGCAGATCGAGGGCGGCGTCGGGGCTGGGAAGAAGGAGAAACTGAACGAAATTTTCGCAAGTGTAGCTTATATAGGAGGAGTATTAGTCCCGGTTCTTGGCACAAACCGGGACTAATAGCCCCCTTTAGTCCCGGTTGCTGCCACCAACCGGGACTAAAGGTCCCTTTTGAGCAGCCCAAAGGGCGGGAAGGAGGCGCCTTTAGTCCCGGTTGGTGGCAGCAACCGGGACTAATGCCACCCTTTAGTCCCGGTTGGTGGCAGCAACCGGGACTAAAGGCCTTGCCGCGGTGCGGTGGGAAGTTTAGTCCCACCTCGCTAGTTGAGGGAGAGCAGCACCAGTTTATAAGCCCCGCTGCCTCTCTCCTCTCGAACTCCTCTAAACTGCAGGCCTAAGGGCCTAAACTGACACTGCTTTGCCTGTGGACTTGCTGGGCTTTCTACGGGCCTGAATCCTGGCCCATGGTTGGGTTTCTAGTCGTATTCAGGCCGTGTGGGCCCAGCAGGTGGCATATTTTTTTCCTTTTTTGCTTTATTTATTTCTAAGTTGTTTTTTGCTGTATTTAGAGTTGCTTTATTTATTTTATTTTCTTTGTTTATTTCTAAGTTGTTTTTTGCTGTATTTAGAGTTGCTTTATTTATTTTACTTCCTTTATTTATTTTCTTTGTTGCTTTATTTATTTTATTTTGTTTATACTTAATTACAACAAAATACTTATTGTTGCTATTTATTTCTAAGTTGTTTTTTGCTGTATTTAGAGTTGCTTTATTTATTTTATTTTCTTTGTTTATTTCTAAGTTGTTTTTTGCTGTATTTAGAGTTGCTTTATTTATTTTACTTTCTTTATTTATTTTCTTTGTTGCTTTATTTATTTTATTTTGTTTATACTTACAACAAAATACTTATTGTTGCTATTTATTTTTCAAGTTTGTTTTGTTAGTGCAAGTAGTATTGAAATTTGAATAGTACAAACGGACAATGGTATCATACTCGTTTGTTACAAAGTTGGCATGGTATCATCATAATAGTTGCGGAAATAACTCTTCACTTTTTCTTCGCTTGTGTCATTTGCTTATTGCGCCGTAACCATGGATAATCTTCATCGTTTATCAGGATGCTTGGGTCAGCCTTGACTTTGAAGGGAGGAATTTCATGAAACTTTTCATAATCTTCAGACATGTTTGTCTTGCCCTCCACTCCCAGGATGTCCCTTTTTCCTGAAAAAACTATGTGGCGCTTTGGCTCATCGTATGATGTATTCGCTTCCTTATCTTTTCTTTTTCTCGGTCTGGTAGACATGTCCTTCACATAGATAACATGTGCCACATCATTGGCTAGGACGAACGGTTCGTCAGTGTATCCAAGATTTTTCAGATCCACTGTTGTCATTCCGTACTGTGGGTCTACCTGTACCCCGCCTCCTGACAGATTGACCCATTTACACTTAAACAAAGGGACCTTAAAATCATGTCCGTAGTCAAGTTCCCATATGTCCACTATGTAACCATAATATGTGTCCTTTCCCCTTTCGGTTGTTGCATCAAAGCGGACACCGCTGTTTTGGTTGGTGCTCTTTTGATCTTGGACAATCGTGTAAAATGTATTCCCATTTATCTCGTATCCTTTGTAAATCAATACAGTCGAAGATGGTCCCCTGGACAACAAGTACAACTCATCACAAACAGTGTTGTCACCTCTGAGACATGTTTCCAACCAACTGCTGAAAGTCCTGATGTGTTCACGTGTAATCCAGTCGTCGCACTGCTCCGGGTGTTTGGAGCGCAGACTGTTCTTGTGTTCATCGACATACGGGGTCACCAATGTAGAGTTCTGTAGAACTGTGTAGTGTGCTTGAGACCAAGAATAACCGTCCCTGCATATTATTGAGTCCCTTCCAAGCGTGCCTTTTCAAGTCAGTCTCCCCTCGTACCGCGATTTAGGGAGACCTATCTTATTAAGGCCAGGAATGAAGTCAACACAAAACCCGATGACATCCTCTGTTTGATGGCCCATGGAGATGCTTCCTTCTGGCCTTGCGCGGTTACGGACATATTTCTTGAGGACTCCCATGAACCTCTCAAAGGGGAACATATTGTGTAGAAATACGGGCCCCAGAATGACAATCTCGTCGACTAGATGAACTAGGACGTGTGTCATGATATTGAAGAAGGATGGTGGGAACACAAGCTCGAAACTGACAAGACATTGCGCCACATCACTCCTTAGCCTTGGTACGATTTCTGGATCGATCACCTTCTGAGAGATTGCACTGAGGAATGCACATAGTTTCACAATGGCTAATCGGACATTTTCCGGTAGAAGCCCCCTCAATGCAACCGGAAGCAGTTGCGTCATAATCACATGGCAGTCATGAGACTTTAGGTTCTGGAACTTTTTCTCTGCCATATTTATTATTCCCTTTATATTCGACGAGAAGCCAGTCGGGACCTTCATACTGAGAAGGCATTCAAAGAAGATTTCTTTCTCTTCTTTCGTAAGAGCATAGCTGGCAGGACCTTCATACTGCTTCGGAGGGATGCCGTCTTTTTCGTGCAAACGTTGCAGGTCCTCCCGTGCCTCAGCTGTATCTTTTGTCTTTCCATACACGCCCAAGAAGCCTAGCAGGTTCACGCAAAGGTTCTTCGTCACGTGCATCACGTCGATTGAAGAGCGGACCTCTAGGTCTTTCCAGTAGGGTAGGTCCCAAAATATAGATTTCTTCTTCCACATGGGTGCGTGTCCCTCATCGTCATTCGGAACAGCTAGTGCGCCGGGGCCCTTTCCGAAGATTACGTGTAAATCATTGACCATAGCAAGTACGTGATCACCGGTACGCATGGCGGGCTTCTTCCGGTGATCTGCCTCGCCTTTGAAATGCTTGCCTTTCTTTCGACATTGATGGTTGGTCGGAAGAAATCACGATGGCCCAGGTACACATTCTTCCTGCACTTGTCCAGGTATATACTTTCAGTGTCATCTAAACAGTGCGTGCATGCGTGGTATCCTTTGTTTGTCTGTCCTGAAAGGTTACTGAGAGCGGGCCAATCGTTGATGGTCACGAACAGCAACGCCTTTAGGTCAAATTCCTCCTGTTTGTGCTCATCCCACGCACGTACACCGTTTCCATTCCACAGCTGTAAAAGTTCTTCAACTAATGGCCTTAGGTACACATCAATGTCGTTGCCGGGTTGCTTAGGGCCTTGGATGAGAACTGGCATCATAATGAACTTCCGCTTCATACACATCCAAGGAGGAAGGTTATACATACATAGAGTCACGGGCCAGGTGCTGTGATTGCTGCTCTGCTCCCCGAAAGGATTAATGCCATCCGCGCTTAGAGCAAACCATACGTTCCTTGCGTCCTTTGCAAACTCCTCCCAGTACTTTCTCTCGATTTTTCTCCATTGCGACCCGTCAGCGGGTGCTCTCAACTTCCCGTCTTTCTTACGGTCCTCACTGTGCCATCGCATCAACTTGGCATGCTCTCTGTTTCTAAACAAACGTTTCAACCGTGGTATTATAGGAGCATACCACATCACCTTCGCAGGAACCCTCTTCCTGGCGGGCTCGCCATCAACATCACCAGGGTCATCTCGTCTGATCTTATACCGCAACGCACCACATACCGGGCATGCGTTCAGATCGTTGTATGCACCGCGGTAGAGGATGCAGTCATTAGGGCATGCATGTATCTTCTGCACCTCCAATCCTAGAGGGCATACGACCTTCTTTGCTGCGTATGTACTGTCGGGCAATTCGTTATCCTTTGGAAGCTTCTTCTTCAATATTTTCAGTAGCTTCTCAAATCCTTTGTCAGCCACAGCATTCTCTGCCTTCCACTGCAGCAATTCCAGTACGGTACCGAGCTTTGTGTTGCCATCTTCGCAATTGGGGTACAACCCTTTTTTGTGATCCTCTAACATGCGATCGAACTTCAGCTTCTCCTTTTGACTTTCGCATTGTGTCCTTGCATCGACAATGACCCGGCGAAGATCATCATTTGGTTCCTCTTGATCTTCAGCAGCTTCACCCGTTGCAGCATCATTGGGCACATCGTCTGGTTCCTCTTGATCTTCACCAGCTCCCCCCATTGCAGCATCACCGTATTCAGGGGGCACATAGTTGTCATCGTACTCTTCTTCTTCGCCATCTTCCATCATAACCCCTATTTCTCCGTGCCTCGTCCAAACATTATAGTGTGGCATGAAACCCTTGTAAAGCAGGTGGGAGTGAAGGATTTTTCGGTTAGAGTAAGACATCGTATTCACACATTTAGTGCATGGACAACACATAAAACCATTCTGCTTGTTTGCCTCTGCCGCATTTAGAAACTCACGCACGCCCTTAATGTACTCGGAGGTGTGTCTGTCACCGTACATCCATTGGAGGTTCATCTGCGTGCATTTATATATAATTAAGTGTGTCAAAAACCATTACAGAACATCATAAATAGATAATTAAGTGACCAAATGGATAAAAGTTCATCATCACATTAAAACCAAAGTACATACATATATAGTTCTCATCTAACAACATATAGCTCTCCATACACATCGAAACTATGTAAAACATTTCAACGCGAAAACAAATGCTATCATAATCGCAACCAAGGTAACAATTGATCCAACGGCATAATGATACCAAGCCTCGGTATTAATGGCATATTTTCTAATCTTTTTAATCTTCAACCGCATTGCATCCATCTTGATCTTGTGATCATCGACGACATCCGCAACATGCAACTCCAATATCATCTTCTCGTCCACAATTTTTTTTATTTTTTCCTTCAAGAATTTGTTTTCTTCTTCAACTAAATTTAACCTCTCGACAATAGGTTCCATCTTGATCTTGTGATCATCGATAACTTCCGCAACATGCAACTCCAATTCCATCTTCTCCTCCTCCATTTTTTCCAATTTTTTCTTTAACGAAATGTTTTCCTCTTCAACTAAATTTAACCTCTCCACAAGAGGGTCGGTTGGAATTTCCGGTTCAACTACCTCCTAGACATAATAAAACATCTATGCATGCCAGGTTGGTCGGCATAACTATCATAAGCACTAAAACAAATAGTTATAAATTAAAGATAATATACCACATCCGAATCGTAGACCGGACGAGGGCCCACGTGGGCGGATATCAAAACCATCGCACTATATAATAACAAGCAATAATAAACGTAAGAAAATTAGACAAATATCTATCTAAAGCAATAATAAAAGTAAGAAAAGCATGGACATAACAAGAGGCTCACCACGGTGGTGCCGGTGACGAGATCGGCGGGGGCGATCGACGGCGGCGAAGACGGGGACGGGACGTGACGGACCGCTAAACCTAGACAAATTTCGGAGAAAATAGAGCTTCGAGAGGAGAAAAGCTTAACTAGTGTGGCTCGGGCATTCCACCGAACACGTTGTGTGCATAGGAGGTGAGCTAGAGCACCACTAACCCCTCTCCCCCTCGGCCAGAAAAAAAACAGAGCAGTGAGCTCTGCTCTTGAGTGAGGGGGTTTATATAGGCAACTCACTGGTCCCGGTTGGTTCTACAAACCGGGGCTAAAGGGGTGCCTTTGGTCCCGGTTCATAAAACAAACCGGGACCAATAGTGGTGGGCCAGGAGCAAGAGCCATTGGTCCCGGTTTTTAGCTCCAACCGGGACCAATAGGTCCAGACGAACCGGGACCAATGGCCCACGTGGCCCGGCCGGCCCCCTGGGCTAACGAACCGGGTCCAGTACCCCCATTGGTCCCGGTTCTAGATTGAACCGGGGCTAATGGGCTGGACCAATGCCCTGTTTTCTACTAGTGTAAACATCACATCCATGTCAAAAAGAAAAGAAAAAAGACTAGAAAAACTTCTCTCAAAAAAGGGAAAAAAGTCTCACTTTCATCTTCTAAATAAATAAAAATAAAATCAAAACGTTGCCGCAGCCAACAAGCATGCGCCACGTGTCATAACTGGTTGGCCGCCCTTCTGGTGCGACTTAATAGGTTTAATGTGTTATGTGTGCAAGTGAGTATGGCATAAGAAAACAAAACTATGTTGTTTCAATAGCCGTAGTAGTTAGAATCAATAAATCATGTTGAGAACATAATTGAAAATTATAGTTGGGTTCCCACACAAACAAAATTGGGTTGATTATTAGAAGTTTTTTTTGTTTGTTTTGCAAATAACATTGGCATGAACGGGCAATTGGAAGCTATGACATGTTTGAGCAAGAGAAAATCCCTCTAAAACATAGCAAGAGAGAATCTTCACGGATGCTAATACTTTTGAATCAAGAATTGTGTCAGAATACAAAATGATACAGTATATAGAAATGTATAAACTCTAGGTGCGCAAATGCGTGGGTCTGCTAGTTAAGTTATAAATAGCCTCAATAGAATGGGAGACATAGACATCTGCATACAAATCATATGACACGTCATAGATACTAAAGTTCATCTTTTCTTGTTGCGGATTGTGAAGAAAAAACAGGGAGGAGGTTGTGTTGCGTTTGTACTCATCGGTATGAACAAACACATAATATAACCCTGGTGGGCCTGACTATCCATAAGTCAAACTGCACTAGTGATTATAAGAGCCGGGTAGGCACTAGATACGAAATGACAAAAATATAAGTAGGACGACACATCAGCATCAAGATGAACCTTTTATTTACTGCCGGAGATGTCTCGTTTGGATTCATCAGCTCTAGCAGAAACGTAGTACTGTCATGTAGTACGGGGGACGGAAGCAAAAGTCAAATTAGTGAAGATTCGGATGCTAGGCCCCTGGTAGATACGAAGTGAGGAAAAGTAAAAGAGTCTTAATGGGATGATAGTTTTTTCTTACACTTAATGAGATGATAGTTAATTCCCTAACATAGACGCAGCATATAACGTTAATTAACGTGCAACTAGATGTGGTGGTCAACATACATTCACTTGTTTGATGTAGAGAAATTCACAGAGGGGACACACACTTTTTCTGCATGTTCCTCTCACCGCACTATGCTTTGAATCTTCCATGCATTTTCACTTGACTTTTATTTTTCAATTTATTATATCTTTTGAATTAAAAAATGCAATTTATGTTTAGTTTGCATATTTGTGTTCCTTGTGATGAGCACTTTGAAACAAGACCACTCTTGAATACATTTTAAAGGACTTTAAAATGCCAAGTTTCAAATATTAAAACTTGGTAAGAACAAAGGATAATGATATGGTTTAGTGTTAATGTTTAGGTTAGGGTTTAGTAAAATTAAAAATTAATATTATGAATTGAGCTTATTCATATGTAACTTGTCATAACTTGGTGAAACTCGGCAGACACTTAATATTACGAATTTGTCGGGGTTTTACGTTTAAGATTTTGTCAAATTAAAACTTAATATTACGAATTGAGATGATTCCTACGGAACTTGGTAAAACTTAATATCGCAAATTTGTCATAATCCTACGTTCTTATCAAGTTTTAATATTTGAAACTTGATGAAATTTATTGTCAAAATGTATTAAAGAGTGGTTTTGTTTAAAAGTCATCATCACAAGGAGCACAAATATGCAAAGGAAACATAAATTGTACTTTCAGTTCAAAAGAAAGGACATGAAAGAGTGGAGGCATGTCAGACAGATGGACATGCAATATGTAGCCAACAACATGCATG
>LR738710.1:779431857-779464122 GCA_902687465.1 Secale cereale
CCCCCCCCCCCCCCCCCTCTCATGGCCTAAGTCTAAGGTATGCACTGTGAAGTCCATCCTGGCCTTCGTCATCATGCATAGACATGAATTGTAGAAAAGCATTAATGGATTACATGATGGAGACCTGTTTGGTGTCTCTATTGGAGGGCTCCATATTTAGGTTGTTGGAACATCAATTCAGCAAGGACATGAATATGAATTTGCTTGACCATGTGTTGACTAAATTGGCTCATGGAATTCCACTGAGGTTTCAATAAAAAAATCCTATTTTGGGCGGCAAACTGTGTAATTCCATGGTAATATGAATATAAAGGTAATGATTTGTTATAAATGCATCAAAACAAAATGTGTACAATTGCATGATCATCCTTTTTCTCTTTATTCTTTTGTTCTCTTCGTTAATGGACGCAATCAAGTCCAATTGAGACATGGTGCAGCTACAATGCACAAACACCATGTCAATTTATAATTTTATTCGATATAACATACAAGATAGAAGCATGGATTACACCAATATTTATATGAGAATTGGCTATCTATGCAGAATGTAATATAGATGACCACACATGCAACCATCAAATCCATCATGCCACATAAGCAACAAAAAAGTTCATGGAGAAAACACACTAAATCACCATATCAAATTCACATGCTTGTACCTCAAATACGCCTCACGAGGATCCAATTGATAGAAAAATTTGTAACAAGATAGAAGTATGGTTAGAAAAATCAACTAAAACAGGAGCATGGTGTTGGAAATATGCCCTAGAGGCAATAATAAAAGGATTATTATTATATTTCCTTGTTCATGATAATTATCTATTATTCATGCTTAAATTGTATTGTACGGAAACAACGATACATGTGTGCATACATAGACCACAACGTGTCCCTGGTAAGCCTCTAGTTACTAGCTCGTTGATCAACAGATGGTCACGGTTTCCTGACCATGGACATAGGATGTCATTGATAACGGGATCACATCATTAGGAGAATGATGTGATGGACAAAACCCAATCCTAAGCCTAGCACGAGATCGTATAGTTCGTAATGCTTAAGCTTTTCCAGTGTCAAGTATTTGTTCCTTAGACCATGAGGTTGTGCAACTCCCGGATACCGTAGGAATACTTTGGGTGTGCCAAACGTCACAACGTAACTGGGTGACTATAAAGGTACGCAAAGGGTATCTCCGAAAGTGTCTGTTGAGTTGGTACGAACCGAGACTGGGATATTGTCACTCCGTATGACGGAGAGGTATCTCTGGGCCCACTCGGTAAGACATCATCATAATGAGCTCAAAGTGACTAAGGAGTTAGTCACGGGATGATGGATTACGGAACGAGTAAAGAGACTTGCCATGACGAGATTGAACAAGGTATCGGGCATACCGACGATCGAATCTCGGGCAAGTACCGTACCGATAGACAAAGGGAATAACATATGGGATTGAGTGAATCCTTGACACAGTGGTTCATCCGATGAGATCATCGAGGAACACGTGGGAACCAACATGGGTATCCAGATCCCGCTGTTGGTTATTGACCGGAGAGTCGTCTCGGTCATGTCTGCGTGTCTCCCGAACCCGTAGGGTCTACACACTTAAGGTTCGGTGACGCTAGGGTTGTAGAGATACATGCACACGGAAACTTGAATGTTGTTCGGAGTCCCAGATGAGATCCCGGACGTCACGAGGAGTTCCGGAATGGTCCGGAGGTAAAGAATGATATATAGGAAGTCCAGTTTCGGCCATCGGGATAGTTCCGGGGGTCACTGGGAGTGTCCCGGGACCACCGGAGGGGTCCCGGGGGTCCACCGAGTGGG
The DNA here is from genome assembly GCA_902687465.1 of Secale cereale. Classification (NCBI taxonomy): domain Eukaryota; kingdom Viridiplantae; phylum Streptophyta; class Magnoliopsida; order Poales; family Poaceae; genus Secale; species Secale cereale. The sequence continues at coordinate 779,433,679 of LR738710.1, forward strand.
GCCACCCATCCCGGAGGGCCCTGTGGGCCGCAAGGGGAAGGGGGCCAGCCCCTGGTGGGCTGGCGCACCCACATGGGCTCCCCTCCATGCGCCTAGGGTTGAAACCCTGGGGGGTGGGGGCGCCCCCTATGCCTTGGGGGGCAAGTTCTCCCCCCTGGCCGCCGCCCCCCTAGGAGATTGCATCTCCTAGGGCCGGCGCCCCCTGGCCCCCTATATATAGTGGGGGGAGAGAGGGCAGCCGCACCCCAAGCCTTTGGCGCCTCGCCCCCCCCCCCCGTCACACCTCCAACTCCTCCCGCAGGGCATCGGCGAAGCCCTGCATCTTTTCCTGTTGCATCCACCACCACGCCGTCGTGCTGCTGGATCTCCGTCAACCTCTCCTCCCCCCTTGCTGGATCAAGAAGGAGGAGACGTCGCTGTAACGTACGTGTGTTGAACGCAGAGGTGCCGTCCGTTCGGCGCTGGGATCATCGGTGACGAGGATCACGGAGAGTACGACTCCATCATTCACGTTCCTTCGAACGCTTCCGCACGCGATCTACAAAGGGTATGTAGATGCACTCCTTTATGCTCGTTGCTAGATGGCTCCTTAGATTGATCTTGGTGAAGTGTAGGAATTTTTTTGAATTCTGCTACGTTCCCCAACATTGGCATCTGAGCTAGGTCTTTGCGTAGCATCTTGCACGAGTAGAACACAAATAAGTTGTGGGCGTTGATTTTGTTCAATTCTCTTGCCGTTACTAGTCCAATCTTGATTCGGCGGCATCATGGGATGAAGCGGCCCGGACCGACCTTACACGTACGCTTACGTGAGACTGGTTCCACCGACTGACATGCACTAGTTGCATAAGGTGGTTGGCGGGTGCCTGTCTCTCCCACTTTAGTCGGATCGGATTCGATGAACAGGGTCCTTATGAAGGGTAAATAGAAATTAACAAATCACATTGTGGTTTTGGCGTAGGTAAGAAACGTTCTTGCTAAAAAACCTATAGAAGCCACGTAAAAACTTGCAACAACAATTAGAGGTCGTCTAACTTGTTCTTGCAGCATGTGCTATGTGATGTGGTATGGCCAAGAAGATGTGATGAATGATATATGTGATGTATGAGATTGATCATGTTCTTGTAATAGGGAATCACGACTTGCATGTCGATGAAAATGACAACCGGCAGGAGCCATAGGAGTTGTCTAAATTATTGTATGACCTGCGTGTCACTGAATAACGCCATGTAATTACTTTACTCAATTGCTAAACGTTAGCCATAGTAGTAGAAGTAATAGTTGGCGTGACGACTTCATGAAGACACGATGATGGAGATCATGATGATGGAGATCATGGTGTCATGCCGGTGACAAAGATGATCATGGTGCCCCGAAGATGGAGATCGAAGGAGCAAGATGATATTGGCCATATCATGTCACTTTATTTGATTGCATGTGATGTTTATCATGTTTATGCATCTTGTTTACTTAGAACGACGGTAGTAAATAAAATGATCTCTCACTGAAAATTTCAAGAATTGTGTTCCCCCTAACTATGCACCGTTGCTAAGGATCGTTGTTCCGAAGCACCACGTGATGATCGGGTGTGATAGGCTCTAACGTTCGCATACGACGGGTGTAAGCCAGATTTACACACGCAATACACTTAGGGTTCACTTGACAAGCCTAGCATGTACAGACATGGCCTCGGAACACGGAAGACCGAAAGGTCGAACATGAGTTGTATAGAAGATACGAACAACATGAAGATGTTCACCGTTGATGACTAGTCCGTCTCACGTGATGATCGTACACGGGCTAGTCGATTCGGATCATGTATCACTTAGATGACTAGAGAGATGTCAATCTGAGTGGGAGTTCATTAAAATTTGATTAGATGAACTTAATTGTCATGAACTTAGTCTAAATTCTTTACAATATGTCTTGTAGATCAAATGGCCCACACTCATGTCACCCTCAACTTCAACACGTTCCTAGAGAAAACCAAGCTAAAAGACGATGGTAGCAACTATACGGATTGGATCCGTAACATGAGGATCATCCTCATAGCTGCCAAGAAAACTTATGTCCTAGAAGCACCGCTAGGTGACGCTCCCGCCCCGGCAAACCAAGATGTTATGAACGCTTGGCAGTCGCGTTGTGATGATTACTCCCTGGTTCAGTGCGGCATGCTCTACAGCTTAGAATCGGGGCTCCAAAAGCGTTTTGAGCACCACGGAGCATATGAAATGTTCCAAGAGCTGAAAATGGTTTTCCAGGCTCATGCCCGAGTTGAGAGATATGATGTCTCCAACGCATTCTACAGTTGTAAGATGGAGGAAAATAGTTCTGTCAGTGAGCACATACTCAAGTTGTCTGGGTTGCACAACCGCTTGTCTCAGTTGGGAATAAATCTCCCAGACGAAGCGGTCGTTGACAGAATCCTTCAATCGCTCCCACCTAGCTACAAGAGCTTTGTGTTAGACTTCAATATGCAAGGGATGTAGAAGTCCATTACTAAGGTATATTCAATGCTGAAATCTGCGGAGGTGGAAATCAAGAAAGAGCATCAAGTGTTGATGGTGAACAAAACCACTAAGTTCAAGAAGGGCAAGGGTAAGAAGAACTTCAAGAAGGACGGCAAGGGAGTTGCCGCGCCCAGCAAGCCAGTTGCCGGGAAGAAGCCAAAGTATGGACCCAAGCCTGAGACTGAGTTCTTTTATTGCAAGGGAACGGGTCATTGGAAGCGGAACTGCCCCAAATACTTAGCAGACAAGAAGGCCGGCAACGTTAAAGGTATATGTGATATACATGTTATTGATGTGTACCTTACCAGCGCTCGTAGTAGCTCCTGGGTATTTGATACCGGTGCAGTTGCTCATATTTGTAACTCAAAGCAGGAGCTGCGGAATAAGCGGAGACTGGCGAAGGAAGAGGTGACGATGCGCGTCGGGAATGGTTCCAAGGTTGATGTGGTCGCCGTCGGCACGCTACCTCTACATCTACCCTCGGGATTAGTTTTAAACCTTAATAATTGTTATTTAGTACCAGCTTTGAGCATGAACATTGTATCAGGATCTCGTTTGATGCAAGATGGCTACTCATTTAAATCCGAGAATAATGGTTGTTCTATTTATTTGAGAGATATGTTTTATGGTCATGCCCCGCTGGTCAATGGTTTATTTTTGATGAATCTCGATCGTGATGATACACATATTCATAGTGTGAATGCCAAAAGATGTAAAGTTGACAATGATAGTCCCACATACTTGTGGCATTGCCGCCTTGGTCATATTAGTGTCAAACGTATGAAGAAGCTTCATGCAGATGGACTTCTGGAGTCTCTTGATTATGAATCATTTGACACGTGCGAACCATGCCTCTTGGGCAAGATGACCAAGACTCCGTTCTCCGGAACAATGGAGTGATACGTCCAAAATGCATCACTATTTTATATCGTAATTCATTCTTATTCATTGATTTATTTCACATTACGATGATGTTCTTATGTTGTTTTGGCCTATTTTACATAGTTTGCAACTTTCCGGTGCCGAAGCAGCAGACGCAGGATTCAGCGGTAAAAAGTGGACGCTGAGTTGCTGAAGAAGAATACCTCCAAATTACCTAAAAATCGACGGAGGGTATTTTCCAGAAGGATCACGAAGATACGCAAAAGAGCAACCAGAGGGGGGCCACCGGGTGCCCAGGGGGCCACCTGGCGCGGCCCCCACCCTGGCCGCGCCGGGAGGGCGCCTGGAGCCCCTGGCCCACTCCAGGCTCTCCCCTATGGCCTATATACTCCTCGTCATCCAGAAACCCTAAAAAGGAGAGAGTTTACGGAGTTCCACCGCCGCTCCATGGCGGAAACCTACAGAGAAGAAAAGCCATCTCCGGCGGGCAGATTCCGCCGGGGAGATCACCTCCCGGAAGGGGAGATCATCGCCATCCTCATCACCATCGTCACGGGCATCATCGAGATCATCATCAACATCATCCCCAACATCAGCACCATCTCCATCTTCATCCAATCTCATCTCACAATGGCAACTTGTATTGTAATCCGTACTATCTATCCTCTCTACTCTATCGGTGTTGATTACTACTTTGTGGTGAATGCTATTGAGTTTTGTTGGAGAAATATCATTGTGTCCAGATTGTTTATCATCCATCTATCTCCACTGATCATGATCTCTTTTATGTCTTGTGGGTAGTTACTTTAGTTCTTGAGGACATGGGAGAAGTCTTGTTGTTAGTAGTCATATGATGTTGAAGTAATATGTGTTGTTTGATACTTAAGTTGTGTTGTTATTTTCCTAGTGGCGTTGTGTGATTCGAACACTCAACACTTCGCCTTATTAAGGACCTAGGGGAATACATTGTGTACAAAGAATGCTTACGGTGGGTTGCCGGAGTGACAGAAACCTGAACCCCAGTTCGCACGCTTTTGCACAAGGGAACAATGGATCATCGATCGTATTGCTATGGTTAGGCTTTTGCCTTAAATACTATCTTGTATTTGTGGATGCTTGCAAGGTGTTTAATCATAAGAGTGCACTCATCTTAGTCTAGAGGGTGTACTAGCATAGATCCACCCACTCAACACTTATCAACACATCACATAGTACCGATACGGAATATGGCGAAAGCACATGACTACCTCTCCCGTGTGTCCTCAAGAACACTTTAGCCTTTATAAGTTCAGTTGCTAAGCCTCTCCTTTGCTCAGAAAGGATTGGGCCACTTGTTACTCTCCAGTGCCTTTTACTTTGCTCGCTTTTACTTCCCTGTTGCTTATATCAAGAAAACCCCTAAAAAGTTATCTTTCAGTGCTTGCAGTTATTCCTTGCTCAGAATCACTTATCAATACCTTCTGCTCCTCGTTGGGTTCGACACTCTTACTTATCGAAAACGCTGCAATAGATCCCTTACGGTTATGGGTCATCAAGTACCGTTTTCTGGCGCCGTTGCCGGGGAGTGTAGCGCTATTGGTAAGTGAAGCTAGTAAGGAAGTTTTTATATTTCTGTTTTTATTTTGCTGTTGCTGCTCTTTGTCCTTATGGACAACCTTGCTATTGGATCGTTGCTTGTGGGAAGATGCCCCACATCTGTGGTGGTTGCTCCTCCCCCTACTGAAATTGTGCCCTATAAAATACCAGCTAGTTTTATCGATTATTTTTTGGCTAATCGTTATGCAGGAGACAGACATCCCGGTGAACACTTGCTATATCTGTCACAACTATGTTCATTATTTAAGCTTGCAGGTGTATCAATGGAGTTTGTCATGAGGAAATTGTTCTCCGTATCGCTTATAGGTAAAGCTTCAGACTGGTATAAGCTTCTCGATAACTCACACTTGCTTGATTGGCAAGAGCTTATGTCTCTCTTTTATACCAAGTTTTATCCTCTTCATGAAATTCATCGAGACAAGAACTATATCTATAACTTTAGGTCTTGTGACGGAGAAAGCATTGCTCAAGCTTGGGGGAGATTGAAGTCCCTAATGCTCAAATGTCCTATTCATGAGCTCCCCAAGAAAATTATACTTACAAATTTTTATGCCAGGCTTTCTCGTCAGGATAAGGAGATGTTGGATGCCTCCTCTAGTGGGGTATTTCAGACGAAGAGTATTGAAGAAAGGTGGGATCTCATTGAAAGGATCCAGAGGAATACCGAAGATTGGGAAATCGATAAAGGTATTGAACCCGCTATAAATTATGAGCATGATTATATTGAGAGCTATGTGAAAACTGATTGCTTCAATACCTTTTGCTCTAAGATTGGTCTTGATTCCCATCTAATGATTGATTTCTGTAAGGATTTTGCCTCTCACGTTGATTCTTTTAAAAACAAGAGAGATCAGCATCATGAACCTTTCAAAGAGTTACCTGTTGATATTCATGTTGCTGACCCTATTTTGCCCGCAGTTATATATGAAAAGCCTCCTTTTCCCGAAAGGATAAGGGAGCACTCTCTTGTGACAGGCATAATAAATAAAAGTGAGAGAAGAATTGATGAGCCTGAGGACCAGATCAAGGTCGATCCTCAAGTTGCATTGGTTAAAGACCTTGTTACTAATGATGTTTTGGATTCCAATGTAAATTTTTGTGATGTTTCCACTAACCTTGTCACAGCCAAGAATAAAGGCCCAATTTTAGGTACTCCAGTAGTATCTATTAAAATAGGAGATCACAATTATTATGGGCTATGCGATTTGGGATCGAGTGCTAGTGCTATCCCCTATTCACTTTATCAAAAGATCATCGGTGAGATTTCACCTTGTGAACTTGAAGAAGTTGATGTTACCATTCATCTTGCAAACAGAGCAACTATCTCTCCTATCGGAATTGTGAGAGACGTTGAAGTCCTATGTGGAAAGGTAAAATACCCTACCGACTTTCTAGTACTTGGTTCAGTGAGGGACAATTTTTGTCCTATTATTTTTGGTAGACCTTTTCTCAGAACTTGTGGAGCTATAATAGATTGCAAGAAAGGTAAAGTTTCTGTTGAATTCAATGGTGAGCCATATGAATTTAACTTTGCTAAGTTCTCTAAGCAGCCTCGTGGTACCGATTTACCTAGTGATGATAAAATTATTGAAAGTATTGCTTCTATTGCTATTCCCCCTAATGATCCTTTGCAGCAATATATGGAGGACCACGAGAATGATTTGCATATGCAGGAAAGAAATGAACTAGATGAAATATTCTTGAGACAACCTGCTATCCTGAAGCACAACCTTCCGGTTGAACCTTTGGGAATTTTATCAAAACCAAAAGAAGACCCGGTGTTCGATCTTAAACCTCTTCCCGATACGCTCAAGTATGCTTATTTAGATGAAAAGAAAGTATATCCTGTTATTATCAACTCTAACCTTTTAGGATATGAAGAAGAGCGACTATTGGAAGTACTTCGTAAACACCGAGGTGCAATTGGCTATACCCTTGATGACCTTAAGGGGATTAGTCCATCTATCTGTCAACATACTATCAACCTTGAGCCCGATGCTAAACCAGTTGTTGATCATCAACGACGGTTGAACCCAAAGATGATGGATGTTGTAAGAACTGAGATTCTCAAGCTTCTAGCCGCAGGTATTATCTACCCTATTGCTGATAGTAAGTGGGTAAGCCCGGTACATTGTGTTCCTAAGAAAGGAGGTACAACTGTGGTTCCTAATGATAAGAATGAACTAATACCTCAGAGAATTATTATTGGATATAGAATGTGTATTGATTACAGGAAGCTGAACAAGGCAACCAGGAAGGATCACTACCCGTTGCCGTTCATCGACCAAATGCTTGAAAGGTTATCCAAAAATACCCACTTTTGTTACCTCGATGGTTATTCTGGCTTCTCTCAAATTCATGTTAACACTGCTGATCAAGAGAAGACCACTTTTACTTGTCCCTATGGTACTTATGCTTATAGGCGTATGCCTTTTGGTTTATGTAATGCCCCTGCTACTTTTCAAAGGTGTATGTCTGCTATCTTTCATGGTTTCTGTGAGGAGATTGTGGAAGTCTTCATGGACGATTTCTCCATCTATGGAACTTCCTTTGACCATTGTCTCCACAACCTTAATAAAGTTTTGCAGAGATGTGAGGAGACAAATCTGGTACTCAACTGGGAGAAGTGCCACTTCATGGTTAACGAAGGAATTGTTCTTGGTCACAAGATTTCCGAAAGGGGAATTGAGGTGGACAAGGCCAAGATCGAAGCAATTGAGAGGATGCCCTATGCAAGGGACATCAAAGGTATTCGCAGTTTTCTCGGTCATGCTGGTTTCTATAGAAGATTTATTAAAGACTTTTCTAAGACTTCGAGACCCCTCAATAATCTTCTCCAGAAGGACGTTCCTTTTGTATTTGATGAAGATTGTAAGGATGCTTTTGAAGTTCTTAAGAAATCTTTAATAACCGCTCCTATAGTACAACCACCTGACTGGAATTTACCTTTTGAGATTATGTGTGATGCTAGTGATTTTGTTGTTGGAGCTGTTTTAGGGCAAAGGGTTGATAAGGAATTGAATGTTATACATTATGCTAGTAAAACCCTTGATAGTGCTCAAAAGAATTATGCTACTACTGAGAAGGAATTCTTAGTTGTAGTGTTTGCTTGTGATAAGTTTAGGCAGTATATTGTTGATTCCAAAGTTATTATTCATACTAACCATGCTGCCATTAAGTACCTTATGACAAAGAAGGATGCCAAGCCAAGACTTATCAGATGGGTACTCCTTCTTCAAGAATTTGATTTGCAGATTGTTGATAGGAAAGGAGAAGACAATCCGGTGGTGGACAATCTTTCAAGGATGGAAGATATACCGCATGATCCCATCCCAGTCAACGACAGTTTTCCAGACGAGCAACTTGCCGTTGTAAAAGTACAATCTCTTTCTGATCCTTGGTTTGCAGATTATGCTAATTTTATCGTTGCGAAGTATTTGCCTCCAGGTTTAACATTTCAGCAAAGGAAGAAGTTATTTCATGATTTGAGGCACTACTTTTGGGATGAACCACATCTTTTCAAAGAAGGTCCGGACGGGATCGTGAGAAGATGCATACCGGAACATGAGCAGAAGGACATTCTCAGACAATGTCATGATAGTCCCTATGGAGGACATCATGCCGGTGAGAGGACCACACATAAGGTTCTTCAATCAGGTTTTTATTGGCCTACTCTCTGTAAGGATGCTAGAAATTATGTTTTAGCCTGTGATAAATGTCAGAGAGTTGGTAACATTAGTAGAAGGAATGAGATGCCTATGAATTACTCACTAGTGATTGAACCTTTTGATTGCTGGGGTTTTGATTTTATGGGTCCTTTTCCTTCTTCGCACAAGTACACTCACATTTTAGTAGCTGTTGATTATGTGACCAAGTGGGTTGAAGCAATCCCCACTGAAAGTGCTGATCACAAGACATCTTTGAAAATGCTCAAAGATGTGATTTTCCCTAGGTTTGGTGTACCTAGGTATCTCATGACTGATGGAGGATCACACTTCACGCATGGAGCTTTTAGAAAAGCTTTAGCCAAGTACGATGTCAATCATAGAATTGCTTCACCGTACCATCCTCAAACTAGTGGGCAAGTTGAGCTCACCAATAGAGAGATCAAGTTGATCTTACTGAAGACAGTAAATAGAAATAGAAAGGACTGGTCAAATAAGTTAGGAGATGCTTTGTGGGCGTATAGAACTGCTTACAAAAACCCCATGGGCAAGTCCCCTTATAAGATGGATTATGGCAAGGCTTGCCATTTTCCATTAGAATTAGAGCACAAAGCTTTCTGGGCTGTTAGAGAGCTTAATGCTGACCCAAAGTTAGCTGGTGAGAAGCGTCTCATGAACTTGACTTCTCTAGATGAGTGGAGAAGTGAAGCTTACGAGAGCGCTAAAATGTTCAAAGAAAAGGTAAAGAAGTGGCATGATAGGAGGATTCTGAAACGTGAATTTAATGTTGGTGATAAAGTTTTGTTGTTTAGATCCCGTTTCAGGTTTTCTCCAGGCAAACTACTTTCCAGGTGGGAAGGGCCATTTCGTATTGAAGAAGTCTATCGGTCTGGTGCAATCAAGATTAACAATTTTGAAGGCACCAAACCTCAAGTTGTGAATGGGCAAAGACTTAAGCATTACATAGCAGGAGACCCTGTCATTGTTGATGTGAATATGATATACACAACAACTCACGAAGAACATGTTGCAGCCCTGTTTCAGACACCAGCAGAAGCAGAATAAGAAAAGGTATGTATTACGGTAAGGAAACATCGCGAACCGCCATAAAAGTTCCATATTATGAGTTTTTGCAAAATTAGGAAAATTCTAAGCCTAAGTGGAGCCGGAGACAAGCTCCAGGGGGCCCAGGCGCCCCCCTGGCGCGGCCTACCTCCTGGCCACGCCGGGAGGCCGCCTGGGCACCCAGGAGTCCGTCTCCGACCCCACTTTATCTTGTTACCTTCCTTTCTGTGCAGAAATTTTTGCTATATATTTGCCCGGATTGTTCCGGCAACGTATCTCCCGATTTCGTGTGTTTTCTTTTCGATCTGTTTCTGCCAGGAAATATTTTAGCTAGACCTAGGTGCCATGGCTTCCCCAAGTTCCCCCAAGGACAAGTTCGTCGTCAATGTCATCAACCCTTACCTCGCTGAGGTGAAGAAGCACCCTTAGGTTGTTCGGATGGAGAAAGGTGTCCTCCATCAAGAAGATCTGAAGGGACCTATCAAGGAGGGGAGCATCCAGGCCAGGCTAGAAGAAGTGGAGCAAGAAGTCTTCAAGTACAAGAAGATGATCGAGCGTGGTGTTGAAGCTAACTTTGACATCATCAACGAGCTGAAGACCTACTTCCTGAAGGAGATGAGGAGATGTGGAAAAGCATCACCGCATCTGAAGAAAGAATTGAAGAGCTCCAAGGGCAAATTTATGATCTACATCACCAGAACTGTGAGTCTGAACTAAGGTTTATGCGCATGGGTATGGGTGCTGCATGCAGGATTCAGGAGACAAACTTCTCATATGAGACTGGAGAACCCCTTCCATGGAAGCGCTTCGCCGAGGACTACGTGATCAACGTCAACAAGAATGAGGAGTGAAATCTCCTTGGGTAATGGCATCCCCTTGGCTTGTTCCAAGCTTGGGGGAGTGCCCGGTATCTTTATCTTTATCTTTTGTCTTTTAGAGTCAAGTAGAGTCGTATCATGTCTAGGGAGGTTATTATATGAAATAGGTGTGTGCATTGGGGTCTATCACTCCTTCTGTGGAGAGATTGTATCCGTGAGTGTGGAGTCGTCTATGATGGAATATTAATGAGAAGTCTATTGGTTCCTTTGCTGTACTCGGTATTCTCTTCACGCAATCGACCTTATATGATGATTCTTATGGGGAGTATTGACCTTATATCAGGTATGGCTTTGAAAACTTTATTTAATCTTGGCAAACATAGCTTTGGTCATAACAACAAGCATGATTTTCTTAAAGTAGCGACATAGCCAAAACCTTTATGTTATTATGCTTGAAGTGTTATGCTGACAAGGAAGACAACTTGATGTGTTATGCTTATTTTAATGTTTATGCTTTATATTGCTTTGCATCTTAGTCATCATCAATTGTCTGTTCTCTCAAAGCCTTTGCTAGCCTAAACTCTGTACTAAGCGGAATTCTGCTTGTGCATCCATACCCTTAAACCAATACCTTCCATATGAGTCCACCATACCTTCCTATTCGTGGTATTCCACTACCACCTCCTAAAGTATAGAATTTATGTGTTATCCTTAAATGTTCAAAATCTTCTATTTTGTGCCCCTGTGTTAGCTCATGAGGAAGTAGAAGTTAATTCATTATCTTTTTAAGTTGGACAAGTTTTACCCCGGGATTGCATGTCTAATCTGCAAACCCCTAATACGAGGAGGAACTGGCATGAGTGCGCCCAGCTCATAAAAGATAATACAACAAACAAACCCTCCTTCACGCTTTGTTCATGAGAAATCAGAAAACTTTTGGCAGTGATAAACAAAGGAGATTAAGGGGATGTGATCGTCCCCGTGCGGGAGCCGTTCCTCGAAACTTGTCCAGTTTGAGAAGTAATTGAGCTATCTATTGTTGGGGAACGTAGTATTTTAAAATTTTCCTACGATCACGCAAGATCTATCTACCAGATGCATAGCAACGAGAGGGGAGAGTGTGTCTACGTACCCTCGTAGACCGGGAGCGGAAGCGTCAAGTGACGCGGTTGATGTTGTCGAACTTCTTCGCGATCCAACCGATCAAGCACCGAACGTACGGCACCTCCGCGTTCAGCACACGTTCAGCTTGATGACGTCCCACGAGCTCTTGATCCAGTTGAGCTTCACGGGAGAGTTTCGTCAGCACGACGGCGTGGTGACGGATATGATGTGTTCACCGGCGCAGGGCTTCGCCTAAGCTCCGCGACGGTACGACCGAGGTGTGATTCTGTGGAGGGGGGCACCGCACACGGCTAAAACAATTCAACTTGTGTGTCTTTGGGTGCCCCCCTGCCCCCGTATATAAAGGAGCAGGGGAGGGAGGCCGGCCAACCTCTCCTGGTGCGGCTAGGGAGGGAGTCCTACTAGGAATAGGATTGCAATCCTATTCCTAGTAGGATTCACCGAAAGGAAGAAGGGGGAAAGGAATAGGAGAGGTGGCGCCCCCAATCCTAGTCCAACTAGGATTCCTAGGTGGGGGCGCCGGCCAGCCCTATGGGCTGCCTCTCTCTCACCCTTTAGGCCCACTATGGACCATCCCCTCTCGTAGGGGGTTCCGGTAACCCCCTCCGGCATTCCCGATAAATCCGAAACTTTTCCGGTATACTTCCGGTGTCCGAATATAGCCGTCCAATATATCAATCTTTATGTCTCGGACATTCCGAGACTCCTCGTCATGTCCGTGATCTCATCCGGGACTCCGAACTACCTTCAGTACATCAATACTCAAAAACTCATAATACCGATCGTCATCAAACGTTAAGCGTGCGGACCCTACGGGTTCGAGAACTATGTAGACATGACCGAGACTCATCTCCGGTCAATAACCAATAGCGGAACCTGGATGTTCATATTGGCTCCTACATATTCTACGAAGATCTTTTATCGGTCGGAACCGCATAACAACATACGTTGTTCCTTTTGTCAAACGGTATGTTACTTGCCCGAGATTCGATCGTCGGTATCTCTATACCTAGTTCAATCTCGTTACTGGCAAGTCTCTTTACTCGTTCCGTAACACATCATCTCGTGACTAACTCATTAGTCTTTTTCTTGCAAGGCTTATTGTGATGTGTGTTACCGAGAGGGCCCAGAGATACCTCTCCGACACTCGGAGTGACAAATCCTAATCTTGATCTATACCAACACCACGAATACTTTCGGAGACACCTGTAGAGCATCTTTATGATCACCCAGTTACGTTGTGACGTTTGATAGCACACAAGGTGTTCCTACGGTATTCGGGAGTTGCATAATCTCATAGTCATAGGAACATGTATAAGTCATGAAGAAAGCAATAGCAGTTAAACTAAACGATCATAGTGCTATGCTAACGGATGGGTCTTGTCCATCACATCATTCTCCTAATGATGTGATCCCGTTGATCAAATGACAACTCATGTCTATGGCTAGGAAACATAACCATCTTTGATCAATGAGCTAGTCTAGTAGAGGCATACTAGGGACATACTGTTTTGTCTATGTATCCACACATGTACTAAGTTTCCGGTTAATACAATTCTAGCATGAATAAAAGACATTTATCATGATATAAGGAAATACAAATAACATCTTTATTATTGCCTCTAGGGCATATTTCCTTCAGTCTCCCACTTGAACTAGAGTTAATAATCTAGATTACAATGTGATGATCCTCACACCCATGGAGTCTTGGTGCTGATCATGTTTTGCCCGTGGAAGAGGCTTAGTCAACGGGTCTGCAACATTCAGATCCGTATGTATTTTGCAAATCTCTATGTCTCCCTCCTTGACTAGATCGTGGATGGAATTGAAGCGTCTTTTGATGTGCTTTGTTCTCTTGTGAAACCTGGATTCCTTCGCCAAGGCTATGGCTCCAGTGTTGTCACAAAAGATTTTCATTGGACCCGATGCACTAGGTACTACACCTAGATCGGATATGAACTCCTTCATCCAGACTCCTTCATTTGCTGCTTCTGAAGCAGCTATGTATTCCGCTTCACACGTAGATCCCGCCACGACGCTCTGCTTGGAACTGCAACAGCTGACAGCTCCACCGTTCAATAAAAATACATATCCGGTTTGTGACTTTGAGTCATCCGGATCAGTGTCAAAGCTAGAATCGACGTAACCGTTTACGACGAGCTCTTTGTCACCTCCATATACGAGAAACATATCCTTTGTTCTTTTCAGATACTTTAGGATGTTTTTGACCGTTGTCCAGTGATCCACTCCTGGATTACTTTGGTACCTCCCTGCTAGACTTATAGCAAGGCACACATCAGGTCTGGTACACAGCATTGCATACATGATAGATCCTATGGCTGAGGCATAGGGAATGACTTTCATTTTCTCTCTATCTTCTGCAGTGGTCGGGCATTGAGTCTTACTCAACTTCATACCTTGTAAAACAGGCAAGAATCCTTTCTTTGACTGATCCATTTTGAACCTTTTCAAAATCTTATCAAGGTATGTGCTTTGTGAAAGTCCAATTAAGCGTCTTGATCTATCTCTATAGATCTTGATGCCTAATATGTAAGCAGCTTCTCCGAGGTCTTTCATTGAAAAACTTTTATTCAAGTATCCTTTTATGCTATCCAGAAATTCTATATCATTTCCAATTAACAATATGTCATCTACATATAATATTAGAAATGCTACAGAGCTCCCACTCACTTTCTTGTAAATACAGGCTTCTCCAAAAGTCTGTATAAAACCATATGCTTTGATCACCTCATCAAAGCGTATATTCCAACTCCGAGATGCTTGCACCAGTCCATAGATGGATCGCTGGAGTTTGCATACTTTGTTAGCACCTTTTGGATCGACAAAACCTTCTGGTTGCATCACATACAACTCTTCTTTGAGATATCCATTTAGGAATGCAGTTTTGACATCCATTTGCCAGATTTCATAATCATAAAATGCGGCAATTGCTAACATGATTCGGACAGACTTAAGCATCACTACAGGTGAGAAAGTCTCATCGTAGTCAACTGCTTGAACTTGTCGAAAACCTTTCGCAACAAGTCGAGCTTTGTAAACAGTAATATTACCGTCTGCGTCGGTCTTCCTCTTGAAGATCCATTTATTTTCGATGGCCTGCCGATCATCGGGCAAGTCAACCAAAGTCCACACTTTGTTCTCATACATGGATCCCATCTCAGATTTCATGGCTTCAAGCCATTTTGCGGAATCTGGGCTCATCATCGCTTCCTCATAGTTCGTAGGTTCATCATGGTCTAGTAACATGATTTCCAGAACTGGGTTGCCGTACCACTCTGGTGCGGAACGTACTCTGGTTGATCTACGACGTTCAGCAGAAACTTGATCCGAAGTTTCATGATCATTATCATCAACTTCCTCACTAATTGGTGTAGGAATCACTGGAACAATTTCCTGTGATGTACTACTTTCCAATATGGGAGAAGGTACAATTACCTCATCAAGTTCTACTTTCCTCCCACTCACTTCTTTCGAGAGAAACTCTTTTTCTAGAAAGGATCCGTTCTTAGCAACGAATATTTTGCCTTCGGATCTGTGATAGAAGGTGTACCCAACAGTCTCTTTTGGGTATCCTATGAAGACACATTTTTCTGACTTGGGATCGAGCTTATCAGGTTGAAGTGTTTTCACATAAGCATCGCAGCCCCAAATTTTAAGAAACGACAACTTTGGTTTCTTGCCAAACCATAGTTCATAAGGCGTCGTATCAACGGATTTAGATGGTGCCCTATTTAACGTGAATGCAGTTGTCTCTAAAGCATAACCCCAAAACGATAGTGGTAAATCGGTAAGAGACATCATAGATCGCACCATATCTAATAAAGTACGGTTACGACGTTCGGACACACCATTACGTTGTGGTGTTCCAGGTGGCGTGAGTTGTGAAACTATTCCACATTGTTTCAAATGAAGACCAAACTCGTAACTCAAATATTCTCCTTCACGATCAGATCGTAGGAACTTTATTTTCTTGTTACGATGATTCTCTACTTCACTCTGAAATTCTTTGAATTTTTCAAATGTTTCAGACTTGTGTTTCATTAAGTAGATATACCCATATCTGATTAAATCATCAGTGAAGGTCAGAAAATAACGATACCCACCGCGAGCATCAACACTCATTGGTCCACATACATCAGTATGTATGATTTCCAACAAATCTGTTGCTCGCTCCATAGTTCCGGAGAACGGAGTTTTAGTCATCTTGCCCATGAGGCATGGTTCGCAAGCACCAAGTGATTCATAATCAAGTGATTCCAAAAGTCCATCTTTATGGAGTTTCTTCATGCGTTTTACACCAATATGACCTAAACGGCAGTGCCAAAAATAAGTTGCACTATCATTATTAACCTTGCATCTTTTGGTTTCAATATTATGAATATGTGTATCACTACAATCGAGATCCAGTAAGAATAGACCACTCTTTAAGGGTGCATGACCATAAAAGATATTATTCATCAAAATGGAACAACCATTATTCTCTGATTTAAATGAATAACCGTCTCGCAATAAACAAGATCCAGATATAATGTTCATGCTCAACGCTGGCACCAAATAACAATTATTTAGGTCTAAAACTAATCCCGAAGGTAGATGTAGAGGTAGCGTGCCGACGGCGATCACATCGACTTTGGAACCGTTTCCCACGCGCATCGTCACCTCGTCCTTAGCTAATCTTTGTTTAATCCGTAGTCCCTGTTTCGAGTTACAAATATTAGCAACCGAACCGGTATCAAATACCCAGGTACTACTACGAGCATTAGTAAGGTACACATCAATAACATGTATATCACATATACCTTTGTTCATCTTGCCATCCTTCTTATCCGCCAAATACTTGGGGCAGTTCCGCTTCCAGTGTCCAGTCCCCTTGCAGTAGAAGCACTCAGTTTCAGGCTTGGCTCCAGATTTGGGTTTCTTCGTTGAAGTAGCAACTGACTTGCTATTATTTTTGAAGTTCCCTTTCTTTCCCTTGCCCTTTTTCTTGAAACTAGTGGTCTTGTTAACCATTAACACTTGATGCTCCTTTTTGATTTCTACCTCCGCAGCTTTGAGCATAGCGAAGAGCTCGGGAATTGTCTTTTGCATCCCTTGCATGTAATAGTTCATCACGAAGCCTTTATAGCTTGGTGGCAGTGATTGAAGAACTCTATCAATAACACTATCCTCGTCAACTTTGCAACCAAGTTGAGTCATATGATTGTAGTACCCAGACATTCTGAGCAAGTGTTCACTGATAGAACTATTCTCCTCCATTTTGCAGCTGTAGAACTTATTGGAAATCTCATATTTCTCAATTCGGGCATTTGCTTGAAATATTAACTTCAACTCCTGGAACATTTCATATGCTCCATGACGTTCAAAACGTCGTTGAAGTCCCGGTTCTAAGCCGTAAAGCATGGCACACTGAACTATCGTGTAGTCATCAGACCGCGACTGCCAGACGTTCAAAGCGTCTGCATCAGCGGAAGGGGGTTTGTCACCTAGCGGTGCTTCAAGGACATAATTCTTCTGTGCAGCAATGAGGATAATCCTCAGGTTACGGACCCAGTCCGTGTAATTGCTACCATCATCTTTCAACTTAGCTTTCTCTAGGAATGCATTAAAATTCAAAGGAACGGTAGCACGGGCCATTGATCTACAACGACATAGATATGCAAAACTATCAGGACTAAGTTCATGATAAATTAAAGTTCAATTTAATCATATTAATTTAAAGAACTCCCACTTAGATAGACATCCCTCTGGTCATCTAAATGATCACGTGATCCAAATCAACTAAACCATGTCCGATCATCACGTGAGATGGAGTAGTTTTCAATGGTGAACATCTTATGTTGATCATATCTACTATATGATTCACGCTCGACCTTTCGGTCTCCAGTGTTCCGAGGCCATATCTGTATATGCTAGGCTCGTCAAGTTTAACCCGAGTATTCTGCGTGTGCAAAACTGGCTTACACCCGTTGTATTTGAACGTAAAGCTTATCACACCCGATCATCACGTGGTGTCTCGGCACGACGAACTTTCGCAACGGTGCATACTCAGGGAGAACACTTATACCTTGAAATTTAGTAAGGGATCATCTTATAATGCTACCATCGTTCTAAGCAAAATAAGAAGCATAATAAGATAAACATCACATGCAATCAAAATATGTGACATGATATGGCCATCATCCTCTTGTGCTTTTGATCTCCATCTTCAAAGCACCGTCATGATCACCTTTGTCACCGGCTTGACACCTTGAT
Source organism: Secale cereale (assembly GCA_902687465.1). Taxonomy (NCBI): domain Eukaryota; kingdom Viridiplantae; phylum Streptophyta; class Magnoliopsida; order Poales; family Poaceae; genus Secale; species Secale cereale. The sequence goes on from LR738710.1 coordinate 779,451,613, forward strand.
CTTCATCATAGCATCGTTGTCGTCTCGCCAACTATTGCTTCCACGACTATCGCTACCGCTTAGTGATAAAGTAAAGCAATTACATGGCGATTGCATTTCATACAATAAAGCGACAACCATATGGCTCCTGCCAGTTGCCGATAACTTTACAAAACATGATCATCTCATACAAAACCGTATAACTCATCATGTCTTGACCATATCACATCACAACATGCCCTGCAAAAACAAGTTAGACGTCCTCTACTTTGTTTGTTGCAAGTTTTACGTGGCTGCTACGGGCTTTAGCAAGAACCGTTCTTACCTACGCATACAAAACCACAACGATGTTTCGTCAAGTATGTGTTGTTTTAACCTTCACAAGGACCGGGCGTAGCCACACTTGATTCAGCTAAAGTGAGAGAGACAGACACCCGCCAGTCACCTTTAAGCAACGAGTGCTCGTAACGGTGAAACCAGTCTCGCGTAAGCGTACGCGTAATGTCGGTCCGGGCCGCTTCATCTCACAATACCGCCGAAGCAAAGTATGACATGCTGGTAAGCAGTATGACTAGTATCGTCCACAATCTCATTGTGTTCTACTCGTGCATATCATCTACGCATAGACCTGGCTCATGATGCCACTGTTGGGGAACGTAGTATTTTAAAATTTTCCTACGATCACGCAAGATCTATCTACCAGATGCATAGTAACGAGAGGGGAGAGTGTGTCTACGTACCCTCGTAGACCGGGAGCGGAAGCGTCAAGTGACGCGGTTGATGTTGTCGAACTTCTTCGCGATCCAACCGATCAAGCACCGAACGTACGGCACCTCCGCGTTCAGCACACGTTCAGCTTGATGACGTCCCACGAGCTCTTGATCCAGTTGAGCTTCACGGGAGAGTTTCGTCAGCACGACGGCGTGGTGACGGATATGATGTGTTCACCGGCGCAGGGCTTCGCCTAAGCTCCGCGACGGTACGACCGAGGTGTGATTCTGTGGAGGGGGGCATCGCACACGGCTAAAACAATTCAACTTGTGTGTCTTTGGGTGCCCCCCTGCCCCCGTATATAAAGGAGCAGGGGAGGGAGGCCGGCCAACCTCTCCTGGTGCGGCTAGGGAGGGAGTCCTACTAGGAATAGGATTGCAATCCTATTCCTAGTAGGATTCACCGAAAGGAAGAAGGGGGAAAGGAATAGGAGAGGTGGCGCCCCCCCAATCCTAGTCCAACTAGGATTCCTAGGTGGGGGCGCCGGCCAGCCCTATGGGCTGCCTCTCTCTCACGCTTTAGGCCCACTATGGACCATCCCCTCTCGTAGGGGGTTCCGGTAACCCCCTCCGGCATTCTCGATAAATCCGAAACTTTTCCGGTATACTTCCGGTGTCCGAATATAGCCGTCCAATATATCAATCTTTATGTCTCGGACATTCCGACACTCCTCGTCATGTCCGTGATCTCATCCGGGACTCCGAACTACCTTCGGTACATCAATACTCAAAAACTCATAATACCGATCGTCATCAAACGTTAAGCGTGCGGACCCTACGGGTTCGAGAACTATGTAGACATGACCGAGACTCATCTCTGGTCAATAACCAATAGCGGAACCTGGATGTTCATATTGGCTCCTACATATTCTACGAAGATCTTTTATCGGTCAGAACCGCATAACAACATACGTTGTTCCTTTTGTCAAACGGTATGTTACTTGCCCGAGATTCGATCGTCGGTATCTCTATACCTAGTTCAATCTCGTTACCGGCAAGTCTCTTTACTCGTTCCGTAACACATCATCTCGTGACTAACTCATTAGTCTTTTGCTTGCAAGGCTTATTATGATGTGTGTTACCGAGAGGGCCCAGAGATACCTCTCCGACACTCGGAGTGACAAATCCCAATCTTGATCTATGCCAACACCACGAATACTTTCGGAGACACCTGTAGAGCATCTTTATGATCACCCAGTTACGTTGTGATGTTTGATAGCACACAAGGTGTTCCTACGGTATTCGGGAGTTGCATAATCTCATAGTCATAGGAACATGTATAAGTCATGAAGAAAGCAATAGCAGTTAAACTAAACGATCATAGTGCTATGCTAACGGATGGGTCTTGTCCATCACATCATTCTCCTAATGATGTGATCCCGTTGATCAAATGACAACTCATGTCTATGGCTAGGAAACATAACCATCTTTGATCAATGAGCTAGTCTAGTAGAGGCATACTAGGGACATACTGTTTTGTCTATGTATCCACACATGTACTAAGTTTCCGGTTAATACAATTCTAGCATGAATAAAAGACATTTATCATGATATAAGGAAATACAAATAACATCTTTATTATTGCCTCTAGGGCATATTTCCTTCATCTATTAGCATTCGTTGACAAATCATGCACCTCTCAAAACTTGTTTTCATTCTGTTTGATTTAAGGATAGCACATGAGTTCTCCCTACTTCCCTAGAGCAGGGCCTATCTCTTAGTTTTAGGTTGAGTCAGTTATTCCTACTTCCTTCTATTCTTAAAGAGAGCAGACATTTGATGTTGACGAGGATTCATTCATATAAAGTTGCATTAAGATTTGTCATATCATATCCTTGTTGACATTATCATTTGATAAGTAAGTTGTTTGTCAAGCCCAGCTAAAGCAAACATCTTCCTTTGTGTTAACACTTTCACTTCTTGCCTAATAACATGTTCTTTCAAAAGCTTCAATTAATCTCATCAAAACATAAAGAGAAAGAGCAAAAGTAAAAGCTATTAGTTGTTCCTTGACCAAAGGACATGTTTGCCATGATTTGATGAGTTTCCTTAGCCCTACTTTCGATTATAAGTGTTACCACTCTTTTATATGGGCCTTATGAGTTGAAGATTGCTGTTGAGGATATTTGAGTTTGGTGAAGAAACTGTGATGCTTCTTGTCCGTATTCTATTTATCGACACTTCACTCTCTAAACTTGTGGACAGGTTTACCGAGCTCAGTATTCGCTTGGGGACAAGAGAGGTCTAAACTTGGGGGTGTTGATACGTTTAAAATGCATCACTATTTTATATCGTAATCCATTCTTATTCATTGATATATTTCACATTACGATGATGTTCTTATGTTGTTTTGGCCTATTATACACAGTTTGCAACTTTCCGGTGCCGAAGCAGTAGACGCAGGATTCAGCGGTAAAAAGTGGACGCTGAGTTGCTGAAGAAGAATACCTCCAAATTACCTGAAAATCGACGGAGGGTATTTTCTAGAAGGATCACGAAGATACGCAAAAGAGCAACCAGAGGGGGGCCACAGGGTGCCCAGGCGGCCACCTGGCGCGGCCCCCACCCTGGCCGCGCCGGGAGGGCGCCTGGAGCCCCTGGCCCACTCCAGGCTCTCCCCTCTGGCCTATATACTCCTCGTCATCCAGAAACCCTAAAAAGGAGAGAGTTTATGGAGTTCCGCCGCCGCTCCGTGGCGGAAACCTACAGAGAAGAAAAGCCATCTCCGGCGGGCAGATTCCGCCGGGGAGATCACCTCTCGGAAGGGGAGATCATTGCCATCGTCATCACCATCGTCACGGGCATCATCGAGATCATCATCAACATCATCCCCAACATCAGCACCATCTCCATCTTCATCCAATCTCATCTCACAATTGCAACTTGTATTGTAATCCGTACTATCTATCCTCTCTACTCTATCGGTGTTGATTACTACTTTGTGGTGAATGCTATTGAGTTTTGTTGGAGAAATATCATTGTGTCCAGATTGTTTATCATCCATCTATCTCCACTGATCATGGTCTCTTTTATGTCTTGTGAGTAGTTACTTTAGTTCTTGAGGACATGGGAGAAGTCTTGTTGTTAGTAGTCATATGATGTTGAAGTAATATGTGTTGTTTGATACTTAAGTTGTGTTGTTATTTTCCTAGTGGTGTTGTGTGAGTCGAACACTCAACACTTCGCCTTATTAAGGACCTAGGGGAATACATTGTGTACAAAGAATGCTTACGGTGGGTTGCCAGAGTGACAGAAACATGAACCCCACTTTGCACGCTTTTGCACAAGGGAACAATTGATCATCGATCGTATTGCTATGGTTAGGCTTTTGCCTTAAATACTATCTTGTATTTGCGGATGCTTGCAAGGTGTTTAATCATAAGAGTGCACTCATCTTAGTCTAGAGGGTGTACTAGCATAGATCCACCCACTCAACACTTATCAACACATCACATAGTACCGATACGGAATATGGCAAAAGCACATGACTACCTCTCCCGTGTGTCCTCAAGAACACTTTAGCCTTTATAAGTTCAGTTGCTAAGCCTCTCCTTTGATCAGAAAGGATTGGGCCACTTGTTACTCTCCAGTGCCTTTTACTTTGCTCGCTTTTACTTTCCTGTTGCTTATATCAAGAAAACCCCTAAAAAGTTATCTTTCAGTGCTTGCAGTTATTCCTTGCTCAGAATCACTTATCAATACCTTCTGCTCCTCGTTGGGTTCGACACTCTTACTTATCGAAAACGCTGCAATAGATCCCTTACGGTTGTGGGTCATCATGGAGCGAGCAACCAACTTATTGGAAATCATACATACCGATGTGTGCGGTCCAATGAGTGTTGTGGCTCGCGGAGGCTATCGTTATGTTCTCACCCTCACAGATGACTTGAGTAGATATGGGTATATCTACTTGATGAAGCACAAGTCTGAGACCTTTGAAAAGTTCAAGGAATTTCAGAATGAGGTTGAGAATCAACGTGACAGAAAAATAAAGTTCTTGCGATCGGATCGTGGGGGTGAATATTTAAGTCATGAATTTGGCACGCACCTTAGGAACTGTGGAATTGTTTCACAATTGACACCGCCCAGAACACCTCAGCGTAATGGTGTGTCCGAACTTCGAAATCGTACTCTGTTGGACATGGTGCGATCTATGATGTCTCTCACCGACTTACCGCTATCTTTTTGGGGCTATGCTTTAGAGACTGTCGCATTCACTTTAAATAGGGCTCCGTAGAAATCCGTTGAGACGACACCGTATGAACTTTGGTTTGGCAAGAAACCTAAGATGTCGTTTCTAAAAGTTTGGGGTTGCGATGCTTATGCCAAGAAACTTCAACCTGAGAAGCTCAAACCCAAATCGAAAAAATGCGTCTTCATAGGATACCCAAAGGAAAGGATTGGGTACACCTTCTACCTCAGATCCGAAGGCAAGGTCTTTGTTGCCAAGAATGGATCCTTTCTGGAGAAAGAGTTTCTCTCGAAAGAAGTAAGTGGGAGGAAAGTAGAACTTGATGAGGTGTCAGTCACCCCTCCCAAACCGGAAAGTAGCGCAGCGCAGGAAATTGTTCCTGAGGTGCCTGCACCGACAAGGGAGGAAGTTAATGATGATGATCATGAAGATACAGATCAAGTTACTACTGAAATTCGAAGGTCCACAAGGACACGTTCCGCACCAGAGTGGTACGGCAACCCTGTCATGGAAATCATGTTGTTGGACAACGGTGAACCTTCGAACTATGAAGAAGCAATGGCGGGCCCGGATTCCAACAAATGGCTTGGAGCCATGAAATCTGAGATAGAATCCATGTATGAAAACAAAGTATGGACTTTGGTGGACTTGCCCGATGATAGGCACGCCATAGAAAATAAATGGATATTTAAGAAGAAGACAGACACGGATGGTAATGTGACCATCTATAAGGCTCGGCTTGTCGCTAAGGGTTATCGACAAGTTCAAGGGATTGACTACGACGAGACTTTCTCTCCCGTAGCGATGCTGAAGTCAGTCCAAATCATGTTAGCAATTGCCGCATTCTATGATTATGAGATATGGCAAATGGACGTCTGATACGTCCAAAACGTATCTATAATTTCTGCTTGCTCCATGCCACTTTTGGGTGATATTGCTATGATATTCATACACTTCCATACACTTTTGATCATATTTGGACTAACTTACTAATCCAGTGCACCCCAGTGCCAGTTTCTGTTTTCGGCTGTTTTTGTATTTCAGGTTTTCACGTTTCGAGAACTGCCCAGAAAAATCCAGAAAAATTATATAAAAAATCAGCGAACCGGAAACAACACTGCGTCCGAAGGGCAGCCTGGGGGGGCCACAGGGGCTCCAGGCGCCCTGTGGGTACGCCCCCCTTGGGCCGCGCCGGGGGGGGGGGGCGCCTGGGCCCCCCGAGGCTCCCCCGGTGCCCTACTTTGGCATATATTTAAAGGGTTCCCCGTAACCCTCAGAACAGGACTTCTTTTCGCGATCCCATCTCTTTTCCGCCGCCGCCGCCGCTTCCAAGATCGGGAGCACCAGGAGAACTCTTCCCGGCACCCTACCGGAGGGGAGGATCACCACCGGGAGCTTCTCCACCACCATGGACGCCTCCCGGATGACTCGTGAGTAGTCTCCCTTGGACCATGAGTCCATGACCAGTAGCTATGTGATGTTCTCCTCCCGTTCTTGTGCTTCACTAATTAGTCCTCGTGAGCTGCCCTACATGATCAAGGCACCTATGTAATCCTTATGCTGTTGCTATGTTGAGTTTGCTGGGATCCGATGGATTATGAGATTATGTTCAGATTGATCTTGAGTAATATATTTGATTCACCTCTTTTATATTTTAGTTCATAAGTAATTCTTGCATGTTCTCCGTTGTTATTTATTGCTTTGGCCGAGTAATAGGTAGTGACTCCAAGAGGGAACGTTATGCTCGATTGTGGGTTCATGCCCCTCGATGACTAGCTTGAGTGACAGAAACATGAGTCTAGGGGATGTGCTGTTGCCACAAGGGGGAAAACAACGGTGCTTGTGCCCGCGGGTGCAAGGATTGTTTACTTTACGCAAAGTTCTTTTAATGCAGTTGGCTGTTGCATTGAGTTTACACTATGGGTGGCACTCGCAACTTAATACCAGCGAGATGTTCTGGATAAATATCTCAAGGTGGATGATTAGTAGTAGATGCAGATGGATTTCGGTCTACTTACTTTGGCGTACCGCCCATGCTTTGAACCTCAACCTTTCTTGCAATGTAATCAGCATTTGTATGCGCTCGTGGGTCCTGTCAATTGCCGAGCTATAATTTGTTACCTCACATAGTTGTTTTATCGTCTTTTGGGAGAGAGACATCACTAGTGAACATCATGAGACTCCGGTCCATATTACCATCATTGATCACATACAGTATTTACTTTTCGCTATTTTATTTACTATTGCAAAACACTATCTATCACTACTATCATTGCTTTTAACCCTTTGTGAACTACAAGGCCGGAGAGATTGACAACCTCTTTGTACTCGTTGGGAGCAAAGTTATTTGTATCTGTGTGCAGGTCCACGTTGATTGCTAATTGCGCCGTTAGCAGTTGACACCTACCTGTTGAACCTAGGAGTCTCTGGGGATTCGATCCTTGGCATCTTTGCTAGGGGAAAACACTTCTACTTACTGCATCTTACACCTTCCACTTGGGGTAACCAACGAGGGGTTCGAGGCCCATCAAGGAGTATTTTCTGGCGCCGTTGCCGGGGACTCCACTCTTCAGGATAGTGGAGTTGCATGCTATCTTTTACCTTTGCTTTTTAGTCTTGTTAGTTTACTTTTCAATTTTTTGCTTTAGTTCCTTTTATCGAAAATCACAAAAATAGTTATCTTGCTTGCTTGCTACTATGGGTTCCACCGAGAACACCAATTTATGTGACTTCACTAGTCACAACAACGATGACTTTATCAGCACACCTATCACTACACCTGCCACTTCAGCACCTTCATATGAAATTAAACCTGCTTTACTTAACTTAGTCATGAGAGAACAATTCTCCGGTGCTGGAGATGATGCTGCTTTACACTTGAACAACTTTGTAGAACTTTGTGATATGCAAAAGTACCAAGAAATAGATGGTAATATTGTTAAGCTTAAGCTTTTTCCTTTCTCCTTGAGAGGAGGAGCTAAAATTTGGTTTCAGTCTTTGCCTAGAAATAGCATAGATTCATGGGACAAGTGCAAAGATGCTTTTATCGGAAAATACTATCCACCTGCTAAAATTATCCAACTTAGAAGTAACATTATGAATTTTAAACAATTGGATAATGAACACGTTGCCCAAGCTTGGGAACGTATGAAGTCTCTTATCAAAAACTGCCCTACTCACGGTTTGACTACTTGGATGGTTATCCAAACTTTTTATGCAGGCTTGAACTTTACCTGGCGGAACTTGTTAGATTCGGCCGCGGGAGGAACTTTTATGTCAACTACACTTGGTGCTGCCACAAAGCTTCTCGATGAGATGATGACCAACTATTCCCAATGGCACACCGAACACGCTCCAACAGGTAGGAAGGTAAACTCTGTCGAGGAGATTTCCTCCCTCAATGAAAAAGTTGACTTGATTATGTCTCTACTTTCGAAGCAATCTACTGTTGATCCTTGTGATGTTCCTTTAAATTCTTTGATTGCTCAAGAACAAGTAGATGTGAACTTTATCTCTAGAAATAATTTTAACAACAATGCTTATAGGAGTAACTTTGGTAACAATCCTAGACCGTTCCCCTCTAACTCTTATGTGAACAACAATGCTTATCCTAGTACCAAGAACTTCAATACTGAACTAGAGACCATGCTTAGAGATTTCATCACTACCCTAAAAGCCTTTAATAAGAATGTAGAAGAGAAACTACATAAACTAGATGATCTTTCTTTTAAGGTAGACCAGTTAGCCAATGAGTTAAAATTGCTAAAAATTGAAACTTCTCCACTTAAGGAGAGGGAAGTCATCCCTATTAATGCTACTCAAGTACAAATTAATGAAAATATTAGGATGATGGCTAAGCTTAAAGAAAGATGGGCTAGAGAAAGGGAGGAAGAGGAAAGAATTAAGAGCCTTCCTACCCACCACACTGTTGCTACTATCCAAGTTATGGAGGATGTTCACACTCTTAGCACCCAATGTACTCCTGGTCCCAATGGACCTATTAATGGTGATGCTATAGAAACTACCAAACAGGTGAGCCTTAAGGACACCACTACCACTTTACTTGATGCTCGTGACCTTGATTTTGATAATTGCACTCTTACAGAAGTTATTGATTTCCTTCACAAAATGTCTAGAGATCCCCGCACTAGCACGCTTAACCTTGCCTTCACAGAGCATATCACTAATGCTCTCATCAAAGCTAGGGAGGAGAAACTTAGAGAAGAAGCCTCCATACCTAGAAAGTTAGAAGATGGTTGGGATCCTATGTTAAAAATTTACTTGAATGACTTCTCTTGTTATGCATTATGTGATGTTGGTGCTAGTACCTCTGTTATGCCCAAAAGGATATATGATATGCTTAAATTGAAATCTTTTAATTCTTGTTCTTTTGGTAATGCTCTCGTTGATTCTTCCATAAAGAAACCTTTGGGGAGGATCGACGATGTTCTTATTGTTGTCAATGATAGTTATGTGCCCGTTGATTTTACTATTATGGATATTGAATGTGATCCTTCATGTCCAATTATTTTGGGACGTCCCTTTTTGCGCACCGTTGGTGCTGTCATTGACATGAAAGAGGGTAATATAAAATTTCAGTTTCCTCTCAAGAAAGGGATGGAACACTTCCCTCGTAAGAAGGTCAAGTTACCTTTTGAGTCTGTTGTACGGGCTAGCTATTCTTTTACTCTTGATAAAACTTGATCTATGCATTATGCCTAGCTTAAAGGCATAAAAGAAAGCGCTTCTGGGAGGCAGCCCACATGAATAAAATATTTTTGCTTTTGTTGTGTCTTGATGTTGTTTACTGCTGTAGCATCATCATTGTATCTTTGCTTTTCATATTTGTGCCAAGTATAGCCTCTGATTGCTAGAAAGTTCAAAAGTTGCGAGGTGCTGTCCAGGAAACAGATTCTGTCCTTGGATAGAAAAATTCGTATAAATCACCGGATCATCTTTTTGGTCTGAATTTTTTCGACATCGTTCTCTATATAATTTTCTTTCGTGCGTCAGTTCTGAGTTTTTTGATTTGAGTTGCAGAAGTATCCCGAACAGGTCAATTACTGCCTGCTGTTCTGTTTTTCACAGATTCTGTCCTGTTTTGCCTTACCTTCACTTTGCAAATTGAGAACTTGCTTTTTCTTTGCAAAAACCTTTTGGCAATCTTGAGAAACAGTAGAACTTCAAGAATATCCTTATTTCCAGCAAGGTATAATTATTTTATTAAGGGTACTAACCTCGCTAATCAGATTATGATGAGTTATGTATGAAGGGAGTTTTCAAGTGTGCGAGGGAAGATGATAAAAAGATTCAGGAGTGTCAAGCGCTCAAGCTTGGGGATGCCCCCGTGCACCCCCAAGAAATATTCAAGGAGACTCAAGCGTCTAAGCTTGGGGATGCCCCCGTGCATCCCCTTCTCCATCAATATTATCAGTTCGTCTTTCGTTCCGCTATATTTTTATCACTTCATGTGTTATGTGCTATGCTTGGAGCGTCTTGCTTTTAGTTTTCCTCTTAGTTTTTCATAACGAGTCGGAACCCAGCATTCCCTTATGTGGGACAGAAACACGCTCCACCTCTACCTAGAACATTACATAGAATTTTCATGTCTATCTATGTTGTGTGTGTTCTTTGTCTTTAAATAGCTACTATCGTGCTTTGCTCTTAGTATTCATGCTTATCTTTTCAAGAGCTTTTATTTAGTTGGTTGCTTGAACTCTCTTTAATTGCCATGCTCACCTTATTAAGAGAGTTTGCTTCTGTTGCATGGGTTAATGTGTCTATGATAAAGATGCTACTTTCATGATGGTGCTTAGTAGTTCAGGTTTTCTTTTGGTTAATCTCAAATAGCTGGGGGGTTCCCAATGTGTTATTGGAGTACCAACTTGGTTTGTTTACCTATGATGTGGTATGGTCTAGTAATATCTTCCTTCGAGAATTTATTTTGATTGACTTGGCGTATGCTCACGCATATTCAAGACTGTAAAGAAAGTCTGTCAAGCCTTGATGATCTTTTGTTTCGTAGTAGTGATATAACTACCATGCCTGATTCAATATTGCTTTGTCGCTCTGCATGATTATGACCGTCATTGCTCTCTTAGTTGGTCGCTCCCAGTCTTTTGCTAACCTCCACCTGCACTAAGAAAATTAACCATGCAATACATAGCTCATGGGAAAGTAGCCTAAAAACTATTGTGGTAAAGAATATGTTGCCTATGTATCTTATTTCTTATGAGTTGCTTGCTGAGCGGTAACCATGTTTCTGGGGACGCCATCAACTATCACACTTTTGTTGAATATCATGTGAGTTGCTATGCATGTTCGTCTTGTCTGAAGTAAGGGTGATTTACCGTGGGTTGAATTAATATGCATATTGTTAGAGAAGAACATTGGGCCTCCAACCAAAGCCATGCATCATGGTGGAAGTTTTAGCATGGACCTTAATCCTCAATCTCTCATGAGAATATGCTTATGCATTAAAGATGAGTCCATCATCTATTTTCTATGTTGTCCCGGTATGGATGTCCTCAAGTTGAGATCTATCAAAAACGAGAAATCAAATGCGATCTATCTCCTTGGACCTTTGTACAGGTGACATAGAGGCACCCCTTTGTGACACTTGGTTAAAACATATGCAATGCAATGATAACCCATGGGGATCCGAGCTAATTAGGACAAGGAGCGAGCACTATTAGTATTCGATGCATGAGGCTTGCAACTTATAGGATGTTTTATGCATGACACATATGAAGTACTACTACCGTTGACACAATTGCTTCCATGTTTCAAAATAAAAAGCTCTAGCACTTCGAGCACCAACTACTGAGAGCATGATTGTTATTCTGAGTGTAATGTGCATTGTCCGAAAGTAGCATTGTCTTTTGCATGATTGTGATATCGTTTATTCTGAAATGATTGTATCTAGTCATCACTTAAACCTTGAAGGTGCCCCTGCACTTATGTTTTGCATCACTAAAGGGGGCAAGCTAGATATCACTTTATCATATTTGCACGTCATGTTCATTGCAAATCTTTTTGATGTTTCAGTTTCATGTTGGAAAACTTTCAGTCATTTGTGATTTTCTCTTGAGGCAACTTAATTACTTTAGAATCATTGTCTCAGTAAGCTTTTGTCATATGACTATGAGAAAGTCCTATATGGTTAATAGCATGTCACCACAGAAATTATTTTTGTTATCATTTACCTACTCGAGGACGAGCAGGAATTAAGCTTGGGGATGTTGATACGTCCAAAAACGTATCTATAATTTATGCTTGCTCCATGCCACTTTTGGGTGATATTGCTATGATATTCATACACTTCCATACACTTTTGATCATATTTGGACTAACTTACTAATCCAGTGCACCCCAGTGCCAGTTTCTGTTTTCGGTTGTTTTTGTATTTCAGGTTTTCACGTTTCGAGAACTGCCCAGAAAAATCCAGAAAAATTATATAAAAAATCAGCGAACCGGAAACAACACTGCGTCCGAAGGGCAGCCTGGGGGGGCCACAGGGGCTCCAGGCGCCCTATGGGCGCCCCCCCCCCCCTGGGCCGCGCCGGGGGG
>LR738710.1:779464159-779493365 GCA_902687465.1 Secale cereale
GGATCCGATGGATTATGAGATTATGTTCAGATTGATCTTGAGTAATATATTTGATTCACCTCTTTTATATTTTAGTTCATAAGTAATTATTGCATGTTCTCCGTTGTTATTTATTGCTTTGGCCGAGTAGTAGGTAGTGACTCCAAGAGGGAACGTTATGCTCGATTGTGGGTTCATGCCCCTCGATGACTAGCTTGAGTGACAGAAACATGAGTCTAGGGGATGTGCTGTTGCCACAAGGGGGAAAACAACGGTGCTTGTGCCCGCGGGTGCAAGGATTGTTTACTTTACGCAAAGTTCTTTTAATGCAGTTGTCTGTTGCATTGAGTTTACACTATGGGTGGGACTCGCAACTTAATACCAGCGAGATGTTCTGGATAGATATCTCAAGATGGATGATTAGTAGTAGATGCAGATGGATTTCGGTCTACTTACTTTGGCGTACCGCCCATGCTTTGAACCTCAACCTTTCTTGCAATGTAATCAGCATTTGTATGCGCTCGTGGGTCCTGTCAATTGCCCAGCTGTAATTTGTTACCTCACATAGCTGTTTTATCGTCTTTTGGGAGAGAGACATCACTAGTGAACATCATGAGACTCCGGTCCATATTACCATCATTGATCACATACACTATTTACTTTTCGCTATTTTATTTACTATTGCAAAACACTATATATCACTACTATCATTGCTTTTAACCCTTTGTGAACTACAAGGCCGGAGAGATTGACAACCTCTCTGTACTCGTTGGGAGCAAAGTTATTTGTATCTGTGTGCAGGTCCACGTTGATTGCTAATTGCGCCGTTAGCAGTTGACACCTACCTGTTGAACCTAGGAGTCTCTGGGGATTCGATCCTTGGCATCTTTGCTAGGGGAAAACACTTCTACTTACTGCATCTTACACCTTCCACTTGGGGTAACCAACGAGGGGTTCGAGGCCCATCAACGTCAAAACGGCATTCCTTAATGGTTTCCTCAAGGAAGAGCTGTATATGATGCAGTCGGAAGGTTTTGTCGATCCAGAGAATACTAACAAGGTATGCAAGCTCCAGCGCTCGATCTACGGGCTGGTGCAAGGATCTCGGAGTTGGAATATTCGCTTTAATGATGTGATCAAAGCGTTTGGCTTTATACAGACTTGGGGAGAAGCCTGTATCTACAAGAAAGTGAGTGGGAGCTCTGTAGCATTTCTCATATTATATGTGGATGACATATTGCTGATGGGAAATGATATAGAATTCTTGGAGAGCATAAAGGCCTACTTGAATAAGAGTTTTTCAATGAAGGACCTTGTAGAAGCTGCTTACATATTAGGCATCAAAATCTATAGAGATAGATCAAGACGCCTCATTGGTCTTTCACAAAGCACATACCTTGACAAGATATTGAAGAAGTTCAATATGGATCAGTCCAAGAAGGGGTTCTTGCCTGTTTTGCAAGGTATGAGATTGAGCACGGCTCAGTCCCCGACCACGGCAGAAGATAGAGAAAAGATGAGTGTCATTCCCTATGCCTCAGCCATAGGTTCTATCATGTATGCCATGCTGTGTACCAGACCTGATGTGAACCTTGCCATAAGTTTGGTAGGGAGGTACCAAAGTGATCCCGGTATGGAACACTGGACAGCGGTCAAGAACATCCTAAAGTACCTGAAGAGGACTAAGAATATGTTTCTCGTTTATGGAGGTGACGAAGAGCTCGTCGTAAAGGGTTACGTCGATGCTAGCTTCGACACAGATCTGGATGACTCAAAGTCACAAACCGGATACGTGTATATTTTGAATGGTGGAGCAGTCAGCTGGTGCAGTTGCAAGCAGAGCGTCGTGGCGCATTCTACATGTGAAGCGGAGTACATAGCTACTTGCGAAGCAGCACAAGAAGGAGTCTGGATGAAGGAGTTCATCACCGACCTAGGAGTCATTCCAAGCGCGTCAAGCCCAATGACTCTCTTCTGTGACAACACTGGAGCTATTGCCATTGCCAAGGAGCCCAGGTTTCACAAGAAGACCAAGCACATCAAGCGCCGTTTCAACTCCATCCGGAATTATGTTCAAGATGGAAACATAGATATTTGTAAAGTGCATACGGATCTAAATGTCGTAGACCCGTTGACTAAACCTCTTCCACGGGCAAAACATGATCAACACCAGAACTCTATGGGTGTTCGATTCATCACAATGTAACTAGATTATTGACTCTAGTGCAAGTGGGAGACTGTTGGAAATATGCCCTAGAGGCAATAATAAAAGGATTATTATTATATTTCCTTGTTCATCATAATTGTCTATTATTCATGCTTAAATTGTATTGTACGGAAACAGCGATACATGTGTGAATACATAGACCACAACGTGTCCCTGGTAAGCCTCTAGTTACTAGCTCGTTGATCAACAGATGGTCACGGTTTCCTGACCATGGACATAGGATGTCATTGATAATGGGATCACATCATTAGAAGAATGATGTGATGGACAAGACCCAATCCTAAGCCTAGCACGAGATCGTATAGTTCGTAATGCTTAAGCTTTTCCAGTGTCAAGTATTTGTTCCTTAGACCATGAGGTTGTGCAACTCCCGGATACCGTAGGAATACTTTGGGTGTGCCAAACGTCACAACGTAACTGGGTGACTATAAAGGTACGCAACGGGTATCTCCGAAAGTGTATGTTGAGTTGGTACGAACCGAGACTGGGATATTGTCACTCCGTATGACGGAGAGGTATCTCTGGGCCCACTCGGTAAGACATCATAATGAGCTCAAAGTGACTAAGGAGTTAGTCACGGGATGATGGATTACGGAACAAGTAAAGAGACTTGCCATGACGAGATTGAACAAGGTATCGGGCATACCGACGATCGAATCTCGGGCAAGTACCGTACCGATAGACAAAGGGAATAACATATGGGATTGAGTGAATCCTTGACACAGTGGTTCATCCGATGAGATCATCGAGGAACACGTGGGAACCAACATGGGTATCCAGATCCCACTATTGGTTATTGACCGGAGAGTCGTCACGGTCATGTCTACGTGTCTCCCGAACCCGTAGGGTCTACACACTTAAGGTTCGGTGACGCTAGGGTTGTAGAGATACATGCACACGGAAACCCGAATGTTGTTTGGAGTCCCGGATGAGATCCCGGACGTCACGAGGAGTTCCGAAATGGTCCGGAGGTAAAGAATGATATATAGGAAGTCCAGTTTCAACCATCGGGATAGTTCCGGGGGTCACCGGGAGTGTCCCGGGACCATCGGAGGGGTCCCGAGGGTCCATCGGGTGGGGCCACCCATCCCCGAGGGCCCCGTGGGCCGCAAGGGGAAGGGGGCCAGCCCCTGGTGGGCTGGCGCACCCACATGGGCCCCCCTCCATGCGCCTAGGGTTGAAACCCTGGGGGGTGGGGGCGCCCCCTATGCCTTGGGGGGGGGGCAAGTTCTCCCCCCTGGCCGCCGCCCCCCTAGGAGATTGCATCTCCTAGGGCCGGCGCCCCCCTGGCCCCCTATATATAGTGGGGGAGAGAGGTCAGCCGCACCCCAAGCCTCTGGCGCCTCTCCCCCCGTCACACCTCTAACTCCTCCCGCAGGGCATCGGCGTAGCCCTGCAGCTTTTCCTGTTGCATCCACCACCACGCCGTCGTGCTGCTGGATCTCCGTCAACCTCTCCTCCCCCCTTGCTGGATCAAGAAGGAGGAGACGTCGCTGTACCGTACGTGTGTTGAACGCGGAGGTGCCGTCCATTGGCGCTGGGATCATCGGTGACGAGGATCACGAAGAGTACGACTCCATCATCCACGTTCCTTCGAACGCTTCCGCACGCGATCTACAAAGGGTATGTAGATGCACTCCTTTATGCTCGTTGCTAGATGACTCCTTAGATTGATCTTGATGAAGCTAAGGAAATTTTTTGAATTCTGCTACGTTCCCCGACACATGGGGCGAGGAGGAAGTGGAGCAATGGATGGGAAGAGAAGGAACATGAGCAAGGGAAGAGGAAGGGGGTCCAGAGAAGGAGAGGACATAAAAGGAGGGGATCTAGTGGCAGAGGACATGGGGAGGTGTAGAGGAGGGGCTCCGGTGGCATGGGAGTGATGGGATGAGAAGAGGAGGAGGATGATGATGATCAGGAGGAGATGTGACGATAGAGCAGGGGAAGAGGAGAAGGGTAAGGAGTGACATCAGGGAGCTTGGTCCGAGCAGTGGAGATGGGGCGATAGAGGAGGGTTGTGGTGGCCATGGGAGAAGGGGATAGGACGGGCTTCTGAGATGGGGTAGCACAGAAGGGTCATGACCACAATGGGAGGATGGGAATGAGCCGTTGCAAGGGGTTATACGTGTCGGAGGAGGAGGAGGAAGAGGAAAGTCGGGGAGGGGAGGTTATCAGCGTCGTTGTCATCGTCCTTTGCTTATGTGGTCCTGCGAAGAAAGAAGGAAGAATCGAAGTGTTACCTTCTGTGAGACTTGGTTAGTTCTAGCTAAATCAGTGTGAGATATTATGGTAACATGGGAGGGGAGGCCGCGTGCGACCGATCTTGTTGTATATTTAATCGATTTACGTATGTTGCTTCCATGTGCATCCCAAATAGTCAAACTGAGATGGGAATACCAAATCCAGTTCAGGACCCTCATAGTGACTTCTAAATGCAGCCTTAGCAAAGTAGTGGTCGTAGCACACAATTGTCTTTTTAAGGACATAGCACCACCATGTTCATCATTAGGATGCACACAACCATCTTTAGTTAAAGTGCAAAAGTAATAGGTCTCAACAAAAATAGAAACGAAGACCACAACTGGTTGATAAGAAGATTATATGACTCAACTGCATACATTCTTATCGACTCGCCAGCCAAACCGGTCGAATAAATATCCGCTACCATCTCCAAACGGTTGCACCCCAAGGTCATGTGCTCATGAGCATCCAAGCGATGAAGTAATGACCCCATACAGATTGACACATTGGTCTTCAAGATAACCAACATTATTTTGTTGGAGAAAGTGATCCATTAAAATTACAATCATTTCAAAAAATTTCAAAAATTTCCATACCAGGGCCGAAACTCCCAATTGGAGGTATCCCTGAATGTTTAGGTGGATACCAACGACCAGTTCCCAAAAACATTTGTGATACATGTTGATGATGGTAGGTAATATGCTACAAGGACCGTACAACAAATCAAAATGACCAACAAGCAAGAGATAAAATGATGATGAATTGTTTTTTCTTGGTCATAAGGGCAAATTAACTAACATCCTTGACACTTTTTGTTTTCTGGATTATCCTTGGTGAGGATCACTTTCCTTTGTAAGAGCCATATTTTTTCCTTGGTGAGGATCACTTCTCTTCGACCCAATAGTAACAATGTCTCCATACGTATACCTGATGGTAGACACGCCATTTGTATTTAATATACATCAAGATACATCATATATTTATTATATGTTGACATACGTCAACATGCGCATCCAAGGGAACCACACTGTTCATTTTCCGCTCATTAAAGCCCTTCAAAAGTGAATGTTTAAGAGCATGGTTAATAATATAGTCAGCTGCTCGCTATATGATGTTGCCATGTCACATATAGCCAAGCTTATAGTCAACAAGTACAATAGCTAGATATAAATATGTACTACTTTGTTGATACATGGTCCACCCCACTCTCTCACAAAGTACATAGGAGCACGTGCTGCAGCCGGCTGTTAACTAGTAGCCCGCTTCTCTTCTCTCTCCTCTTCTCTCTCTTCCAAGTAAGGAAAAATATAATATTTAATGTCTTACAACCCGCCTACATCACCTTATTGTACTTGCTCTAAAGCTATCATCCTGAAGATTGAATTTATAATGAATTCTTTCATGTGCACCACACTATAAAAGAGTTAGACATTGGAGAGCAAGTGGATTGTCTCCCAACCAGGTGTCTTCCCAAGCTCGTAGATTAACCATCACAAACCTCAAAAGAACCTCTATTAAAAAATACCTGACCTTCCAGAGCGGTGAATCAGTAGGCCATGCCCAGGGCCGACCCTAGGGGCGGGAGGGGAGCTGCCCCGCCACCATAGTAGCTCATGGCTGGCCCAGGGTGAAAGCAAGGATGAACAATCTCTAGTGGCATGTACACATGAAGGGCCATAGGCACGTAGATGCGAGTAGCCCACTAGCCCAGGATGGACAATCTCTAGAAGTTGCAATAGCTAGTTTTCCTTCCGATGATCACCATAACTTCCGTGCTGTCGTTGGACAAAACTTCGCTCTTCGATCTAGCAATCTCCCACCCATGTACTTACTTTACCCTTCTCCTTTTCTATCTCACTGACTCCTTCCAAATTCAGTTTCCCAAAACCCTAATCGACAACCACGATGGCATGCAGCAAGAGACCAACACCTACTGCCCTCTAGTGACATTCAACGTGTACGAACCCCTCATGCCTCCCTCCCGTCTCTTCTAGTCAAGTGCCCGCATCAATCAAATCCTCCTCACAGCTTCTGTCAGTTCGCCATAGTCCCTGGTAGGATCGTTTCTCAACAACCAAGTCGTGCATAATTTCCATCCTCTTAAATTGAATGGATATGTACCACATCTAATATATGCATGTTTAATTCTAAATTGTAATTAGATTTTGTTTTCTAATTCTGTTATTTTCCAGGATTGAGAGATATATTATCTGAAATATGCATCTAGCAAGTTCATATTTCCTAGATAAATTGTTGGATGATACCAATAGCGTGTGCATGTGATCACTCACTATGTTGCATCGAACTTGCTAACTTACCGTGGAAAAACACTCATAGTTGTGTCTTGGTAGAAACCTAATTAAAATATGACTAACACCGAGTACACCAATATAAAACACTAAATTTAATGGTACAATGTATAGATTACTCCCCCATTTAAAATATAGTGTATCTTCGATTTTTTCAGAGTTAACAAATTATTAACATGTAAAATAGTAAATTAATACCATTGAATTCATCCAAAAAATATACGAAATGGCTTCACACACGACACGAACTGCACAATCTGTGAACGATACACTGTGCATGCATCAGCTAACACAAAAAACAAACTGCCTCCTGCATGTACGTGCGCTTTTGATGCTGCCACATGGGATCGTGCACACATCGGCTGCAATTTCATCGTGTGTATGGCATCACTCAAAAATATACTCCCTCCTTCCCAAAATGTTGGGCGTATTAGCTTTTTCATGCAATCTCATAATATTAGGCGTAGACTATACTTCCTCTCTTTTTCTCATACAGTCAAGGATCCCTATTTTTATGAAAAATAAAACAAATCAAGCCCGATGGGTCTCTCGTGCTGTTAGCTCATGTGAAAACCTGTACGATGGCTCACGTAATAAACCAACGATCGACCTGCGTCAATCTTCGTGCTGGAATAATACTCCTAACAATATGGGAAGGAGTGACTATTTGTATATGATATATATTCAGTGTTACAAATATGAATACATCTCTCTACAAACTTGAACAAAAATTGTGCAGCTTTACTTTTGAAAACACCAATATGTGGAAGAAAAAACTAGAGTAACTGCAAATCATGACCTAGCAGAAATTGTGACGCACGCTTCTCTCCTCCAAAGGAAAAGGCGGTTAGCGTTCCTGTCGTCATAGTCGGCACTGCACATCGGCCTCTTCTCCCGTGGCCTTAGGCCATAGGGTGCAGTGGACCTAAGCCTTCGTCGGTGGGAGGACTTCGTTTTTAAATGTTTCTTTAAGTTTTGTTAGGGCTTATGTTCTTTTGAGAAAGGCGAAATGACGTCGGTTTTGTGAAGATGGAATAAGATTCTCCCGTTCCCGCGGTGCCATCTAGCATCGTCGAATTACGTGTCGACGTATACAAATGAAATTTTGCTACAGTTCCGTAGCAGAAATCTGGATGCCCACGACATTGAGTTTGTCCACATTGAAGTGGGTTCGGAGTCCTAGATTTTGCAAACTCCCATGTGTCTCCATGGGCCCCAACCCGTTTGCATGTGATGTACTTTGCAAATTTATTACGGCGCTCCTCCAGGAGTACTAGTATGTGCACTTTGGAGTAATCTTCCCACGGTAAAATCAGTTAAGGAGTCAAAACACAATACTGTTTGTTCGGCTTTGGTGAGGAAGAGACGATGATGAGGGTGTGCCTTCGGTTCGCTCCAACTTTAGTACATGTTGTCGTCGCTAAGTGGTTTATGGTTCTGAATGTATTTTTTTTTTCTGTAGTTCTTTGTAGTAGATCAGAAGTTTTCCAAAAAAAAACAACAACCAACGATTCAAAACAATAAAGGTACTTCAATCTTAACGATATGCAAAATAAGGTAATCCGATGAACAAATACATGTGAATTTGGTAAAACAAATCTTGCATGCACGTAATTGCTACTAGTACAACACCGTACACATCACCAGTGTAAATCCTAGCCATCGGTCCATTTATTTTTCTGACGGCAATCCTAACCATGGATCTAAATTCAACGAGAAGTTGAACCATCAAGATCGCCGGCCGGAGTGCCGGTCTCAGTCTCTCAGACCGCACTGGTAGCCATCTTCGTCCCTCCTTCCTCCTCGCGGCTACCTTCGCCATCCTCGGCGACGAGCCCGTCGCCCTCCTCCTCCCTATCCCACTCCTTGTAGACGTCGAGGAAGTAGAGCGTGCAGACCATGGCGGCGCATGCGACGAACATGGGGATGGGCCCGAAGAGCCAGAGGAACACCGGGCATGAAAAGTAGAATGCGCGGACGCCGAGCGACCAGAAGTAGCTGCCGCGGTTGAGTGTGGAGGTGACGTAGTCGATGGCGAGGCCGGGGCGGCGATGGCGGTGCGCCTGGAGCGGCACGTTGACGAGGATGCCTGTGTGGCTGTAGTACCGGATGGACTGCACGTTGAGGAGGAACGCCACCAGGAAGCAGACGAGGATGGCCAGGAACTTGACGGACAGCGCCGCCTGCCCCGCCGCGCCTAACACGATGTTGTTCTTGCTGTTGTTCTGGGCGGGGCTGGCGGTGCCGGAAAAGAGGCCGTGGGCGGCGCCGCTGGCCATGAGGGCGGCGACGAGGGAGCTGAGGGTGATGGCGACGGAGGCGAGCACCGAGGAGGCCATGATGGCGTTCCGCATCGTCTGCACCGCTAGCACGGCGTGCTTCCCCGAGGGGTCCTCCATGATGTGGCGCACCCAGATGCGGCGGTTGATGGCGTTGATGCCGATGACGGTGGTGGCCGGGCGTCGCCGGATGCGGAGGAGGAGCCACACGTGGTACCCGACCATCACCGCCAGACCCAGAGGCACCAGCACGTAGTCCAGGCGCTGCTCCGACTTGCTGTCCATTGCTTTTGCTCCTCCTGCCGCTCCTGCTGCTACACAAGAGGCCTACAGTATGTACTGACTACAGTAGGTACTAGCTGAGCTGCGGAGGAGTGCACTAAATACACGTATATAACTAGTACTAGGAGCTAAGAGTACTAGGAATTTATTTGTCAATTAAATCTCACATGGAAATTGGCAACGTCTTGGACTTTGCACTTATTTTCGTATGCGAGGAAATATATAGATGACTATAATATATAGACGTATATAGACATTTTAAGGTTTTAAATATAGGATTTTTATCATTTATGCCATTGGTTGTGTCTCACTATTCAGTTTACCATTAGAAGTTACAACTACTCAAAAATATCATCGATCCGTGAGATGCTTGCTCAAAAATGCAATTAGGTATCTAAAAAACTAGATGACCCCCCGCGCGTTGCTGCGGGACTTTGTTGTCATGAAGATGATAATGATTGTAATTTCTTTGTTGTCGGAAGTCGTGGGGTAGAGGTGACAGTGTAGGGTGGTGAGTAGGAGAAGAGGCGGAGGACTCCACACGCGCCGGCCTCTACTGCGACGTACATAGCGGTCTCGTCGGCGCCCATCAATACGGCAGCAAGCCATGCGCTGGATTTGGAAGCCTTGGCGTCGGATGCCTCATCGTCTAGACGTCGACAATGATGCGATGCACTGTGTCGCTTGGCGATGACACGGAAAGCGTCCGGCGTCCCAATCGAGACATTAGTGGACGGTGGTGAGCACGTGAGAAGAGGGTGGAGGACTCTGTGTGTGCTGACCCCGCTGCGACGTACTACAACACAGGCTCCCGACGTCCATCAATTCAACACGGTAGCAAGCAACGGCTGAAATCGGACGCCTCGGCGTTGCCCAGGATGGGACGGCGTCACCGGGTTGGATGGAGGCAAGTGACGCGGTGTGGCCAGCCGCTGAGTATCATGCGACGGACCGTATGAGCGTCCTGAGATCGCCTGCTGGGAGATCGACCGGATATCCACTGGCGATCAGGCGACTGAGCAGCTGCTCTGTGGTCTTGTCGATTGCCAGTGCTACTGATCGGTGGGGGTGGATTCGGCAGCTGAAACTTGCTTTATATTGGAGAATACGACTCATTCATGAAGGGGCAGAAGACGAATGTGACCAGGAAATTCAACCGGCAAGGGTGATGTGAGGCAATTATGGAGAAGATAGAGAGACCGGATGGAGAGATAATCGTCAGTTCCTCTGCCAAACTAAATACGCGGCTGGATTAGACTACCCATAGTGGGAGTAACATAGGTAGTAACATCACACATATCTAGATAAAAAAGATGATGTGGCAAGCAATAAATGAAGAAAGAGAGGCATGTGGTAACATAGCTAGTTACTACTAGTATGAGTAACATCACACATATCAAGGTAAGATGAGTCTATGGCCTAATAAATGAAGTCTTCCATGTTACCACACATATGTTACTCCCCACTATAGAGGTAGTAACATAGAGTAGTAACATGGGCATGTTACTACTCTATGTTACTACCCATTATGGCTAGTCTTATGGAGAAGACAGAAAGGCCGGAGGGAGGGGTAGTCGTCAGTGCTTCCGCCCAACTAAATACCCGGCTGAAGTGGTAATTAATAGTTTAATACCCGATGAAATGCTGCATGTCTCATGACTGGGTGGGATGCAGAATTGTTGACGTGGCTACTAATGTGTATATCCTGCACGGAAAGAGAAATGATGTAGTGGAGAAGTGGCACATTGCTGATGTGGATAGTGTGCATGGTGAGAAAATAGGGAGTAGTGGGAAGCAACTTCTTAAGAATGGTAGATGTCATCGTTCCATTAGAAGTTTGCTAAAAAATGCCATTAGACATTGTTGTTTTCACGTCAAACCCGTTGATCATGTTATATGACAAAAATAAATCTAGACTCACATGTCCATTCCCTCTATCTCACAATGATAAGTGTGGCCTCATTTGTCAGGAGTAACCAACTAATAATTTTACGGGAAAAATGTTGTTGGGATCAAATAGGCCCCACACTTTATTGTAGTGAGATAGAAGAAGAACTGGCATGTTGGTTCATAGGTATTTATGTCATTATAACATAGCAAAAGAGATTTGAGATCACAACAATGGTGTCCAGTGGCATTTTTGAGTATGTGTCTAAGGAAGCGATGGCATTTTTGAGCGCTTGAAATTTCTAGTGGCAAAACTGAGTAGTGGGACACAACCGGTGGTATAAATGATAAAAACCCTTAAATATAAGTCTTTTTAAACATAGTAAATGGACTACAATATATAGATGTATATAGACATATTTTAGAGTGTAGATTCACTCATTTTGCTCCGTATATAGTCACTTAATGGAATCTTTGGAAATGATTCCCTTTTCCCATTTCCCCTCCCGGGCCGCTCGCGTGGGCGGCTCCGGATGGAAAACCCTAGCCCCAAGCGCCCCTTCTCCCCGAGACTTCCCGGACGTCGCCGGCGGCGGCGGCGGTGGTGGCGGCGCCCGGCCGCCAAAGGTGGCGGGCAAGATCTGCAAGCCCTGACGTGGCTCCTTCGTGCGGGGGAGCGTTGTCTTGCGGGCGTCGGGGCGGCTGGCGGATCTGGTGCGGCGGCGCACGGGGGAGAGCACTGGAGGAGAAGGAGCACGGTCGCGAGGTGGAGAGGGGCGGCGGTCTTCCTCGACCGCCGGTGCGTGTGTCAAAGGCCACATCACGGGGTCCCTGGAGGCTGCGGATCTCGGCACGGAGTGGTGGCCGGGTGCGGCGGCGGGGAGTCACGGTGGTGTCCGGGGTGAACGGTGTTCTTTCTGCTGGCGCCGGAGTGGCTCGGGAAAGGCGGCGCCTTGGTTTGCTGTAACACTCCAAAAATTTTGGATTTGTTTTCATCAAATTCTTTGATCTTTTGGAAGGAGGATATTTGAATCTTTCTTAAAACCCCTCCTTCTCAAATCTTTTATGACAAAAGATTTCCATGTCCTTCTCAACCTTGATTTCTGGTCTTGAGGGTTTTCACCTTGTGTTGGCTCAACACAAATTATTTTCAAAAGGGTTTTCACAATTTCTTTTTATGAAAAGTCTTCCTATAAAACCTTGGGCTTATTCTCTCTCATTCAAACTTTTCTTTTGCCATGACACCCAATGAAGATCTTTCTTCTCAAAACCTTCATTCCCACCTTGGACAAGTCTAACATCAATTCCAGTAGGTTTCAACCTCCTTTAATTTTTTTCCTCTAATTATTTTACCCCAAAAACATTTTTTGTCTTTTAAATTGGGCCTTGGTGATTTACAAAGGAACTGCTAGTTTCCTTTTGAGTTTTGTTTTCAAACAAACTCCCCTGACTAGTCCTTAGCACCCTCAACCTAGATCCATCATGATCTACTGGTCCATAGTTCCAAATTTTCAAATTTTGCTTGCTACAAGTTTGGACCAGATTTGCCATGTTTGGTGAAATTCATACTTTCTCTCTTCCTAAAAATCTGTGGAAATTCAGGCAGCCTCTAGATGCATCAAGAGACTACCTCACCAAAGACCAGCTCAAGAAAAATTCGGCAAGTGCATGAACCATTTCATCAAACAGTTGGTGTGCACTGTTTCTGTCGAAATTCAGAAAAGTTCACTGAAGTTTCAGTCGACAGTGCTGTTCCGTCAGACCGTCACGTCAATCTCGCCAGTGTTTGCATTGGCGCCTTGCTGCATTGCTCCTCTCCCTTATCCAGAGCGCCGCACGCTTGCTTGGCCGGTTGCGAGCGTCGGTGGCGTCGTGGCCTGCCTGCGCCGACGTCTTCCGCGATGGCAGAGCCACCCGTGGCGGCCAACAGGGGCCACCCTGCAGAACGGCGCCGTTCGGCACCGCCCAAGCCACCAGAGAGCTCCGCGTGGCCGTTCCCTCCCCTATGCACGCTGCAGCACCGTCGCCGTGGCTTGAGAGGCGCAGAGCGCGCTCTCTGCCGCCGACGTGCCCGCACGGTCGTTCCGTTGAGAGAATGCAGTAATCGCCCAAGTTTTGCTAAGCTCAGCATCGGGATGGAGCCAGTGAACCATCACGTCGATGCCAAAGTACTTAAACCACCTGTTCGGCCACGGCCTCGCCGTAATCACTCGCCGGACTTACCCCGTTTGCGGCAACCGCCTCGGGCCGGCTATAAATAGCGGCCCCAAGCTCGCATTCGAGCCTGCACCTCTCCACCATCTCACCAGACCCCGCCCAGCCACTGGTAGGACCTCGAGGAGCCCTTCTTCCCCAACTTCGGCCGCCCCGATCCGCTTCGGGCTCCGGCAGCTCTCTCTCTGGTGAGAGCGCCTCCACTCCCTAGTCGTGCCAGTATCCTCCTGACACACCTAGACGCCTAACCCCCACTTCAATTTGACCTCCGCAGCTCTCCCCGGCGAGATCCACTACCGCCCGAGCCATCGTCCGCCGGAAAGAAGGCCGCCGTCAACGTGGTGATCGCCGACGTCCAACCCCACCACCAACAGATGCGGAAGAGCACCGTGAGCCTGTAGGTACCACCCACTCCCCCTACCTCGCCATGGATCGGCGTCGGCGACCACCGCGGCTCTCGGGCGCCGGCGCACTCTGTTTTTCCGTTCGAATATTCAAACTTGACGGGTGGGACCCCCTCGTCAGCCTCTCTGTTTTATTCGAATCGTTTTTCTGGAAAATGCCTTCGGGCAAAATACGCTTCCCTTTTCAGCTGGCGTACTTCTTACTGAAACGTTTTCTGTTTTTATAATCAAGCCCCTAGAAACTTTCTGTTTCATTACAGACAAGTCCCTGGACAAAAACCTTAATAACTTTTAAACAAAAGATGATTTTGAGTTGATTCTTTTTCTGTCCTCTTTATTTTTCTGTCTAGTTTTTTATCATATTTATTTGAAAAATATTTGGGACAACTTTTATGCACGCACGGTATTTATGTTAGTATCCGTTTTATTTTATCCGTAGATACCGAAGGAGGTGACGGAGCCGCGAACTTCACCGAGTTAGACTCCGACTACTCCGAACCAGGCAAGCATGTTTGAACCTTTGATATGATGAGTGTTTTGCATGTTTGCTTGAGTAGTGTTCTCATGGCGTGGTTATATAAGCATTTTGTGGGTGTTATATTTCATGCAAGACAAGCTCCGTGTGAGCTTCGAAAGTTGATGGTGAGCCAACTTGATCATGTGGTGACATGATAGGTTGTAAGTTGGTATTGTTGAAGCATGCCAGTCAACCGTTTAACTCCAGTGTTCACGTGGATCAAGTCATGATCCCGTTCGTCTCCTTTTTGGTACTGTCACATGTCTTCTGCAAAGAATACGGTTTAGTCAGTTGCAAACCTCTTTCCTTGTACACACCAAATAGAGGGGCCGGGATGAGGGTTCCATGGCCCTGGATTAAAGCATGTCATCTGGTCAGGGGGCATGGGTGTTTCCGGTTGGGACCGAGAGGGGGGCACCCCTTAGAGCGCGCGGTATAGATTTGATCCCATGCTATTCGAGGTTGTAGCCTTCCCGTCTTAAAGTTTTTCGTGAACGTTGCCTAGGGTGATTTCGGGCAGCGGGATGTGGAATGGGTGTGTACTGGTTAGTTGTGTTTCTGCTAAAATACCGTAAACAGAACTAGTCCTTTGTGACTACTGAAATCCATTGGCTGTGATTAAAGACTACAAACTCTGCAGAGTTAAAACCATTCGAGTAGCCATGCCTATGGCCTAGCGCCAATCTCCGTGTCAACCTCAGTGACCGTCTCCGATATTCTAAGATAGCGATAAGAGTGGTAAACTAGTCAAGGGTCATCCCGGTAGACGAACTAACCGGTTATTTCTGTACTGAGTATTCCCTTGAGATGATTTACCTTCATAAGCTACTTGATGCCAAATGATTATATAAGCCCTTTATGTGATGTCGCTCAGACGTCCGACTGTGGCATTACCGTTATTTACTTTTTGATATAAGCCATTTATGTGATCTCGCTCAGACGTCCGACTGTGGCATTATTGTTATTTACTTTTGGATATAAGCCCTTTCTGTGATTGATGTCTACACACGCTTCTACTCTTGTAGACTATGTTGGGCCTCCAAGCGCAGAGGTTTGTAGGACAGCAGCAATTTCCCTCAAGTGGATGACCTAAGGTTTATCGAACTCAGGGAAGTAGAGGTTGAAGATGGTCTCTCTCAAGCAACCCTGCAACTAAGATACAAGAAGTCTCTTGTGTCCCCAACACACCTAATACACTTGTTAGATGTATAGGTGCACTAGTTCGGCGAAGAGATGTTAAATGGCAAGTGATATGGATGGCAAAACAAAGTAATATAAATATGTAATAAAAAGTGCAGCAAGCAAACAAGTGGTAAACGTGAGCACAAATGGTATTCCAATGGTGGAAACAAGGCCTAGGGATCATACTTTCACTAGTGGCAACTCCCAACAACATTAACATAATCGAATCATATGATATTTCCCATAAAACATGCAATGGAGACGCACCCGGAGGTCATTCCTTCGTGGTCAAGAGAAGACGAGAATTATGTAGGGCTACAAAAGCACACCTCAAAGTTCGTAGTTCTCAATCTAAGGATTTTCCAATGTCACCGCGGCCATCCAAAGAGAGTTCCACAATCACCACAACATATCTAAAGGATAGTCAAAGACAAGCACCAAGAGACTCTCAATCTTCAATCAACACACAAGAGAGGAAATCACTCATGAAAATATTTTTCTAATCCATGTCCAATAGACCGCTGTCACCTTGGTCTCGGGGATTATACTAGATAAAGACAAGTGAGTACATCAATCCAATACATAGAGGAAGGGGAAATATCATGAGATCACCCTAGATTAACATAGCCTATGATCACAACGAAGATCACATCATGGGAGAGAGAGATAACCACATAGCTACACGTACGAGCCCTCGGCCCCGGAGAAGACTACTCACACATGGACATGGTGAGGAGGATCTTGATGGTGGTGTTGATGGAGAGGTGCAGCCCCGCGAGGAGGAGACGGCCGGCGGCAGCCACGGAGGCGGCGACGGCGGCCCTTGGGGGCGCGGCGGCGGCGGCCCTCGGGGCGGCGGCGGCCCTTGGGGGCAGCGGCTCCTTGGCCCCCCTTCTTCCTTGTGGATGGTGCTGCAATGGTGCTGGTCCTCCCCTCCACGACGGCGGCTCGGGAGGAGGAAAATTCGTGGCCCTTGGTGACCTAGGTTTCCTCCCTTTATATAGACTCTCGGATTCCCGTCACCAGATTTTGGGCCTTAGTAAAACGGTCTTTATTCGGCCGTCCGGACTCCGATTTGGACGAATTTTATATCCAGAAGCATCGCCTCAAAATTCCCCACAACTTTCGCAACTAGACTTTTTCCGTTTGACGTCGTCTTCGGGCCGGAACGTGATTATCTTTAAAGAACGTTCTCAGACAGATTTCAGGAAAGTCAGAGTCCTACTCCAATACGACTCCTTTTGCGTTTTTGTCAATTTCCAAGTAATTCCTACACAATAAAGTGTAAAACAATAACATTGTGCACTTTTGCTACCATTAGAAGGTTAGTCCAAATATGATCAAAAGTGTATGGAAATGCATAAATATCATAGCAATATCACACAAAAAGGGCATGGAGCAAGCAGATATTATAGATACGTTTTGGACGTATCAACATCCCAAGCTTAATTCCTGCTCGTCCTCGAGTAGATAAATGATAACAAGCATAATTTCTGTGGTGACATGCTATTAACCATATAAGGACTTTTCATAGTCACATGACAAAAGCTTACTGAGACAATGAATCTGTAGTAATTAAGTTGCCTCATGAGAAAATCACAAAGAACTGAAAGTTTTACAATATGATACTGAAACATCAAATAGATTTGTAATGAGCATGATGTGCAAATATGATAAAGTGATATCTCGCTTGCCCCCTTTAGTGAAGCAAAACATAAATGCAGGGGCACCTCCAAGGTTTAAGTGATGACTAGATACAATAATTTCAGAATAAACGATATCATAATCATGCAAAAGACAATGCTACTATGGGACAATGCACATTACACTCAGAATGACAATCATGCTCTCAGTAGTTGGTGCTTTAAAAGAGGGTGGAGACTCTCGAACCGTGGCTTTTGTTGGCAAGATTGAAAACCCGTGGTCGGAAACAAAGACAAAGCATGTACCAGAGCTCTTGGTTTTAAAAACAGAGGTAATAATTATTTTTTAGATATGCATGTTTCGTCAATGAATGCTAGTAGACAACTCAATCACTTCTTGAGATGGACAAGTTTCGAGGAACGGCTCCCGAATGAGGACGATCACATCCTCTTAATCTCCTTTGTTTATCACTGCAAAAGTTTTCTGATTTCTCATGAACAAAGCGTGAAGGAGGGTTTGTTTGTTATATTATTTTTGAGCCGGGCGCACTCTTTGCCAGTTCCTTCTCGTATTATGGGTTTGCACGTTAGACATGCAATCCCGGGGTGAAGCTTGTCCAACTTAAAAAGATTATGAATTAACTACTACTTCCTTATGAACTAAAACAGAGGCACAAAACAGAAATGCTTTTTTGAATAATTTCGAGATGGTACATGCAAGTCTTCGTTAGGAATGGCAGGTAAATACCATGTATAGGAAGGTATGGTGGACTCATATGGCATAACTGGTTTAAAAGATTTTGGATGCACAAGCAGTCAGTCCGCTTAGTACAGGCGAAGGTTAGCAAAAGACTGGGAGCGACCAACTAAGAGAGCAATGACGGTCATAATCATGCAGAGCGACAAAGCAACATTGAATCAGGCATGGAAGTTATATCGCTACTCAGAAACAAAAGATCATCAAGGCTTGACAGACCTTCTTTACAGTCTTAAATATGCGTGAGCATACGCCAAGTCAATCAAAATAAATTATCGAAGGAAGATATTACTAAACCATACCACATCATAGGCAAACAAATCATGTTGGTACTCCAATAACACATTGGGAACCCCCCAGCTATTTGAGACTAACCATAAAAAAACATGAACTACTAAGCACCATTATGCACGTAGCATCTTTATCATAGACATATCAACCAATGCAACAGAAGCAAACTCTCTTAATAAGATAAGCATGATACTAAAGAGAGTTCAAGCAACCAACTAAACAAAAGCTCTTTTAAAAAGATAAGCATGAAAGTTAAGAGCTAAGCATGATAGTAGCTATTAAAAGACAAAGAACACACACAGCAAAGATAGACATGAAAATTCTATGTTGTGTTCTAGGTTGAAGTGGAGCGTGTTTCTCTCCCACACAAAGAAAGCTGAGTTCCGACTCGTTATGAAAAGCTAACGAAAACTAAAAGGAAAACTAAAACAAGACGCTCCAAGCATAGCACATAACACATGAAGTGATTAAAATATAGTGGAACGAAAGACGAACTGATAATATTGATGGAGAAGGGGATGCACGGGGGCATCCCCAAGCTTAGACGCTTGAGTCTTCTTGAATATTTCTTGGGGGTGCATGGGGGCATCTCCAAGCTTGAGCGTTTAACACTCCTGAATCTTTTTATCATCTTCCCTCGCACACTTGAAAACTCCCTTCATACATAACTCATCATAATCTGATTAGCGAGGTTAGTACCCATAATAAAATAATTGTTCCTTGCTGGATATAAGGATATTCTTGAAGGTCAACTGTTTCTCAAGATTGCCAAAAGGTTTTTGCAAAGAAAAAGCAAGCTCAAGGTTTGCAAAATGAAGGAAAGGCAAAACAGGACAGAATCTGTGAATAACAGACCAGCAGGTAGTAAATGATTTTTTCGGGGCACTTCTGCAACTCTAATCAAAAAACTCAGAACAGACGCCCGAAAGACAATTGTATAGAGCTCGCTGTCGAAAACATTCAGACCAAAAAGATGATTTGGTGATTCTATACGAATTTTTCTGTCCAAGGATAAAATCTGTTTCCTGGACAACACGTCATAACTTTTGAACTTTCTTGTAATCAGAGGCTATACTTGGCACAAAGCTGAAAAGTAAAGATACAAGGATGATGCTACAATAGTAACAACATCAAGACACAACAAAAGCAAAATAAAATTTTATTCATTGTGGGCTGCCTCCCAAAAGCGCTTTCTTTTATGCCTTTAAGCTAGGCATAAGACTTTAATGATGCTCTCGTAGGAATAAGAGTTGAAGAACAAAAGAGAGCATCAAGAAGCAAATACCAAACACATTTAAGCCTAACATGCTTCCTATGCATAGGAATATTGCAATAAAATAATTCATTGAAGCACAAAGCAATAAGCATAGGAAGGCAAAACAAGCATAACTTCAAAATATTCACCATAAAAAGAGGAAACTTCTTATTATTAAGATATTTAGAACCATGTCTCCCTCTCTCATTATAAATTTCAGTGGCATCATGGATGAACTCAACAATATAACTATCACATAAGGCATTATTTCCATGATCCAAAAGCATAAAAGTGTCATTACTCTTTATATAAGCAAAATCTTTCTTATTAGGAATAGTGAGAGTAAGACTATCATAACCATCATGGTAATCATTGTATTTAGGAGGCATATCATAATCATAATAAATTTTATCCTCAATAGTAGGTGGACTGAAAATATCATATTCATCATTGTAATCATCATATATAGGAGGCATAGTATCATCAAAGTAAATTTTCTCCTCAAAAGTTGGGGGACTAAAAATATCATGTTCATCAAACGTGTCATCCCCAAGCTTAGAGCTTTCCATGTCATTAGCAAT
This sequence comes from Secale cereale, assembly GCA_902687465.1. Taxonomy (NCBI): domain Eukaryota; kingdom Viridiplantae; phylum Streptophyta; class Magnoliopsida; order Poales; family Poaceae; genus Secale; species Secale cereale. Next base: position 779,484,208 of record LR738710.1, read on the forward strand.
ATTGATATTAAATAAAAACATACTAATAACATCACCACCATCATGATTGTTATGCAAATAATAAAGTTCCAAAGGTTTTTTAATTTTCTCTTCGAACACATCATGTCCAAGTTCAAGGTAGTGCTTATAAAGTTCTCTCATATTTTTGTTGTTTTCCATTAAGCAAAACTAGTGAAAATAAAAACAAGAAACAAAAAGATTTAATTGCAAGATCTAAAGATATACCTTCAAGCACTCACCTCCCCGACAACGGCGCCAGAAATAGCTTGATGTCTACACACGCTTCTACTCTTGTAGACTATGTTGGGCCTCCAAGCGCAGAGGTTTGTAGGACAGCAGCAATTTCCCTCAAGTGGATGACCTAAGGTTTATCGAACTCAGGGAAGTAGAGGTTGAAGATGGTCTCTCTCAAGCAACCCTGCAACTAAGATACAAGAAGTCTCTTGTGTCCCCAACACACCTAATACACTTGTTAGATGTATAGGTGCACTAGTTCGGCGAAGAGATGTTAAATGGCAAGTGATATGGATGGCAAAACAAAGTAATATAAATCTGTAATAAAAAGTGCAGCAAGCAAACAAGTGGTAAACGTGAGCACAAATGGTATTGCAATGGTGGAAACAAGGCCTAGGGATCATACTTTCACTAGTGGCAACTCCCAACAACATTAACATAATCGAATCACATGATATTTCCCATAAAACATGCAAAGGGGACGCACTCGAAGGTCATTCCTTCGTGGTCAAGAGAAGACGAGAATTATGTAGGGCTACAAATGCACAACTCAAAGTTTGTAGTTCTCAATCTAAGGATTTCCCAATGTCACCGCGGCCATCCAAAGAGAGTTCCACAATCACCACAACATATCTAAAGGATAGTCAAAGACAAGCACCAAGAGACTCTCAATCTTCAATCAACACACAAGAAAGGAAATCACTCATGAAATTATTCTTCTAATCCATGTCAAATAGACCGCTGTCACCTTGGTCTCGGGGATTATACTAGATAAAGACAAGTGAGTACATCAATCCAATACATAGATTAAGGGGAAATATCATGGGATCACCCTAGATTAACATAGCCTATGATCACAACGAAGATCACATCATGGGAGAGAGAGATAACCACATAGCTACACGTACGAGCCCTCGGCCCCGAAGAAGAATACTCACACATGGAAATGGTGAGGAGGATCTTGATGATGGTGTTGATGGAGAGGTGCAGCCCCGCGAGAAGGAGACGGCCGGCGGCAGCCACGGAGGCGGCGGCGGCAGCCTTTGGGGGCGCGGCGGCGGCGACCCTCGGGGCGGCGGCGGCCCTTGGGGGCAGCGGCTCCTTGGCCCCCCTTCTTCCTTGTGGATGGTGCTGCAATGGTGCTGGTCCTCCCCTCCAAGACGGCGGCTCGGGAGGAGGAAAATTCGTGGCCCTTGGTGACCTAGGTTTCCTCCCTTTATATAGACTCTCGGATTCCCGTCACCAGATTTTGGGCCTCAGTAAAACGGGCTTTACTCAGCCGTCCGGACTCCGATTTGGACGAATTTTATATCCAGAAGCATCGCCTCGAAATTCCCCACAACTTTCGCAACTAGGCTTTTTCCGTTTGACGTCGTCTTCGGGCCGGAACGTGATCATCTTTAAAAAACGTTCTCAGACAGATTTCAGGAAAGTCAGAGTCCTACTCTAGTACGACTCATTTTGCGTTTTTGTCAATTTCCAAGTAATTCCTACACAATAAAGTGTAAAACAATAACATTGTGCACTTTTGCAACCATTAGTAGGTTAGTCCAAATATGATCAAAAGTGTATGGAAGTGCATAAATATCATAGCAATATCACAAAAAAGGGCATGGAGCAAGCAGAAATTATAAATACGTTTTGGACGTATCAGTGATGTCGCTCAGACGTCCGACTGTGGCATTATTGTTATTTACTTTTTGATATAAGCCCTTTATGTGATGTCGCTCAGACGTCCGACTATGGCATTCTCGTTATTTACTTTTGATATAAGCCTTTTATGTGATGTCGCTCAGACGCCCGACTGTGGCATCGTTGTTATTTACTTTTGATATAAGTCCTTTATGTGGTGTCGCTCAGACATCCGACTGTGGCATTCTCGTTATTTATTTTTGATATAAGCCCTTTATGTGATGTCGCTCGGACGTCCGACTGTGGCATGTTTATTCATTTTTCCCTTCGAGGCGTCGCTTCAGACACCCGATCGGTTTTCTTTCATTTCCTCGGGATTTCGGGAGGACTACCGCCTGACTTCCTTTTTATTTGACATGCAGCGCAAATTTATTCTCTGAGTACATATTGCTAGTCTGCTCATATGCATCATGTTGCATTTGTTATATCTTATGTCCGAACTGTCTTACTGATACGTCCAAAACGTATCTATAATTTCTGCTTGCTCCATGTCTCTTTTGGGTGATATTGCTATGTTATTTATACACTTCCATACACTTTTGATCATATTTGAACTAACCTATTAACTCAGTGCACCCCAGTGCCAGTTTCTGTTTTCGGCTATTTTTGTATTTCAGGTTTTCACATTACGAGAACTGCCAGAAAAAATCCAGAAAAATTATATAAAAAATCAGCGTTCCGGAAGCTTCCATGCGGCCAAAGTAGGGCCGGAGGGGACCCACAGGGGCTCCAGGCGGCCTGCCCACGCGCCCCCCTGGCCGCGCCGGGGGGGCGCCTGGGCACCCCTGACCCCCTCTGATGCCCCCCTTTGGCATATATTTACACCGTGTCGCGGAAACCCTGATTCTGGACCCCTTTTCTCTAGACGCGATTCCGATCTCCGCCGCCATCGCCATCAAGCTTCGGGGGACCAGAATTCCTGCGTCGGCACCCTGCCGGGACGGGGAAGTGCCCCGGATTCATCTCCATCGACGTTGCTTCCTCCCTCCATGATGCGGGAATAGTTCCTCCTCGGGGCTGAGGTTCTTACCAGTAGCTATGTGGTCAATTCTCTCTCCCATGATGTGATCTTCGTTGTGATCATAGGCTATGTTAATCTAGGGTGATCCCATGATATTTCCCCTTCCTCTATGTATTGGATTGATGTACCCACTTGTCTTTATCTAGTATAATCCCCGAGACCAAGGTGACAACGGTCTATTGGACATGGATTAGAAGAATAATTTCATGAGTGATTTCCTTTTTGTGTGTTGATTGAAGATTGAGAGTCTCTTGGTGCTTGTCTTTGACTATCCTTTAGATATGTTGTGGTGATTGTGGGACTCTCTTTGGATGGCCGCGGTGACATTGGGAAATCCTTAGATTGAGAACTACAAACTTTGAGGTGTGCTTTTGTAGCCCTACATAATTCTCGTCCTCTCTTGACCACGAAGGAATGACCTCCGAGTGCGTCCCCTTTGCATGTTTTATGGGAAATATCATGTGATTCGATTATGTTAATGTTGTTGGGAGTTGCCACTAGTGAAAGTATGAAGCCTAGGCCTTGTTTCCACCATTGCAATACCATTTGTGCTCACGTTTACCACTTGTTTGCTTGCTGCACTTTTTATTACAGATTTATATTACTTTGTTTTGTCATCCATATCACTTGCCATTTAACATCTCTTCGCCGAACTAGTGCACCTATACATCTAACAAGTGTATTAGGTGTGTTGGGGACACAAGAGACTTCTTGTATCTTAGTTGCAGGGTTGCTTGAGAGAGACCATCTTCAACCTCTACTTCCCTGAGTTCGATAAACCTTAGGTCATCCACTTGAGGGAAATTTGCTGCTGTCCTACAAACCTCTGCGCTTGGAGGCCCAACATAGTCTACAAGAGTAGAAGCGTGTGTAGACATCAAGCTATTTCTGGCGCCGTTGCCGGGGAGGTGAGCGCTTGAAGGTATATCTTTAGATCTTGCAATTAAATCTTTTTGTTTCTTGTTTTTATTTCAATAGTTATGTTTATGGAAAACCGTGCTATTGGATCGTTGCTTGCGGGAAGACGCCCCACACCTATGGTGGTTGCTCCTCCCCCTACTGAAATTGTGCCCTATAAAATACCAGCTGGTATTATCGATTATGTTTTGGCTAATCGTTATGCAGGAGACAAACATCCCGGTGAACACTTGCTATATCTGTCACAACTATGTTCATTATTTAAGCTTGCAGGTGTATCAAAGGAGTTTGTCATGAGGAAATTATTTGCCTTGTCACTGAAAGGAAAAGCATTGGAATGGTATAGGCTACTAAATGACTCTCACCTGCTGGAGTGGGAAGAGATCCAGTCTCTCTTTTACTCCAAGTTTTATCCTCTTCATGAAGTCCATGTGAATAGGAATTATGTTTATAATTTTTATCCTCATGACGGAGAGAGCATAGCTCAAGCTTGGGGGAGACTGAAAACGTTAATGCTAAAATGTCCTAACCATGGGCTCCCCAAAGATATGATTATTACTAATTTCTATGCGAGGCTTTCTCGACAGGATAAAGATTTGCTCGACGCTTCCTCTATGGGTTCTTTCACAAACAAAAAGATTGATGCTAAATGGGAACTCCTTGAAAGAATTCAACACAACACTGAAGATTGGGAGATCGACAAAGGTAAAGAGTCAGGTATAATTTATGAGTATGATTGCATTAAGTCCTTTGTTGAAACTACAAGTTTTAATAAGTTTAGTGCTAAGTTTGGGCTTGATTCTCAACTCCTTGTTGATTTCCTCAAATCTTTTGCTTCACATCTTAATATGCCTAAGGAGGATTGGATCAAGTATCATAAACCTTTTAAAGAGACTTGCAAAGAAAATGAAATTGTTCATGATGATTGCAACATGCATGATCCAATTCCTAAAAATGAAGTTTTATATAAGCATGTTAATTTTTGTGGAGTAGATAGACCTTGTGAAAGGCCTATAATTGAAGAAGAGAAGTATTGTAAGCAACATAAGCATGAAAGAACAATCACTTGGGTCAGAGATTTAAATGAAATTGCTAGAGAATTGTGTGACCTTTATCCTTTTACTTGTGAACTTTGCCGTATAGAGGGTCACTTTAATTTTCAATGCATGAACTTTCAAAACATAACTGTTAACCGGTTGTGTGATAACATGATCACCTCTGATCTTTATGATGAGCTTATGTTATTTTTGATGTGTGAAGAGTTATCAGAAAAGACTTCATGGCTAGATGTTAATGCCATAGGAATAAAAAACACTTTGCAAAATTGCCAACTCTATTGTGTTGTTAATTGCCATGAAAATGATTACATAGGTAAAATTATAAAGGAACCAAAGTATCAAAATGTCTCTTTTATTTCTGCTAATAAAAAGGAGAGTTTCTCCCAAGTTTCCCCTATTGTTTCTAATGATAAACCAGGATATGTGGAGAAGCTTCATCTCCAACCACTCCCTCCTAAGGTTAAGAAGAAGAAAAAGAAGAGGAGGAGGAAGAGGAGCAAGAAAGAAGAAGAATGGGTATCAACCTGGCGTGAGCATATTCCTCCCATCAACTTTTATCCTAACGATTGTAAGTTTAAAGAAGAAGGTGAAGTTTATTGCCTTAATTATCATCTTGATGATACGTCCGTAGGTACTATTGAAGATGATTTTGATTATGATATGCATGTTACTTATTGTGATTGGGAAAATGATGATAATGCTACTTATGATCTTGAAAATATTTTTGGTACCAACTCTGAAAGTGATGATATGGGAAGCTCTAAGCTTGGGGATGATAGGATTGCAAACCCTTTACCCACTAGTGATGTGATAATTGATAATTCTTTTGCTAGTAAGAATAAAGACAACATGATTACAAATATAGTTGCTAGCAATGATAATGCTCTTCTCTACTATGATGATGTCATAACTCCAACCTATAGTGATTATAAAGGTACCTATGACATAAGGAGAAATTATCCTTATGAAACTTGTCATAATCATGGAGGGAATTACTCCCTTGTTGAACACCACCCTCCTAATACACAAGTAATCTATAGTGTTCAAGTTGTTTATGATAGTCCTACTCCCACTATTACCAATGAGAAAGATTATGCTTATGTGGAGAGTAAGAGTACCTTTTTGCATGTGGATCATGGTAACAATGCTTTACGTGATGCTTATATTGTTGAGTTCATCCATGATGCCACTGAAATTTATAATGAGAGAGGGAGAGTTGGTTCTAAATATCTTAATAATAAGAAGTTTCCTCTCTTTATGGTGAATATTTTGAAGTTATGCTTGTTTTGCCTTCCTATGCTAGTTGCTTTGTGCTTCAATGAATTATTCTATTGCAATATTCCTATGCATAGGAAGCATGTTAGACTTAAATGTGTTTGGTATTTGCTTCTTGATGCTCTCTTTTGTTCTTCAGCTCTTATTCCTACGAGAGCATCATTAAAGTCTTAAGCCTATCTTTATGGCTATAAAGAAAGAGCTCTAGGGAGACAACCCTTGTTATGTTTACTTTCAGTTTTAGTGGTCTTGATGTTTTTTACTACTGTAGCAACATCATTGTATCTTTATTTTTCAGCTTTGTGCCAAGTTTAGCCTCTGATTGCAAGAAAGTTCAAAAGTTGTGACGTGCTGTCCAGGAAACAGATTCTGTCCTTGGATAGAAAAATTCGTATAAAATCACCAGATCATCTTTTTGGTCTGAATTTTTTCGACAGCGTGCTCTATATAATTGTCTTTCGTGCGTCTGTTTTAAGTTTTTTGATTAGAGTTGCAGAAGTGCCCCGGAAAAATCATTTACCACCTGCTGTTCTGTTTTTCACAGATTCTGTCCTGTTTTGCCTTTCCTTCATTTTGCAAACCTAGAGCTTGCTTTTTCTTTGCAAAAACCTTTTGGCAATCTTGAGAAACATTAGAACTTCAAGAATATCTTTATTTCCAGCAAGGAACAATTATTTTATTATGGGTACTAACCTCGCTAATCAGATTATGATGAGTTATGTATGAAGGGAGTTTTCAAGTGTGCGAGGGAAGATGATAAAAAGATTCAGGAGTGTCAAACGCTCAAGCTTGGGGATGCCCCCATGCCCCCCCAAGAAATATTCAAGGAGACTCAAGCGTCTAAGCTTGGGGATGCCCCCGTGCATCCCCTTCTCCATCAACATTATCAGTTCGTCTTTCGTTCCACTATATTTTAATCACTTCATGTGTTATGTGCTATGCTTGGAGCGTCTTGTTTTAGTTTTCCTTTTAGTTTTCGTTAGCTTTTCATAACGAGTCGGAACTCAGCTTTCTTTATGTGGGAGAGAAACACGCTCCACTTCTACCTAGAACATAACATAGAATTTGCATGTCTATCTTTGCTATGTGTGTTCTTTGTCTTTTAATAGCTACTATCATGCTTAGCTCTTAACTTTCATGCTTATCTTTTTAAAAGAGCTTTTGTTTAGTTGGTTGCTTGAACTCTCTTTAGTTATCATGTTTATCTTATTAAGAGAGTTTGCTTCCGTTGCATTGGTTGATATGTCTATGATAAAGATGCTACGTGCATAATGGCGCTTAGTAGTTCATGTTTTCTTATGGTTAGTCTCAAATAGCTGGGGGGTTCCCAATGTGTTATTGGAGTACCAACATGATTTGTTTGCCTATGATGTGGTATGGTTTAGTAATATCTTCCTTCAAAGAATTTATTTTGATTGACTTGGCGTATGCTCACGCATATTTAAGACTGTAAAGAAAGTATGTCAAGCCTTGATGATCTTTTGTTTCTGAGTAGCGATATAACTTCCATGCCTGATTCAATGTTGCTTTGTCGCTCTGCATGATTATGACCGTCATTGCTCTCTTAGTTGGTCGCTCCCCGTCTTTTGCTAACCTTCGCCTGTACTAAGCGGACTGACTGCTTGTGCATCCACATCCTTTTAATCCAGTTATGCCATATGAGTCCACCATATCTTCCTACATGGTATTTACCTGCCATTCCTAACGGAGACTTGCATGTACCATCTCAAAATTATTCAAAGAAAAAGCATTCCTATTTTGTGCCTCTGTTTGAAGTTCATGAGGAAGTAGTAGTTAATTCATGATCTTTTTAAGTTGGACAAGCTTCACCCCGGGATTGCATGTATAATGTGCAAACCCATAATACGAGAAGGAACTGGCATTGAGTGCGCCCAGCTCAAAAAGATAATATAACAAACAAACCCTCCTTCATGCTTTGTTCATGAGAAATCAGAAAACTTTGGCAGTGATAAACAAAGGAGATTAAGAGGATGTGATCGTCCTCATTCGGGAGCCGTTCCTCGAAACTTGTCCATCTCAAGAAGTGATTGAGTTGTCTGCTAGCATTCGTTGACGAAACATGCATGATCTAAAAAAATTATTACCTCTGTTTTAAAACCAAGAGCTCTGGTACATGTTTTGTCTTTGTTTCCGACTATGGGTTTTCAACCTTGCCAACAAAAGCCACGGTTCGAGAGTCTCCACCTTCTTTTAAAAGCACCAACTACTGAGAGCATGATTGTCACTCTGAGTGTAATGTGCATTTTCCCAAAGTAGCATTGTCTTTTGCATGATTGTGATATCGTTTATTTTGAAATCATTGTATCTAGTCATCACTTAAACCTTGGAGGTGCCCCTGCATTTATGTTTTGCTTCACTAAAGGGGGCAAGCTAGATATCACTTTATCATATTTGCACATCATGTTCATTACAAATCTATTTCATGTTTTAGTATCATATTATAAAACTTTCAGTCCTTTGTGATTTTCTCATGAGGCAACTTAATTACTATAGATTCATTGTCTCAGTAAGCTTTTGTCATATGACTATGAAAAAGTCCTATATGGTTAATAGCATGTCACCACAGAAATTATTCTTGTTATCATTTACCTACTCGAGGACGAGTAGGAATTAAGCTTGGGGATGTTGATACGTCCAAAACGTATCTATAATTTCTGCTTGCTCCATGCCTCTTTTGGGTGATATTGCTATGTTATTTATACACTTCCATACACTTTTGATCATATTTGAACTAACCTATTAACTCAGTGCACCCCAGTGCCAGTTTCTGTTTTCGGCTGTTTTTGTATTTCAGGTTTTCACATTACGAGAACTGCCAGAAAAAATCCAGAAAAATTATATAAAAAATCAGCGTTCCGGAAGCTTCCATGCAGCCAAAGTAGGGCCGGAGGGGACCCACAGGGGCTCCAGGCGGCCTGCCCACGCGGCCCCCCTGGCCG
>LR738710.1:779493463-779538629 GCA_902687465.1 Secale cereale
GGGGGGGGGGGGCGCCTGGGCACCCCTGACCCCCTCTGATGCCCCCCTTTGGCATATATTTACACCGTGTCGCGGAAACCCTGATTCCGGACCCCTTTTCTCCAGACGCGATTCCGATCTCCGCCGCCATCGCCATCAAGCTTCAGGGGACCAGAATTCCTGCGTCGGCACCCTGCCGGGACGGGGAAGTGCCCCCGGATTCATCTCCATCGACGTTGCTTCCTCCCTCCATGATGCGGGAGTAGTTCCTCCTCGGGGATGAGGTTCTTACCAGTAGCTATGTGGTCAATTCTCTCTCCCATGATGTGATCTTCGTTGTGATCATAGGCTATGTTAATCTAGGGCGATCCCATGATATTTCCCCTTCCTCTATGTATTGGATTGATGTACCCACTTGTCTTTATCTAGTATAATCCCTGAGACCAAGGTGACAGCGGTCTATTGGACATGGATTAGAAGAATAATTTCATGAGTGATTTCCTTTTTGTGTGTTGATTGAAGATTGAGAGTCTCTTGGTGCTTGTCTTTGACTATCCTTTAGATATGTTGTGGTGATTGTGGGACTCTCTTTGGATGGCCGCGGTGACATTGGGAAATCCTTAGATTGAGAACTACGAACTTTGAGGTGTGCTTTTGTAGCCCTACATAATCCTCGTCCTCTCTTGACCACGAAGGAATGACCTCCGAGTGCGTCCCCTTTGCATGTTTTATGGGAAATATCATGTGATTCGATTATGTTAATGTTGTTGGGACTTGCCACTAGTGAAAGTATGAAGCCTAGGCCTTGTTTCCACCATTGCAATACCATTTGTGCTCACGTTTACCACTTGTTTGCTTGCTGCACTTTTTATTACAGATTTATATTACTTTGTTTTGCCATCCATATCACTTGCCATTTAACATCTCTTCGCCGAACTAGTGCACCTATACATCTAACAAGTGTATTAGGTGTGTTGGGGACACAAGAGACTTCTTGTATCTTAGTTGCAGGGTTGCTTGAGAGAGACCATCTTCAACCTCTACTTCCCTGAGTTCGATAAACCTTAGGTCATCCACTTGAGGGAAATTTGTTGTTGTCCTACAAACCTCTGCGCTTGGAGGCCCAACATAGTCTACAAGAGTAGAAGCGTGTGTAGACATCACTTACGAGTACATTCAAAGTACTCACCTGGCTTGTTGATTTGGCCAGATGTTGACGAAGGCGATCTCATGGATGAAGAGTTCGATAGCGAGTCCGACGCCTAGAGGAGTCCCAGTCAGTCTCTTGCGATCCTGGAGTTGATCACTGTATTATATACGCTTCCGTTACCCAAATAAATTCATCGAGTCTCACTCCGACACTCGATGAGCTGTAAGATATTGGAGTCGTGTCACCCACTACATTGTGACATATCCACCACCACTTTTATTACGAGTTAGTAGTTATGCCACCTTACCCTTGTGTCATATCCGCCTTTATGCATAATATCGGCATGCTTGTAATAAATTGTTGAGCAGCCTCAGCTCAACCTTGTATAATATTCAGTACTCTGGAATTCTGTATCAAGGATTTGTCTACCAGTAAGAAGGATTCTTCTACACTGGTCCGATAAAAGGGTCGGCTTCTCAGTAAGTATTTTATTGCAAAACCGGTCCTAACATTTGCTGGTGGTGGCGAGGTCGGGATCTGCCGGAGCTCGGCTCGGGAAATCGCAGTGGGAGCGCCTTGGTGGTGCGTGCGTTCATGTGATGCCCTCGATTTGTTCGTTCACTAATCATGCACACTAATGTGTACGACCAAGATCATGGACTTACTGGAAGATATCACAACACAACTCTAAAAATAAATAAGTCATACAAGCTTCATATTACAAGCCAGGGGCCTCGAGGGCTTGAATACGAGTGCTCGGTCATAGACGAGTCAGCGGAAGCAATAATATCTGAGTATAGACATAAAGTTAAACAAGTTTCCATAAGATGGCTAGCACAAACTGGGATACAAATCGAAAGAGGTGCATGCCTCTTGCCTGGGATGCTCCTAAATAACTCCTGGTCGTCGTCGGTAGACTGCACGTAGTAGTAGGCACCTCCAGTGTAGTAGGAGTCGTCGTAGGTGGCGTCTGGCTCCTGGGCTCCATCATCTGGTTGCAACGTCCGAGAAGAAGGGAACAGGGGGAGCAAAGCAACCGCGAGTACTCATCCAAAGTACGCGTAAGCAAGGATCTACACTACATATGCATTGGTATCAATAAAATGGGTAGTATCTGTGGACTGAACTGTAGAATGCGAGAATAAGAGGGGGATAGCTAGGCAACCTCCATCTTGAAGCATGCAGAAGAGAGTAGCTGGAATAGTAACACGTATCATTGTATAACATAAACCTAGCTACCCGGCGTTCCTCTCCTCGTCATCCTGTGAGAGAACAATCACCGGGTTTTATCTGGCACTTGAAAGGGTGTGTTTTATTAAGTATCCAGTTCTAGTTGTCATGAGGTCGGAATACAACTTCGGGTCATCCTTTTACCGAGGGACACACCTATGCGAATAGATAAACTTACCTGCAGGGGTGCGCCACATTACCCAATACGCTCGATCCCCTCTGGCTGGACACGCTTTCCTGGGTCATGCCCGACCTCGGAAGATCAACACATCGCAGCCCTACCTAGGCACAACAGAGAGGTCAGCCCGCCGGTCTAAATCCTAAGCGCTCAGGGGTCTGGGCCCATCGGCCATTGCACACCTGCACATTATGTGGGCGGTCGGTAAGAAGACCTAGCCTCTCCTAATACCAGTGCAAGTGTTCCAGTCCAACCCTTCGTGCGCTGCTCAGTCGCTGATGTCAACAAGGCTTCGGCTAATACCATGACGTCGAGTGTCGCCCATAATTGTTCCAACATAGTTGGTTAGTGCGTATAGGCCAGTGGCTAGACTCAGAACAAATATCCAAACTCATTAAGCGTGTTATTATGAAATAACTATGGACAACGACCAGGGGGCAGGCCCACCTGTCTCCTAAGTGGTCACAACCTGCCCTGCCGCTCCGCTACAAAGAATCAAGTGGGGGCCGTTGGGAACCCAGGCCCATCACTACCTGGATGGAACCACCTACCCCTCCAACCTCCACTCCGTGTATCACCTACGGGTACTCTACGAGCCGACCCGACTTTAGTCACCATGGTTCTGTGGTAAGTCAAAGTAACCATGTGTCTAAAACAGCAAGGGGAATCCTGAGGAATCACCCTTGATGGATTCCCACCCGATGTAACCGTCAAGGTGGACTCGGAGGCATCACCCTCGATGGTCCACATTTGAGGGGTTGCACGACAGAGTCGTTATCAGGAATGGTGAAGGAGGAATCACCCTCGATGACCACGACCGGATGCTACACTACAGGATTAACATCAGAAGTGCTGACGAGGTATCACCCTCGGCACTCGATAGTAACTCTGCAGAGTCGTACAAATAAGGGGGGTGATGTGCGATGTTGGGCCTGGACATCGATCATGTTGCTTGAGTCATCGAACATAAAGCGCGACAACCGGTACAAGGTGGGGGTCACTGACGGATCACTAACCAACCTATACTAAGCAGTTTAGGATAAACAGGTAAGGTATGGAAGTAGGTAACAACAACAGGCTATGCATCAGAATAGGATCATACAAAACAGTAGCAGTTCTAATGCAAGCATAAGAGAGAAGGGAACGGGCGATATCGGAATGATCAAAGGGGGTTAGCTTGCTTGGAAACTCAGCAGCGAAGGAGGGGGCGTCAACACCGTAGTCAATCGAGGCAGCAACAGCGTCGGTCTTGTAGTCTACCAGAGAGAAGAGGGGGAAGAAACAGTAAATACAACGCACACAGATGGACGGCATGGCGATAAGCGGTGTTAGGGGTGTTCTAACATAGTACTACACGATACCGGTGAAGGGGGAAAACATCCGGGAATGTTTTCCCGAGGTTTGGTATTTTCGGACAGACGAACCGACGGGGGATGGTTGCACGTTCGCTATGCTAGGGACGTGTGGCGGACGAACGGACTTCGTATTTGGATTCATCTCGAAATTCTAAGCAACTTTCATGTACAAAACATTTTCATCGGAGTTACGGTTTATTTTATATGAATTTTCAAAGGTTTAAGTATTTTCCGGAATTATTCTATTTACTAAAAAAGGATTATTGTGTCAGCATGACATCTGCATGACATTAGCGGTCAATCCCAGCTGTTTCAGGTCAAACCGAACAGCTGGGTCCCACATGTCATAGACGATGGGGCTAACAGAGGTTAAATTAAACTAACTAAGTTAATTAGTTAGAAGGGGCCCACCTGTTAGTGTCTAAAATATTAGCAGATTAATTTTAATTCAAAATAGTTTGATTAAACGTGGTGGCCCACACGTCAGTGGCACAATGCTGCCAAGTCGGTATGGTTGACCAGGTCAACTTGGTCAGCGGGCCCCTGGGACCCACTGTTCAGTGACCCAGGGTGGCCCTGTGGCTGCGCCACATTGGACCGGCGCCGGAGAGAGCTCCGGTAGCCCTTCCCGCGGTGGAGCGGCTCGGGCCCTCGTCGGAATTCATCTACAGGGGGTCTCCCGGCCCGTGACTTGGCTTGCTCGAATGAGCACGCGACGGCGCACCGAACGGTGGCGGTGGCGTGGCCGGAAGTGGCCGGAAACAGTGTCGACGTTGAGCGGAGGTGGAGGCATCGTTCGGGCCTCGTTCGAATCGTGGCAGGAGCAGCCTAGGGGTGCGGTTGGGGCTGCGGCTGGGTGCTGCGTGCGTCCTAGAGAATGCCAGTGACTTCCGCTGGGGCTCGGGAGCGCGCACGGCGCGCGGGCGGAGCTCGGCAATGCGGTGGAGCATCTATGGCTAGGCAGAGGGACAGGGGAGAGAGGGCCAACACGCAGGGGCTCACATTGGCTCTGTAGAGGTGCTTAAGCGGGCACGGGGAGGACTCGGTGGAGCGGATCAACGACGGCAAGCCCGGGCACATAGAGGTGGACGACGCGGTCGACGGCGGGGATCCCGAGCCTCCGTGCTCGAATGGTGGCGCGTAGGTGATGTAAAGGGAGACGGTGATCCACCCTGACACGAGCGGACGACGGAAGGTGGCCGGTGGCTGTGTCTATGGCGATGCGACGGCAGCAGAGGCACTCGGCCGGTGGGGGAAAGAGAGGGAGTGAGCGTGGGAGATCTGGGGGCTAGGGTTCGCCCATAGGGGTGTGCGGTGGCCTACTAGGTCGCTGGGGTCCTCGTATGGCCGCCGTGTGCGCATCGGCGCCCAGGGTCGCTGTGCGTGCGGCCACCGCGCCTTGGTGAATAGGGAGGAAGAAGGGGAGGGGTTTGCTGGGCTGGGCCTGCACTGTGGCCACTAGGGCCCAGTTCAGCAGTAGTAGTTCCTCTACCTCTTTTCCTTTTCTAAAACTTTCCATCTTCTGCTTTTTTCTTTTAGTATGCACTGTTTGTATCTAACTAAGCCATCAAATGATTTTTGCAAAATATGGAACTTGGTCCAAACTTGGTGTTGCGTTTTTAGGCAGTGACACAAAAAGTTTGAGAGGTATTTGAATTCATTTGAAATTTTATTTAAATAGAAAAGATAAACTTTGGGGTTGTTTGCCATAGTTTTGGATAGTTTAGGGCATTTAAACACTTTAAAAATATGTTGGTTCACCACCAATATTAACAAAAATATTTGCCACATGATGAAAATTTAAGTTTTCAAGTTTGAGAAATTTTGAATTTCACTCAAAAATTGAATTTGAATTTGACTTTGATTTTTCATCAAGTGATAATTAGCTCAGTAAGCGCGGTGACCTGGCATCATTAGGGTGAGGTTACTGTAGCATGACTATCGGGGTGTTACTGTTCGCATGCTGGAGGCGCAGCGCGCTGACTCCTCATGTGCGTGCCCTTGGTCGCAGCGGCTTGGTTGGCTGCCAGGAGTGGTTTGGCCAGCCCACGCTTGTGGTGCCGGTGGGTCTTGGTGGCGCCAAGGAGGGTGGCTTGGAGCTGGTGAGGTTTGTCTTTCGACCGTGTAGGAGCTGGAGGTTGGCCGGCGTGCTCTCGGCGGTGTGACGGGTCGGTGTTTCGCGGCGGCTTCTACCATGATGGCGAGGTGTTGCTGCAACGGTGGTATGACCCTGACAGATCAGCTCAATCTATGGGTAGGGGTTGTTGGAGGTGTGCGACTGTTGGATGAAAATCCTGCTCGTGTCTTCGGCCAGAGCTGGCGGCGACGGCGCCTGCGGGTGTCGTTTCCCTCCTTGGAGGCGTCGTTGAGGTGTGTCGGCATCTCCTCTTCTTGATCGGGGTGTGGTCTCCGGGCGAAATCCTTAGTTCGTTGCTGGACTGGCGATGGCGGCGGTGTGGCGTCGTTACTCTGTTGAGAGCATCGTTGGTGGAGACTTGGCTTATTAATCTTGTCTGGTGGTTCTCCGGTGCTTGCCGCTGGTTCAAGTCGATTTTTGTGGGCGCTATGTACGCAACCGCCGGTGAATCCAAGCCGATGGCTTTCTCGGGACCGACAGAGTCCCGCTACCCACTCGTCGTGTCCCCTTAGGCATTCAAAGGTGGTAGTGTGTTGTCGAGGAATATCCGGTAGGAGTTGTTGCCCTTCGAGGCAATGTTGAGGATATCGCTTATCGCTATCGTCTCGGTCAGCGGAGGATTAGAGATTAATCGGAAATTGGTCAATTAATCAATTTTATCGGTTGACTGTTAATCAGCCATTTTTTGCAAATCCAAGGTTCCGAGCACTAAAATATGCTATATCGAGCACAAAATAATATTGGACAAAAGTGTTACCTTGATTCCTAGCATTTGAACCCTCTTATAATGAAAAAAATAGGACAATAATACATATTGCAAAACAAGGTCCACAAAATACAAATAAACATACTTTTTGCAAACATAATGTTAGGAATAGGCTCGATTTATCGGTAGATTCCCGATAAATAGCTTGTCAAAGTGATAAATCGGCCGAAACGATAAACGGTGAAGATAAGGCATAATCTTATTGGTCACCATAAGAGTAGCGATAAATCGGACGATAAATCGCTGAATCTGAAGATTTCTTGAACAATGCTTCGAGGTGACCGGTGTTTTGTTGTGACGCGGCTAAATATTGGTTTAGGGCTGGCCCTTTTGCCTTGTGTTTGTAACTGTCACGGTGGCTAATCTATTGATTAGCTTGGGCGTGGAGTTGTGCTACACTTGTTGTTCGCAGCAAAATGTAGCTTTTTGTACTTGATTTCTGCCTTCTTTAAAAATACGGTACTCCTAGGCATACTCTCGAAAAAAATCTTTAGAAACACAAATATTTAGAAACGGAGGGAGTAACAGTAAATGTGATGGACACTTGAATTGTATAGGGCATGATTACAAGTAAGCACATCTTTCTTCCTCTAGCTCGTCTCCTTCACAAGACCACCGTACGGACCACCTCTCACCACCACCCGCGGCCAGCGGCGCTCCTGTGCAGCCTCGCCGCCCTGCCCTCCCTGGAACCTCCTCCCTCTGTCATGCTGCCATTGTCCCCGACCATTCCTCTAGCCCCCGCAATGGTTGGTTTTCCCTGGCGAACTTGCACCACTGCCTTGCTGCCGCCCCCACCCTCCCATCCTAAGAGAGATTATTGGGTTGCCTGCCGAGCTTCTCCCCCTCCCTCGGGCGAGCTTATCCCTCCCCTCTAGTTGTTTCTCTATTTAATGCAAAATTTACTTACCCAAGTCCAGAAATCGGACGAGTGACATGTACTCCCTCTATAAAGAAATATAAGAGCGTTTAGATCACTACTACGGAGTAGTTATTGTGATAAACATACTACTCCACTATGGGGGAAAGTGCGGATTCCAGTTTTCAGCACCCTACTTTTTTAGAGAGAAATTTTCGATCTATTCACAATCAATCATAGCAGTACAGAGAACGCCAGAATAAGTATAATAATAAATATAGAACAAAATCCATAGACCACCTAACGATAACTACACACACTGGAGCAAGCTGAAAGCGCGTCCCCATCATTGTGACGCCCCAATTTAATCGTGCACTAATTATGCACGCAAATGTGCAGGATCAAGATCAGAGACTCACGGGAAGATATCACAACACAACTCTAGACATAAATTAAAGTCATACAAGCTTTATGTTACAATATAGGGGCTCAGAGGGCTCAAATACATAAGCTCGAGTTACACAATAGTCAGTGAAAGCAACAATATCTGAATACAAACATAAGGTAACAAGTTTGCCTTATGAAGGCTAGCAAAACAACAACACGGATCGAAAAGGCAAGGCCTCCTGCCTGGGAGCCTCCTAACTAATCCTGGTCGTCGATGGTCTCCACGTAGTAGTAGGCACCGTCGAGGTAGTAGTAGTTGTTGGCGGGATCATCTAGCTCCTGGGCTCCATCATCTGATCACAACATCCAGAAAGAAAAAAGTAGGGGGAAAAAGGAAGCAAAGCATCCGTGAGTACCCATCCGAAGTACTCGCAAGACTTATATCAGAATCATGCTAAGCATGCATCGGTATCAATGGGAAAGAGCTGTGTGTGAGGACTATAGTGTAGAATTGCCAGAATAGAAGGAAAGGCCTAGTCTATCAAAGACTAGCATGTTGCAGCAACAGAAGAGAATAGAGAATGATAACATAAGTTCCAGTGAAGGTTTTTTTATGCAAAGCAAAGCTTTATAAATTAACGGTGCTCGGGCAAATCCTCGAAGACACAATCAACCACTTTGGGCGGAACAATAGAGTTCTAGCTAGAGCTACCATTTGGTAAACACATTCGACCAATTTTAGCAAGTTCATGTGCTACCGAATTTACATCAAATACCCGTTGAATATGAAGTTTTTGTGAAGTTTGTTATGCTAGACTCCTTTTTTAGAGATGGTTCTTTTGAGACTGTTTTTTTTAGGAAACGAGACTTTTTATTACGCTAGACGGAAGTGGATGGGCCGACGTGGCCCTTGAAGGGATGGATAATGTAGAACGCAGGCCAGATAAGGCCCAGTGTTTCGCTGCTAATCCCATTGCGGCCCAATATCGTCCACTATCCCTAGTCCCCTACCACGAACATTTCCGATTCCCGTCGCCGCCGGGAAGCGCCGTCCCCACGAACAACTGCAGCCTACGCCGCCGCCTCCAACCAAGGTACTCCCCCTGACGCGCACGGAGACACCGCGAGCTACTTCCCCATCAATTTTTCACTCCCCTAGATCGATTTCTCCTGACCCCTTGTTCCCTTAAGCGGCGCCATGGAGGAGAAAAGCTCCGGGCAGAAGAAAGAGGCGAGCACGACCAACCTTCCGGCGGAGGAGGCAGTGCCGGCGGCGGCCGGCCTCCTCACGGACGACCTCATATTTGAGATCCTCTCCCGCCTCCCCGCCAGGTCCGTCCACCGCTTCAAGTGCGTCTCCCCGTTCTGGCGCGACCTCATCGCCGACCCCGCCAACCGCAAGAAGCTGGCCCAAACCCTCGCCGGCTTCGTCTACAGCACCTACGACAGGGTGGACCCCCGCTTCCAGCACTTCCACTTCGCCAACGTCTCCGTCGGCGCACCCCCGCCGGCCGACCTGTCCCTCCCTTTCTTGCCACCCGACAAATACTGGTACATCGCCCAGCTGGACACCTGCAATGGCCTCCTCCTCTGCCTTGCCTACATGGCCCCTTCTCCTTCCACGGACATGGATTCGCCGGTTGAAACCCATTTCATCGTGTGCAATCCAGCCACCCAGAGGTGGGTCGACCTGCCCCCTATACCAGAGGTGCAAAGCGACCATCGCATCTTCGCTCGTTTGGCTTTTGATCCAGCAGCGTCATCCCATTTCCATGTTCTTCAGTTTGAGGAGACCGTTCTGGAGAAACGCATCATGGGGGTGAACATCTACTCTTCGCAAACTGGAGCCTGGAAGCGTAGGCAAAGCCGGTTGCTTGAGAAAATTAGCTTGTGCACTGGCCTTACAAGTGTCTTCTTTCACGGTATGCTGCACTTGCTTGGTGTGCGGAAACCCAGGAAGATAGACGACGATGCGGTGCTGGTAGCAGTGGACATGGATGGGCAGGTGTGGAAGACTATCCATGTGCCATCAGGTGGTTTGAGTTTTAGAATTGGATTGTCACAGGGGTGCCTGCACTATGCTACCACACCCCTACCTACTGTCGACAAGAACAAGAAGAAGAAAAGTAAGGAGAGTACCACACTGATAGCATCACTCTGGTGCATGGAGGATTATGATAGTAAACAATGGATCCTGAAGCATAGCGTCAGCAATGTTGAGTTGCAGAGCATAACTAGGGTGGAGTACAAGGTGGCTGCTATTCATCCAGACTGTGACATTATTTTCTTGGATTCATGTGTTGATGATACATTGGCATCATACGATATGCAGCATCGGAAATTCCGTCGAATCCTTAATCTTCAGGAAAACAAGGCAGCGCTATTTGTACCCTATGTTCCACTTTTCTCAGACTCCTTAGCAGGTGCAGGTGGGAAGTAGTGTTACCTACCTACATATCCAAGCTTGTGCTTCCACCAAGAATTGGCTCTTCTGCAGGCTGAACAGTTTGTCTGTTGATTTCTGGATCTACCTAAATTATGTCATCCAATTTGCTGGTGCTCATGCTTCTGCTAGCTTGATTTTCTGTTCGGAGCAATCCCTGGTAACCTTAAGGATTAAGCATATTGCAATTTTCAGAGAACATTGTTACTCCTGTTCTTGTCAGTGTAGCTATTATCCTGGATACGAAGTCGTTTCATGTGGTTGAATTATTCTGGAATCTGGTTTTCTTGGCCATAATATTTAAGGATTATCTGTCCTAACTCCTAATATTGGTGAATGGTGAGTGTAGTCTGTAAACTTTGTAGTCCTCGGGATTTCAGTGATGCATTGCCATTGGGCATCAAGATTTTTTTATCTACTTTAGCTGTAGCTAAGGAATTCAGTCTGCTGCAGTTTAACTTCTTCTACCCAACTGAATAATTCCATCAACGACCAAAGAAAACACCAGCTTTCCTAAGAAGTTTTCTTGCTGGGTGAGAAAAACAAGAAAAGTCTACTTCTACCCTATGTTATTCTGTTCTTGGGAGTCATGAGTAGTACAGATGGGCAGTAGTGTTATCCACAAACAACATTTGTGCTTCCTCCAAAAATTGGCTCTTTCCTAGGCTGCATTATTTGCCTGTTGATTTGTGAATCAACTTAAATAATGCTGTTCAATCTGCTAGTGCTTACATTCCAGCTAGCTTGATTCTTTGTTCGGAGCCATGCCTGCTGCTTAGAGAGTAAGCATATTATAATTGCAAAAACAACACTGTTGCTATTATTGTTTCTAGCTATTGCCCTAGACATGAGTTTGTTCCATGTGGCTTGATAAAGCCGTGATCTGGTTTTCTTGGCCATAATATTTAAGGAATATGATTGTCCAAAACTCTAATATTAGTTAGTGTACTGAAAGTCCTAATCAGAAATTTGCAGTATCTATTTGATTTTGGTCCTTAGCGGTAATGAACTGCATTGAACAATTTCCTTTTATCTATTTTTGCTGTAGCAAATGAATCGTGGCGAATCCAGTTGAACTTCGTCGGTTACGTTGGATCGGTTGAAATGCATATTTGATCTTAGTCCTGAGCGGTAATGCACTGTGACTGTAGATAATGAATTCTTATGAACCCAGTCGAACTTCTTTCGACCACCTGACCCTGTTTACCGAGGACCAAGTAGTCTCGATACATTTGTTGCTACGCATCAGGTGATAAACCAAAGGTAAATGCCATGTAGTCTTGTCTCTGGACTATGACTCACCGGTCACGCATGAGAGGGGGATTTTGGCAGGTGCCAAGGTATTTGTGTCCATGCTAGAAATTTGGTAGTACTGTACATGTTTAGATAAAACTTTGGATGTCTTTCTTTGTGCGCGAAACAACTTATTCAGCAGCACCGCCATACTTTGTAAATCTTCTGTTCCTCGCGTGAGATCGCAAATTCTTGTGGCATTCATGGTTGATCACATGGTTAGAAGATCCATTTCACTCCATGGTTCAGCATTTGGTCTGCTTTAAAGTTTCTCTCAAGCCAGTGAGTCTCGTGGAAAATGAGACAAGCAGCCATCACCAGCAGGATTTGGGCGTGACCCCTGAAGCTTAAGGTAAACATTTGTTGACGGACAGCATATGATCGATATTCCAGTCAAGCTAGGCGTTCCTTCCACGCGCCCGCGGCTGTCATGCAACTTGTTCTTTCTTTTTAGCATGCAACTTGTTGATGTCGGCTCTTGATCATGACTTGTATGTACCTGTCTGCAGACTCCCCAGAAATGAAGACAAATATTGAATTTTCTTCATTTCCCCGACAAGTATTTTCAGACGGAGGGAGTATTTTCTGATGGAATAAAATTCTTAAATAATTGTATACTCAAGCCGTTAATGCAATTGTCATAGAAAAGCAGTATGTCTCTGATTGGGCAAAACAGAACATGTTTATAGTGACAAAAAACACTAAGCATGTTTTCACCACACAATGCAAAAAAAATGTTTTCTAATGAAAACTTGCATTTTTTTTCTGCTAGTGTGGTAAGTACGGAGTATATTATCTGGTTTGCATTTTTTTTTCTGAAGTACTAGTATGGTTTACCTTTAGAGCAAAGCCAAATCCTTGACACCACTCAAAGAAAAAGAAAAAAAAGGCGTCCATGACCGAATGATTCGGCCAGTCAACCGTGCGTCCACGCCCGAGCACCTTCCACGCAGCTGCCGGACCCCAGGGTCTTGTACATAACAAAAGCTTCAGTCCATGTCAGCCATACGAGCAATGGTTCCACATATGGCAGCGGTGAGCGACTCTTCGTCCCTCTGCTCACTGCCTTTCCTCTTCCTGCTCCTCGTCGCCAACGGCAAGGCCACCATGCTAAACATCACCAACCGATGCTCCTACACGGTGTGGCCGGCCGCCGTGCCCATCGGCGGTGGCGTGCAGCTCGACCCGGGCAAGTCATGGACCCTCAACGTGTCCGGCCTCACCACCAGCGGACGCCTGTGGGCGCGCACGGGCTGCTCGTTCGATGGCAGAGGTCATGGTTCTTGCCAGACGGGCGACTGCGGCGGCACACTCGCCTGCACGGACTATGGCCAGCCGCCGGTCACGCTAGCTGAGTTCACGACCGGCCAAGGCCAGACCCAGACGGATGATTTCTTCGATATCTCCCTCGTCAACGGCTTCAACGTGCCCATGGATTTTCTGCCCGTGCCAACAAAGGGAGGGCCAGGGTGCAGCAAGGGGCCACGCTGCGAAGCCAACGTAACGTCGCGGTGCCCTACTGAGCTGCAGGCTCCCGGAGGCTGCAACAACGCGTGCATCGGGAATGGGACGAGCAACTGTGAACCCACCACCTACACCGTCTTCTTCAAGCAGATGTGCCCGGATGCCTATACCGACTACAACGACTTCACTTGCCCGACGGGAACCAACTACCAGGTCATCTTCTGTCCCCCGTTCAATCTAACAATTTCACCGGCACCCGCCAGCTCTCTGCCTGCACCTATTCGCCCATCAAGCAAGAGATTGAAATCCTCCATCCTAAGAAGGCATGTTGTGATTATAGCTCTTGTGGGTGGTTTCATTTTGCTCACGGTATTGGTTACATTCACTTTCTTCACGCGTAACCAAAGGGTGCGAGGGCACCAGGAGATGGAGGAAGAAGAAGAGTTTGGCGAGCTACAAGGAGCACTTGTGAGGTTCACATTTCAGCAACTACAGGTAGCAACCTGGCAATTCGCAGACAAGCTTGGGGAAGGAGGATTCGGGTCTGTTTTCAGGGGGCAATTTGGTGAAGAAAGAATCGCAGTGAAACGTTTGGATCAAGCTGGCCAGGGGAGGATGCAATTTTTGGCAGAGGTTCAAACAATCAGCAGCATCCACCACATCAACCTGGTGAGATTGATCGGTTTCTGTGCAGAGAAATCTCATAGGCTCTTGGTATATGAGTATATGCCCAAGAGATCCTTGGATAGGTGGATTTATAGTCGACATGACAATAATGCTCCTCCTCTGGATTGGAGCACGCGATGCAAGATTATTACTCACATAGCTAAGGGTCTCTCTTATCTTCATGAAGAGTGCGCAAAAAGAATTGCTCATTTGGATGTCAAACCACAAAACATCCTCTTAGATGATAACTACAATGCAAAACTTTCTGATTTTGGACTATGCAAGCTCATTGATAGAGATATCAGCCAAGTGGTTACTCGAATGAGAGGCACGCCTGGATATTTAGCTCCTGAATGGTTGACATCACAAATCACAGAAAAGGCGGATGTCTATAGCTTTGGTGTTGTGGTCATGGAAATCATTTGTGGAAGAAAGAACCTCGACATCTCCCAATCCGAAGAGAACATCCATCTTATTACACTGGTGGAAGAAAAAGTGAAGAGTGGTCGATTGGTGGATTTGATTGACAAGAGCAGTACCGACATGCAAGCACACAAGCAAGATGCAATTGAGATGATGAAGCTCGCGATGTGGTGTTTACAGATTGAGTGCAGAAAAAGGCCTAATATGTCCGATGTTGTAAAATTATTGGAAGGTGGTGACATGAAAGCAAACACCAGCATAAGTAATAACTTTGTTGCAATAAGTCCAACAAAGTTTGGTATGGCTGGAAATCTGAGCTACTCAGATTCACCTCAGGTCTCAGATCTATCAGGCCCAAGGTGAATTGAGAGAATCCAAGAACATATGCAATTAGACTCCAAGCAAGAGTCTTCTTGTCTAAATGTATAATGTCTGACTTCTTTGATTTAGAAACAACCAAGCCTTTGTAATTATAACGTGTATTTTGCTTCTCATGACTTCTTTGATTTAGAAAGAACAACCTAGCTAAGACTACACATGGTGGAAGTGACACGCCTACGGCCAAGTGGCCGGTCAGTGATAAAGAAGTCATCACTGGCTCAGACGGGCCAATTGTGCGTCGATGATGATATGATTTGGCCGGTCAGTGTTATTCGAGCCTGTAGTAGTGGAAGGAGTCCCCTAGTGGTCACAATTGTCAAGAGTATTAGTTAGTGACTAGCGCCGAGGAAGCATGGTGCACACCGCGCCCGTGACCGATTTCGTTTGTATTTTGCCAAAATAAGATAGAAAACAACATGTATTACACGAGAAAATAAAATAAAAAGGAGAACACAAATTCTATCTTTACCCCATGATATGTGTAGGCACATACTAAACATTAAACGATTTAACAAATTAAGTAAACCAGCTGGTCTAATATATTTTTTCATAAACACATATGTTTTTTCCTTTTGTAATAAACAAAAAGTGATGGGTGCCGTTAGCGATGGCAAGAACATGGCTATTCTTCTTGCACAGAGGGAGAAGGAGTCTCACATTTTTTAGGGATTTATTTGTTTTCCTTCTGGATCACTGTTCTTGTGAATGCATTGTGTCGATTTACCTTTTTTATCGTTTCGTTTTATTCTGGTGTATTATTCTCAGTTATAATTCAGGTACTGTTTTGGTTTACAGTTTGGATGGGTTAACATTTTTAGTTTATTCAGGTCTTGTTCCGTGTCACTGGTTTTACTATTCCGGTTCGAGGGAGGAGTTTTTTCTTTGTATATCTTCTATATTACTGTTCATGAGAATGCATATTACCGTTTTATCATTTTTCTTGTTTCTGTTTATTCGGGTGTATTCTTCTGGGTTACAATTAAGTTACTGTTTCGGCTTATGGTTCAGTGGGTTAGTGTTTCCGATTTATTTGGATTATTGGTACGGTTAGCAGTTCTGAGTTTATACAAGTATTGTTCCGGGTTTTGTTTAGGTAATTGTTGGTGCACTATTCACTGACGTTGTAGTGTAAAAAACAGTAGTTGGTCAATAACTTAAACTTATTCTACCCATAGGTTCATGTAGATATATGGTTCCGGTCTATTGTTTTGTGCCTCAGCAGCACCATCACCGGAAATGTTCGGAAGACGATTGAGGCGGGTCTGCATCGATACGCTAGTGGAGTGAAATAATGTGTAGAGAAATTCTAAAGCTTAACTCTCCATATATGAACCTGAGGGTGGAGGGGGTAAAAATGGCGTCTAAAAAATCCTAGTTTTTTCGGAACATGTTTTTTTTTTCTTGGATCACTTTTCACTGATGGGTACTGTTGATATACGTTTACAGCCATTAGATGAACAGTAGGAGTGAAGAAGAAAAATCAAAGAAATGAGAAAAAGGGAATGCTTCCTGCTTTAGTATAGTAACTTACTTATTATTTGGGTGATTGTTACGGTTAGCAGTTCTGAGTTTATTCAGATATTGTTTCGGGTTTTGTTCAGGTAATTGTTCGTGCACTATTCACTGATGTCGTGGTGTAAAAAACAGTAATTAGTCAATAACTCAAAATTATTCTACCCATAGGTTCATGCAGATATACGGTTCTGGTCTATTGTTTTGTGCCTTAGCGGCACCATCACCGGAAAGGTTCGGGAGACGATTTGAGGCGGGTCTGCATCGATATGCCGGTGGAGAGAAATAATGTGTACAGATATCCTAAAGCTTATCTCTCCATATATGGACCCGAGGGTGGAGGGGGAGAGAAATGACGTGTAAAAAAATCCTGGTTTTTTCTGAACGTGTAAATTTTCTTGGATCACTATTTACTGGTGGGTACTGTTGATATATGATATTGTTCATTAACACTGTACACTATTGGCCACTTAGATGAACAGTAGAAGTGAATAAAAAAAGTCAAAGAAATGAGAAAAAGGGAATGCTTCCGCTTTGGTATAGTAACTTATATACTCGGAACTTCTTACTATAGGCAAGCCCATCTGGCCCATGTAGCTGTTCTTGCCATAGTGCACAAACAATTACCTGGATTTATTCAGAACTTTTTAGTATAGGCAAGCCCATCTGGTATTCAAAATATGTCATAAAGACAATAATAAAGTGGTTATTATTATATTTTTTTAATCATGATAAATGTTTATTATTCATGCTATAATTGTATTGATCAAAAAATTTAAATACATGTGTGAATACATAAACAAATACCAAGTCCCTAGTGAGCCTCTACTAGACTAGCTCCTTGACCAAGTCCCTAGTGAGCCTCTACTAGACATGAGTTGCCATTTGATAACGGGATTACGTCATTAGGAGAATAATGCGATGGACAAGACCCATGCGTTAGCATAGCATATGATCGTTTAGTTTATTGCTACTGCTTTCTCAATGTCAAGTACATGTTCCTTCGACCATGAGATCATGCAACTCCCGGACTCTGGAGGAACGCCTTGTGTATATCCAACATCACTTCGTAACTGGGTGATCATAAAGGTATTATACATGTATTTCCGAATGTGTTTGTTGAGTTGGTATTGATCGAGATTGGGATTTGTCACTCCGTATGATGGAGATGTATCTCTGGCCCTCTCGGTAATACAACATCACAAGAAGCTTGCAAGCAAAATGACTAAGGAGTTTTACAAGATAATGTATTACAAAACGAGTAAAGAGACTTGTCGGTAACGAGATTGAACCAGATATGGAGATACCGACGATCGAATCTCGGGCAAGTAACATGCCGACGGACAAAGGGAACTACGTATGTTGTCATATAGGTTCGACCGATAAAGATCTTCGTAGAATATGTAGAAACCAACATGGGCGTCCAGGTCCCGCTATTGGTTATTGACCGGAGAAGCATCTCGGTCATGTCTACATCATTCTGGAACCCGTAGGGTCCGCACGCTTAACATTCGTTGATGATATAGTATTATATGAGTTATGTATGTTGGTGACCGAATGTTGTTCGGAGTCCCGGATGAGATCGCAGACATTACTAGGAGCTCCGGAATGATCTGGAGGTAAAGATTGATATATCATATGGTTTTTCGGTCTCCGGAAGAGTTATAGAATACACCGGATAATTATCGGATCACCGGAAGGTTGTTTGGGCCAAGGGGTAAGGGCCACGGGGCTTTAGGTCTGTGCAAAAGGAAGTTTTGCGGAGGTCAGGGACCAGACACTTGGCACGCTGGCCATGGCGTCTGGGCCAGACGTCGAGGACCATGGCGTCTAGTGCTGGAATCCGAGAAGGACTCTTCCAGGCGTTCCAAACCGACTTTGGGGAGGCCCTTTCCACAAGTTACGACGCCAGGCTCAATATATAGAGGAGTAGGGCTAGCCCCTAGAACGCAAGTTTCAGAGCCTCCGCTAGTTCTTCTAGTTCTAGTTGTTCCTAGTTGACTAATCAGAGCTAGGCTAACCTTCTAGTTCCTCCTCCACTCTAAATCTGTTGCCATCGTGCTTCCGAAACTCATCTACTACTTCGCCCTCTTGCTAGATCGAGAAGGTGAGCACGCCATCGAGCTGAACGTGTGCTGAACGCGGAGGTGCCGTAGGTTCGGTGCTTGATCAGAACAGATCGTGAAGGTGTACGACTACATCAACCGCGTTGGTAAACGCTTCCACTTAGCGATCTACAAGGGTATGTAGATGTTATCCCCCTCTCGTAGCTATGCATCTTCATGAATAAATCTTGCGTGCGTATTTTTTTGTTTTGTTTTCCATGCAACGTTCACCTACATCTGGCCCATCCGAGTATACATGGGCCAAATGGGTTTGCCATGAACAGAGGAGCAGAGAACTTTTTAGTTGTTAGTTGTTCATTATGACTGGTGCTTCCATTTGCGGATGCACATTACCTGTATTTATTGGTGTCCTGCCTCTGGCAAGTTTTGAGTGTGGTGTCCACTCTCGCTGTTGTTATTTGTTCTTGCTAGTATGGGAAAAGAAGGCTCCGTTTTTAGCATTGACATCAAGCTTGATGGCTCCAATTACAAGGAGTAGGCATTCTAAGTCAAGACAACTATTAGAGTTATGATCTTCTGACAATTTGGTTGATGCTCCTCCTGATGAAAAACGGGATGAAGCCACCAAGAAAGCTTGAAGAAAGGTTGATGCAAGGTCATGTGTGCCTTAATTCTTAATGTTACTTTGTCACTATGGATGAGTTTTGGGCATCACTCCGCTACAAAAGGAAATATGGAAACATGTGGAACAATGATATCTTTGGCCTAGCGGGGCACTACAATTTTCTTCTTACAAAATATGAAAAATCTTCAGCAACAACACATTTCCATCAAGGAGTATGAAAGATTGTGGATATCGCCTAGAGTGGGAGGGTGAAGAGGCGCTTTAAAATAATTACGGTTTAGTCTTGAACAAATGTGAAATAAAACTAGCGTTACTTTGTCAAGCACAAAACCTGAAACAACTAGGCTCACTTATGTGCACTAACAACTTATGCTAAGGAAGATAAACAACTAAGTGATAGCAAGATATATATCATGATACACTATCACCATCGCAAAGTAAATTTCTTAAGTAAAGGGCTCAGGTAAGAGATAACCGAGGCACGTGAAGACGGTGATGTATCCCAAAGTTCATACCCTTGCAGGTGTTGATCTCCGTTCGGGGCGGTGTGGAGGCACAATGCTCCCCCAAAAGCCTCTTCACGCCCTCGGACAATGCAAGATGTCGTGATTTCACTAAGGGAACTTTGATGGCGGTCACCGAACCCATACAATTGGCAACCCTTGGGGCAGTCACTAGTACCCGTACAAATTGCTCGGGGCAATCTCCACAACTTAATTGGAGACCCCGATGCTTTTTAGGAGCTTTACACCACAATGATTGAGCTCTGCAATACCACCAATCATCTATAGCGCCCAAGCACCTAAGAGAAACTCTGGGGTACGAAGCACCCAAGAGTAATAAGCTACACAAACTTCACTTACACGTATCACGATGGAGAACTCAAACCTATACACCAAATGCAATGTCAAGGGTGCACAGAGTTCCCAAGTCCTTCTCTCCCAAATCCCACCACAACAACTAATACTATGGAGGAAAATGAGAGGAAGAACGAAGAAGGGAACACAAAGAATTCCAAGATCTAGATCCAAGGGTTTCCCCTCACTTAGAGGAGAAAATTATTGGTGAAAATGCAGATCTAGATCTTGATATAGGCGAGGGGCCTGATCTTTCGATGAGATGATAACTATCGATTTGTTGGAGTCGACTTTGACGATCCGACTACAAACGTGCACGATGTTGCGCCTTAGCAATCGCTAAACCAATCTCCTGGGGTTACTGACGATGCCAGAAGCACAATCAGCCTACCATGAAGGTCTATTCCTGCATGCAATCAAAGAACAAGCAAGAATATGATGCAGCAATATGAATATTGAAAATATATATGAAGTATTGATAAAGGTGGGGATCCGTAAGCGGTCTTGGTCTAGTCGTTGGACACAAACAAAGTACATGAAGTTGCAATGGATAACTTTTAAATAAACTTAAGGGAAAAGCTACTAGATGGATATACTTATATAGGAGCAATGAGTGGTGGCCAAAGAGGTGGGAGGACGTCCCAAGGCAGCCTAAAACTAACCGTAGGTCGTACAAGGCTCATGGTCCCAAGTGGAGGTGATGCAACACCTTTGGACTTGTAGTTTGACTCGGATTCTGCTGCAATGTCAGATTGTTTTGTCCACAACTTAACGCTTCGGACGAATTTGAAGGTGAATCCAATTGGGTTGGAAATTGTACGAAATCTACTTTCGAACAAAAAAAGAATCACCCAATTCGGAGTCCGTATGTGAGAGATGTTGGCGTTTTGAATCACGTATGTCTGTGCAGTCCAAATCTAAGTTCAGAACGTGAGAGACTTGGAATCTATCTTCTCTTGGCCCAAAAAGTGACGTGAGATAACTTTTTGAACAACACCTAAACTTCTCTTTTTCCCTTATCTTCATATGTGGATTGTCCGAATGTCCCATATGTTGGGAAACGTTGCATGGGAAACAAAAAAAATTCCTACGAACACCGAAGATCAATCTAGGAGATGCACATCTACGAGAGGAGAGTTGGATCCACATACCTTTGTAGATCGCTAAGCGGAAGCGTTCAAGAACGCGGTTGATGTAGTGGTACATCTTCGCGACCCAATCACGATCCGTCCCGTGAACTCCGATCTAGTACCGAACGGACGGCACCTCCGCGTTCAACACATGTACGACTTGATGACGCCTTCACCTGCTCGATCCAGCGAGCAATGGTGAGGTAGTAGCTCGAGTCCTCCGGCAGCATGACGCCGTGGTGGCGGCGGTGATGGAGAAATCTCAGCAGAGCTTTGCTAAGCGCTACAGAGAGGAAGAAGGCTACGAGAGAGAAGGGGTAGCACCGTGGCGAATCAGGGTGCAGCTGCCCTCTCTCTACCTCTCTATATATAGGGGAAAGGGAGGAGAAGGGAGGCGCCCTAGGGTTTCCCCTAGGGGGCGGCGGCCAAGGCAGATTGGATCTCCCTAGGGAACCCCTAGGGAGACTTGCCCCCCAAGCCAAGCCAGGTGGAGGCTTGCTTCCCAAGTCAGGTGGAGGCGCCCCACCTCCCAAAGCAACGTGGGAAAGGATGTGGGGGCGCACAACCCCTTAGTGGGCTGGTTTGCCCCCTCTCCTTGGCCCATGAGGCCCTGCAACACTTGCCGGGCCCCGAAACACCTTTCGGTTATGCTGGCCATAGCTTGGTACCTCCGGAAGACTTCCGGACTCCAATACCCTTCGTCCAATATATCGATCTTCACCTCCGGACCATTCCGGAGTTCCTCCTCACGTCCGGGAGCTCATCCGGGATTCCGAACAACCTTTGGTAACCACCGTAATGACTCAACTATACTAATATCGTCACCAAGCGTTAAGTGTGTAGACCATGTGGGTTCGAGAACTATGCAGACATAACCGGCACACCTCTACGGTCAATAACCAATAGCGGGACCTGGATGCCCATATTGGTTCCCACATATTTTACGAAGATCTCATCGGTTGAACCTCGATGTCAAGGATTCAGATAATCTCGTATGTAGTTCCCTTTGTCTATCGGTATGTTACTTGCCCGAGATTTGATCATCGTTATCTCCATACCTAGTTCAATCTCGTTACCGGCAAGTCACTTTACTCGTTCCGTAATACAATATCCCGTAACTAACTCCTTAGTCACATTGCTTGCAAGCTTCTTGTGATATTGTATTACCGAGAGGGCCCAGAGATACCTCTCCGTCATCCAGAGTGACAAATCCTAGTCTTGATCCATGCCAACTCAACAGACACCCTCAGAAATACCTGTAGAGAACCTTTATAGTCACCCATTTATGTTGCGACATTTGGTACACAAAAGGTATTCCTCCGGTGTTAGTGAGTTGCATGATCTCATGGTCATAGGAACATATATACTTGACATGTAGAAAATGATAGCAATAAACTGACTCGATCATATGGTACGTTCAAAGTTTGGGCCTTGTCCATCACATCATTCTCCCAATGGTGTGACCTCGTTGTCAAATGACAACTCATGTCAATGGCTAGGAAACCATAGCCATATTTGATCAATGGCTAGGGACATCTTGTTGTCTATGTATCCACACATGTATTTGAGTTTCCGATCAATACAATTCTAGCATGGATAATAAACAATTATCATGAACAAGGAAATATGATAATAACCAATTTATTATTGCCTCTAGGGCATATTTCCGACAGTCTCCCACTTGCACTAGAGTAAATAATCTAGTTCACATCGCCATGTGATTAACACTCATAGTTGACATCGCCATGTGACTAACACCCAAAGAATTTACTAGAGTCAATAATCTAGTTCACATCATCATGTGATTAACACTCAATGAGTTCTGGGGTTTGATCATGTTATACTTGTGAGAGAGGTTTTAGTCAACGAGTCTGCAACGTTTAGGTCCGCATGTACTTCGCAAATCTCTATGACATATTGTAGATGCCGCTACCACGCTCCACTTGGAGCTATTCCAAATGGTTGCTCCACTATACGTATCCGGTTTGCTACTCTGAGTCATCCGGATAGGTGTTAAAGCTTGCATCGACGTAACCCTTTATGCCAAACTCTTTATCACCTCCATAACCGAGAAATATTTCCTTATTCCTCAAAGGAAAATTTTGACCGCTTTCCAGTGATCCACTCCTGGGTCACTTTTGTACCCCCTTGCCAGACACGTGGCAAGGCACACCGCAGGTGCGGTGCACAGCATGGCATACCATACAGAGCCTATGGCTAAGGCATAGGGGACGACCTTCGTCCTTTCTCTTTCTTCTGCTGTGGTCGAGCTTTGAGTCTCACTCAACTTCATACCTTACCACTCAGGCAAGAACTCCTTAAAAATCATGTCAAGGTATGTGCTCTATGAAAGTCTTATTAGGCATCTTGATCTATCTCTATAGTTCTTGATGCCCAATATGTAAGCAGCTTTACCCAGGTCTTCCTTTGAAAAACTCCTTTCAGACAACCCTTTATGCTTCCAGAAATTCTACATCATTTTGATCAACAATATGTCATACACATATACTTATCAGAAATTTTGTAGTGCTCCCACTCACTTTCTTGTAAATACAAGTTTCTTGCAAACTTTGTATAAACCCAAAAGCTTTGATCACCTCATCAAAGCATATATTCCAACTCCGAGATGCTTGCACCAGTCCATAAATGGATAGCTAGAGTTTGCACACTTTTTAGCATCCTTAGGATCGACAAAACCTTCCGGTTGTATCACATACAACCTTTCCTCACGGAAAACGTTAAGGACACTCTATTTTGACACCCATCTGGTAGATTTCGTAATCGAAAAATGCAGCAACTGCTAACATAATTCTGACGGACTCAAGCATCGCTACTGGTGAGAAAGTCTCATCGTAGTCAACTCCTTGAACTTTGTCAGAAACCCTTTGCGACAAGTCGAGCTTTATAAATGGTGACATTACTATTAGCATCCGTCTTCTTCTTAAAAATCCATTTATTCTCAATGGCTTGCCGATCATCGGGCAAGTCCACCAAAGTCCATACTTTGTTCACACAAATTGATCCTATCTCGGATATCATGGCTCCTAGCCATTTGTTGGAATCCGGGCCCATCATTACTTCTCCATAGCTCGT
Organism: Secale cereale; assembly: GCA_902687465.1. Lineage (NCBI taxonomy): Eukaryota > Viridiplantae > Streptophyta > Magnoliopsida > Poales > Poaceae > Secale > Secale cereale. Next base: position 779,517,458 of record LR738710.1, read on the forward strand.
AGGTTCATCGTTGTCCAACAACATGACCTCTAAGACAGGGTTACCATACCACTCAGGAGTAGAATGTATCCTTATCGACCTACGAGGTTCGATAGTAACTTGATCCGAAGGTTCATGATCACCATCATTAATTTTGTCTTCAACTGATGTAGGTGCCACAGAAACTTCTTTCTGCACTGTGCTACTATCTGGTTGAAGTGAAGGTTCAACAACCTCATCAAGTTCTATCTTCCTCCCACTCAATTATTTCGAGAGAAACTCTTTCTCGAGAAAGGACCCGTTCTTAGCGACAAACACTTTGCCCTCGGATCTGAGATAGAAGGTATACCCAACCGTCTCCTTTGGGTATCCTATGAAGACACATTTGTCTGCTTTGGGTTCAAGCTTTTCTGGCTGAAGCGTTTTGACATAAGTTTCGCAGCCCCAAACCTTAAGAAACGATAGCTTAGGTTTCTTGCCAAACCATAGTTCATACGGTGTTGTGTCTACGGACTTAGATGGTGCCCTATTTAAAGTGAATGCATCTCTCTCTAATGCATAACTGCTACTTCTCAAGCTTGCGTTGTATTCCCTCGAAGAGGAAAGGGTGATGCAGCACAGTAGCGTAAGTATTTCCCTCAGTTTTTGAGAACCAAGGTATCAATGCAGTAGGGGAGCACGCGCGAGTCCCTCGCACCTGCACAAACAAATAAGAACCTCGTAGCCAACGCGATAAGGGGTTGTCAATCCCTTCACGGTCACTTACCAGAGTGAGATCTGAAAGATATGATAAGATAATATTTTTGGTATTTTTGGTATAGAAATAGAAAGTAAATTGTCGGTGTACTAAGATAGGGGTACCTTAGTACCCCAACTTGTGCACGGGCAGTAGCAGCTTCCCGTGGCAGGGCTTGCCACGTGCTCGCCGGAACCGTTCCGGTCCCTATGAAGCCATTCAAGAACAAAGTATACAAGTCAGAAGATCAAGGCCCCGACAAGAGGAGCTTGCCGGGACGGCCGCTCCAGGCTCAAGATTATCACTTTAGCACAAGACCCTGGCAAGAGGAGCTTGCCAGGAAGGCCAAGGAATACATATCTCAAGAGATGCCTCGGCGCATCATGCGCCCCGGCAGGACCCGGAGAGCGGCAAGCTTCCGGGCCCGGCAAGATCACGACCCCGGCAAGGTGCTTGCCGGGGAAACCTACGCTGTGTGCCCACGCTCCAGCTCGTCTGCCCACGCGTCGCCCTGGGGCCCTTCCAGGGACGCGTGGCGGACGGCTGTGCAGCCTGGGGCACACGGTGGCAAGCCACGGTGACGAGGCTACCGCCGTGGCGAACGGAGAAGCATGGACGGACGCTTTTGGGGGCGACGGCGACGGGCATTTAATGCCCTTGTCCCCCACTGTCAAAGTTAGGTGAAGACCACTGTTCATATACTGTTCATGCACTGTTACAACTACCACCAAATTTACACTTTTACCCTCTTCTACGTTGACACCTGTCGGTGACCCCTTTGAGCTATAAAAGGAGGCCCATGCACAACGTAGAGGGGGTTCGGTTTGGAACCTAGACAACTCTCTCGCTCGGTGTAGCTAGTACTATAGATCTTCAAGCTCCCGAGCTCAAGAACTCAATACAACCTAAGCAGGAGTAGGGTTTTACGCGTCCGCGCGGCCCGAACCTGGGTAAACTGCCCGCGTGTGCCCCTCGATCTGCTCTCCGTGCTCCCTCCGCTCCCTTACCGCAACGTAGAAGGGGCTCCGGTCCCATAGGTGCTCGTGGGAGGACAGTTTCCCCCGACATCTTTGGCGCGCCAGGTAGGGGGCGTCGAGGTTGTGCGAACCTGATCCGGCGCTCACGCGGGCGCAACCTTCAGCAACTTCTCCAGCTTCATCAACCTCATCGACAGCATCAACATGCCTCCGAAGAAGAAGGCTTCGGAGGTCGGAGGCCCGTCTGCGTCGATCCCACCACCACCAGAACCAACGGTTGGTGGAGGAGACACCGGCGGAAGGGTGGTCGCCGGCGAGGAAACTCACGGCGCCACCAAGTCCAAGGACAAGACGGACGACCGGGCGAACTCCAAAGCCTCGGCGTCAGTACACGCTCCACGTCCCTCTCAGGAGGTGCAAGACCCGCAGCGGCGTGGTACGGGAGGTACCATACGCTTGCTGGGGCGTGGCCAAGCCGGAGGATCGCGGGATGCTCAAGGCCAGCGTGCTGGTACGAGCAAGGCGCGGTCGCCGGGGCGAGAAACTACTCCTTCTAACCCTGTTAGAAGTCCGAGCATATCTCGCTCCTCGCACCGCTCGTCGCCGCTCCCCTCCTCTCCAGCAGAAGTTCTAGCAAGAGCACAGCTGCTCCTCGACTTCCCTCCAGCGGCAGATAAAGCCGATGACTAGAGGGCGACGATCCAGAGCCTCATTGCCTTCGCCAACAACGACACGCCGCAGCAGCCGGCAACATCGCGGCCGCGGCAAGTCGACCAGACGAAGGCCGATGGCGAAAAGACCGCCGGGGGTGCAACCACCGTGCACTCCCCACCGCGAAAGCAGAAATCGCCACCCCGCCGGATCAACGTCGACGATGACTCCACGGCGTCGTCGGATCCGCGGGCTCGCCGCGATCAGCGCCAAGTCCTAGACGACCGGCGACAAGAAGACGCTCGGACTCGCATCGAGCGTCGACGAGAAGCCCGAAGACAGTCAGATCAGCGCGCTGGGACCGCTGTCGACGCGCACGCGCCCGGTGAACCGGGCGACTTGCCGTACGCGGCAGGTTGCCCTGCGTTCACCCGTGAGCTGCGGCAAGTCCAGTGGCCCAGCATGAAGAATTTCAAGCCCGACGTACCCGAGAAGTACGACGACAAGACACACCCCTCGGAGTTCCTCAGCATCTACACCATTGCGGTGCAGGCTGCCGGGGGACGCGACAAGAAGATTCTAGCCAACTATTTCCCGCTAGTGCTTAAGCCAAATGTCCGGTCTTGGCTTATGCACTTGCCGGAGAACTCCATCTCCTCATGGGCAGATCTGTGCCACCAGTTTGTTGGCGCCTTAACGGGCGGCCACAAACCCCACGGCCAGGAGAGCGATCTCCACATCCTCGCTCAGAAGGAGGGAGAGTCCCTGCGCAAATACATCCAGAGATTCAGCCGCGTCCAGCACAACATTCCCGACGTCCACCCTGCCGCGGTTATCAGCGCGTTTCACCAGAACGTGCGTAACTGCCGGATGAGGGAGGATATGGCCATGACCAAGATCCGGGATGTCAGCGAGCTCTACGCTCTGGCTGACAAGTGCGCGCGCGCCGAAGAGGGGAGGAGACTCCCCGGAGAGGATGCTGGCGCAGGAGGAAGCGACAGCGAAGACGCCGCCTCGGCAAGGAAAAGCCGGCGGCGGAATAACAGAAAGAAGAAGAGCAAGGAGGTGCTAGTTGTCGAGCAGTCCGGCAAGGAGGCTCCCGCCAAGAAGGCACAGGCTGGCGGTTCCGGCAAGGAGCCCGCCCCTGTAGCGGCAGCCGACAAGCAGGATGGCTCCGACAAGCAGTACTGCAAGATCCACCGCACCAAGGACCACGATCTTCAGAACTGCAAGAGAGTCGAGTACCTCGTAGAGCAGCAGCAGGCTGAATACGAGCGTCGCGACAAGGAGAAGGCCCAAGGAGGCGGAGGAGAGCCCAGCAAGAAGCGGCCGTTCAATGGCCGGGGAGGACGCCACGGCAAGGCCAAGCATCGGCAAGGTGATAGACCTCCCCGGGGCCGCGACAAGGATGATGAAGAAGACGACGATGATGACATGGAAGAAGGAGACAACAGCGAGCAGGAGTTCCAGAAGGCCACAGAGGTTCTGTGTGTCGACGGAGGTGCCTCTCTACACACTTCCCACCGCCAGCTCAAGCAGTGGGTGCGAGAAGTGAATGCAGCTGAGCCGCCCGTCGAGTCACGCAGGCTGCTGAAGTGGTCCGGCACGCCCATCATCTTTGACCTTGAGGACCACCCTGACCGCACAACTGCGGTCGGGTGCTTGCCGATGTTGGTCTCACCAACTATCCGCAACCTCAAGGTCACCAAGATGTTGGTTGACGGCGGGGCCGGCCTGAACTTGATCTCCTCAGCTGTGATCAAGAAGCTACAGATCCCCGACAGCAAGCTTGAGGAAACCGGGTCGTTCCAAGGGATCAACTCGGGAAGGAGCAAGCCGAAGGGGAAGATTACATTGCCAGTGACCTTTGGCGGGGAGCTCAACTTCAGGACAGAGAGGATCACGTTTGATGTTGCCGATATCTCATTGCCATACAATGGGATACTTGGCCGTCCTGCCCTCGCCAAGTTCATGGCAGCTTCCCACTATGCATACAACGTACTCAAGATGCCGGGGCCGATAAGCGTCATCTCTGTCCCTGGCGACAAGAAGGACGCGCTTATCTGCGCCGACAAGATCTACCGGGATGCAGCAGCCGCAGCAGAAAGCAACACACTTGCCGCTGAAGCTCCCGGGGGGAAGAACAAGACCAAGTCCGGCAAGAGCTCTAGGGCCCACTCTGGCAAACGCACCTCCTCGGAGTGCTGCGCTGCCGTCGAGGACGCACCATCGAGCTCCACCGGCAAGTGCAAGAAGGGAATGGCAGCTCCACCGGCAACCAAGAAGGTGTCCGCCAAGGAGGACGGCACTGGTGGTACCTTCACCATCAGTGCTACACTCGACCCCAAATAGGAAAGTGCGCTCGTTTCCTTCCTGCGGGCGAATGTCGATGTGTTTGCATGGCAACCATCTGACATCCCCGGCATTCCCAGGAAGGTAATTGAGCACAAGCTTGCTGTTTGTCCTCATGCGCGGCCCGTCAAGCAGAAGGTCAGGAAGCAAGCCGTGGAGCGCCAATAATTCATCGCCGAAGAGATAAAGAAGTTAGAAGCAGCAGGCCTGGTTAGAGGCGTAATACATCCCACGTGGTTGGCCAATCCAGTTGTTGTGCGAAAGGCTAATGGAAAGTGGAGACTTTGTATAGACTTCACCGACGTGAACAAAGCTTGTCCCAAGGATCCCTTTCCCTTGCCACGCATCGACCAAATTGTTGACTCCACAGCTGGATGTGAGTTGCTCTCATTCCTTGATGCATATTCCGGATACCACCAGATATTCATGGCTGAGGAAGATGAAGAGAAGACCGCATTCATTACTCAACATTTGCGAGGGTGGTGCACACTGCTTTTGAGACACAGATCCACATGAATGTAGAAGCCTACATGGATGATATAGTGGTCAAGAGCAAGAGCAAAGATACCCTGATACATGACTTAGAGGAAACCTTTGAGAATCTGCGCAAGATCCAACTCAAGCTGAACCCCAAGAAGTGCGTCTTCGGAGTTCCCTCCGGCAAGATTCTCGGGTTCTTCGTATCCCAGAGGGGGATTGAAGCCAATCCCGACAAGATAAAAGCCATCGAGCAGATTGAAGCCCCGAAGCGCGTCAAGGACGTAAGAAGACTTGCTGGTTGTGTGGCTGCCCTCAGCAGGTTCATTTCAAAGTCTGCAGAGCGCGCCCTGCCTTTCTTCAAAATTTTGAAAAAGACAGGTCCCATGAAATGGACTCCGGAAGCGAAGGCTACGCTGCAAGACTTGAAAGAATACCTGTCCTCCACTCCAATACTTGTCGCACCTAAACCACAAGAGAAGTTGCTGCTGTACTTAGCGGCAACCAATCAAGTGGTTAGTGTTGCGTTAGTAGCGGAGAGAGAGGCGGACGAGGAACCCACATCCCCGACAAGCGAATCCAGCGACAAGCAGGGGGCTTCCCCGACAAGATCTGGCCCCGACAAGGACAAGTCTGCGCAGGAACAAGGTGAAGTGCGAAAGAAGATGGTGCAGCGCCCATTGTATTTTGTAAGTTCCCTCTTGCAGGGAGCTAGATCAAGATACTCTGGGGTGAAGAAGTTGCTGTTCGGCCTCCTCATGGCCTCAAGGAAACTGCGCCATTACTTCCAAGCACACGAGATAACGGTGGTCACTCGCTTTCCGTTAAAGAGGATATTGCAGAATCCCGAAGCAACAGGCAGGATCGTCGAGTGGGCACTAGAGCTGTCAAGCTTTGGTCTCAAGTTTGAGAGTACCTCAACTATCCAGAGCAGAGCTTTGGCAGAATTCATAGCAGAATGGACTCCAACACCAGATGAAGAAGTTCCAGAGACAAACATCCCCGTCCAAGAAGCAAGCAAGGAGTGGATAATGTACTTCGATGGTGCCTTCTCGCTGCAAGGCGTCGGTGCCGGCGTGGTACTCATAGCGCCCACCGGAGAGCACCTCAAGTATGTTGTCCAGATGCACTTTCCCAAGGAGCAAGCGACAAACAATACTGCAGAGTATGAAGGTTTGCTTGCCGGCCTCAGAATTGCGGCCGAACTTGGGATCAAGAAGTTGATTGTGCGGGGAGATTCACAGTTGGTGGTCCGACAAGTGAATAAGAGTTACCAGAGCCCTTTGATGGAAGCTTATGTTGATGAAGTGAGGAAGCTTGAAGAACACTTTGAAGGTCTGCAAATGGAGCACGTCCCAAGAGCTCAGAATGATATTGCAGATGGCCTCTCAAAGTGCGCTGCCATGAAGTTACCTGTGGAACCAGGGACCTTCATGCTCAAGTTAACTCAGCCATCCGTTACACCATCAGTTGGGAAAAACAAGAAGAGAAAGTTGGTCTCCGGCGACTACTTGCCGGCGGATCTTCCCGAAGCCGCCGCCAAGGTCCCCAAGATCAATAGCCAAGATGCTGAGGAACAGTTTGCTCCTGCAGACCCGAGGGTCTGTACAGTTGAAGCAGGCGTTCCCGACAAGCCTTGCCCCGGCAGGCTTGTCGGGGGACCATCAGCTCCGGCAGAGCCGCATGTTCTTGCCGTAGAAGCTGAGGTTCCCGCAGCAGCCCTCATGCCTTTAGTCCTTGTTGTTGAGCCTCAGGCTCCAGCATGGGCACGGCAAATCGTCCGCTTTCTGCAAACTGGAGAACTTCCCGATGAGCCAGAAGAGATAGAGAAAATAACCAGGCAGTCGAGTATGTACCAGTTCGTTGGCAATGAACTGTACAGAAGGAGACTCAATGGTGTCAGGTTGAAGTGCATTTCCAGGGAAGATGGACAGAAGCTGTTGGCAGAGATACATGGAGGCATATGTGGCCACCACATTGACGCAAGGGCACTTGCCGGGAAGGCGTTCCGGCAAGGGTTCTTCTGGCCAGAAGCCCTCCAAGATGCAACTGCACAAGTAACCAAGTGTGAAGCGTGCCAGTTCCATGCCAAGCAAATTCACCAGCCAGCTCAAGCTCTCCAGACGATCCCTTTGTCCTGGCCCTTCTCGGTATGGGGGCTCGACATCCTCGGCCCCTTTCCCCGCGCAGTCGAGGGCTTTGAGTACTTGTACGTAGCGATCGACAAGTTCACAAAGTGGCCAGAAGTGGAACCAGTGAGAAAGGTGACAGCACAGTCAGCAGTCAGGTTCTTCAGATCAATTGTTTGCCGTTTCGGGATCCCTAACAGGATCATCACCGACAACGGCACACAATTTACAAGTCGCACCTTCATGCAGTACGTCCAAGACCTTGGCGCCAAGGTCTGCTTCGCTTCTGTTGCTCACCCGAGGAGCAATGGTCAAGCGGAGAGGGCCAATGCTGAAGTGCTGCGCGGACTCAAGACAAGAACCTTCGACAGGCTGCACAAGTGCGGAAGAAACTGGATAGAAGAGTTGCCGGCGGCTCTTTGGTCAATCAGGACGACACCAAATCGAGCCACCGGACAGACACCCTTTGCTCTTGTCTATGGAGCAGAGGCAGTTCTCCCCACGGAACTCGTATACGGATCTCCTCGAGTGCTCGCTTATGATGAGCTCGAGCAAGAGCAACTGCGACAAGATGACGCATTGCTCCTCGAGGAGGAACGTCTCCAGGCTGCTGTACGAGCTGCTCGGTACCAGCAAGCCTTGCGTCGCTATCATAGCCGCAAGGTCAGGGCCAGGAGTCTCGAGGAAGGCGACCTTGTTCTTCGGCGTGTTCAGTCCGCCAAGAATTCCAACAAGTTGACGCCGAAGTGGGAAGGCCCTTATCGGGTGAGACAAGTCACAAGGCCCGGCGCAGTCCGCCTTGAGACCGAAGAAGGCTTACCGGTGAGCAACTCCTGGAACATAGAGCATCTTCGCAAGTTTCACCCGTAAGGCGCGGTTGCCGTGATCCGCTCCGGCAACCACCTTTTGTACAAGTCTTGCCGCTGTTGCATGTAAACCTTTGTACAAAGCCGGGCGCAGATCCCGTGCGTCAGTAAAGCTGTTGTGCTTCGCACTATTTGTCATTTCCATGCTTTTCTTTGTTATTTGCATGCATCGTTTGACACCTTGTGCAACGCACATCCCGGGTAAGCACTGGCAAGCCGTGAAGCCCTATACTTGTTTTTCCTCCTCTTTTTCTTTCCCTCTTAAGCAGAAGGAGTATTCCTCGCGCACAAGTTTGCCGGGGGGGAAGGAGATGGAGGCGTGAACCAAGTATTGTTCAAGAAAGAGAAGCCTTGTCGGGGAACAAACAATCTATGAAAGCTAAGTTACCAAAGTTTGAGTAATTCAAATTTTTTAAATTTTAGTTATCTTCCTTGAACAACCACGCTTTGTATGGAAAACCTGTGCGCGGAGGAACCTACCCGTGGCTAGCCGCACCCTTACTTTGTTTCGAGCACGCTCAACGACTTAAGTGAGCTGCGACAAGTGTCGCGCCCTTACTTCGTTTTCGAGTTCGCTCAGCAACCTAAGTGTGCTGCGACTAGCTGCGGCAAGGTTTCTTGCCGGCGAAGGTATTGCCAGCAGGCTGCTAAGAGTCCAGCACTCAGCGCTCGCGGCAAGGGTCCTTTGCCGACAAGTTCCCTAAAAGCGTAGGGTGGAATGCATACAAAGTGAAGGGACCAAAGCAAGGGAAATAACACTGCATTGATAGCTCAAAATAAGATTGTATATTACAAAGATAGCTTGCCGCTGTTCTAATCAACTATTGCCTATGACTTAATTGGCAGCGGCAAAGGATGAAAGGAATCTAATCTACGTGGTCGCCCTCTCGCCTCGTGAACTTGCCCACCTTGGCGACGATGTGGGCAACCTGCGCCTTCAACGCCTCCTGATCAGCTTCGGGCGGCAAGGTGCGGAGGATGTTGACGAGGTTGATGCCGGGGTTGCGGTAGACGATCTTCGACAAGACCCGCTCCATGGTGCCCATGCAGAGCCGACGTGCCTCGTCGGCCAGCTGCACGGGGATCTTCTCCCGCAGCCGCGCAAGCGCCGGCGCAATTCCCCTGAAGAACAGACTCAACTTGGCGCTGTGGGGGAGACTCTCGTCCGGGGAGTACACGAGATGCTCCGCCCTCAGCGCCATCATCTCCATGTCAATACTGGCAGCGGAGGTGACCAGCTCATCAGTCCACTGCTTCACTGCCTGGTTGAAGTTGTTAGCCGAGACGGCGGCGCTCCCCACCAAGGCCCTTTCCTTGCGGAGTTCGTCCTTCAGCTTCGTCTCGCGGTCCCGGGCGGCGTCGAGCGATTCAGTCAGGGTGGAGACCTTCAACTCTAAGTCAGCAATAGAGTCCTTGGCGGCAGTGAGTTCCTGGCCCTTATCGGAGAGGCGTACCTGCAGCTCAGAGTTGGTGTGGGCATCTTTCTCCCGCTCCACATTGAGCGCAGTGACCCTGTCTTCGCTCGCCTTCAGGAACAACTCCAGCCGCGCCACCCTGGCCGCCAGATCCTTCTTAGCAGTCTCCGCGGCAGCAGCCGTGTCCTTCGCCTCCTTCAGGGCCCCGCCGATAGCTTGCTCCCGGGCGGTGAGGTCGTCCTCGTGGGCGTCGAGGTCGACCTTCCGCTGGTTGAGTGCCCCTTCCCGCCGAGACAGCTCCTCGGCGGCCAATCGTTGCTGCTCCTCGGCCTTAGCTTTTTCAAGGAGGAATGCTTGCTGCTCCCCAGCAAGCTCTTCGCGCTCCTCCGCCAAGTTGCGGAGGGCCGCCTGGTTGGCGGCGCGGAGGGCCGCCTGGTTGGCGGCGCGGAGCTCCGCGGCGCGCTTCTCCAGATCAGCTCCAGCCTTGGCGGCCAGAGCCTCCCGAGACTCCAACTTTGCTTGCCTGGCCCGATATAAGGCCAGGAGCCGGCGAAGGAGTTTCTCCTCTTCGGGCTCGTCGCTGCTGCCGGGTGCTTCAACGACCTTCAATCCGGCGAAGGCGAGGACCTCTCCGTCAAAGGTCTCTCCCTCCGCGGGTGCTCGAGACGAGGACGCCCACGGGACTTGTATGAAAACCCCGTTGGCGGCCTCCAGGTAGACGCCCTGCCCAGCCGCGGAGGCGGAAGGGTCGGCGGCCGGTGCAGCGTCCGGCGCTCCTGCGGCCTCCGGGCCAGCAGTGCGGTCGCCGGTCCCTTCCCCAGCCACGGCGTCTGCGGTCGGGGCGGTCTCTTCAGCGGCAGGCTCGTCGGCTCCAGCCATTCCCTCGGTGGCAGTGGCGTTGCCGCCGTCGCCGCGCACCTCCTCCTCGGCGGTGGCCTTCGTCTCCATCGGCTCCGGGGCGGGAGGATCTAGTAGAAGAAAAAGAAAAGAGAGATCGTCAAGCAAATATCCAAAAAGGAAAATTCAAGAAGAAGAAGCTACAAGGGTTACCTTCGCGGACTTCCTCGACGACAGGGTCCCTCGCCGGGGAGTTTTCCCTTGGCGGCGGAGTAGTAGCCCCTGCTGGCGGAGGGCCGCCCGCGCCTTCCCTCGGCGGGGTGCTCACCCTTGTCGGGCTGCTCACCCTTGGCGGGGTACTCGCCCTTGGCGGAGTGCCCGTCCTTGGTGGAGCGTTATCCCTCGCCGGGGAGCTCCTCCTTGGCGGGGAGGGCGGAGCAGGCGGCTCATCGGGGGCAACCTCCTGGTGCTCCTGCGGCTGCGGCTCCACCTCTGCATGAAACAACAAAATGTCAGTCCAAGCAACAACCTCGAGCGCACCCATCAAGCAGTAAAACAAATACCAGACTTACGCTGGGGGCTGCGCTGGGGGCTGCTCCTCGAAGCAGCAGGTTGATCCGGCAAGTCTGCCGCTGGCGCGCCCCCCGCCGCCGCGGCGGGCTCGTCGTCTTCAATCTCGACCACAGGGATCTTGGCCCTCTTCGCCATCCGCTAGGCCAGGGTCCTGAAAGCAAAACAAAAGCAAGGTCAGAACCAAGCAAGGAAAATCAAGACAAAATCGAAGAAACTAAAAGAATTGCAAGTACTTACTCCTCTTCTTCTTCGTCGGAGCTGAGGGCGGAGAAGTCAAACTCCGCCTGGTGCGCTCCCGCGCGAGGAGCTGGAGGAGAAGGCTCCCTCGGGCGCTTGGCGGTCTCCGGGGCTGTGGGCTGTGAAGACCCGGCCCCCGTCGACGCCGAGGACCGAGGGGCAGGAGGAGCACCCGTTCCGCTCCGGGAAGATCCCCCTCCGCTTGGCGCACGAGCACGGGGCGCCTCCTTGACGACTTCGCTCGTCTTGGTGGCGCGCGTCGCACGGCGCGCCGGCTGCTGTCGAGGCGCCTGCGGCCTCGCCGTCTCAGTTGCCTTGCGGAGGCGTTTCTTCTGTTGCTGTGGAGGGCTCGGTGGAGGCGGAGAGTTCTCCGAAGATGAGGAGGCATCGTCGTCCAGATTCAGAGACCCACCAGAGTCTTCTTCAGAATCTCCAGCCTCGGCGTCCTCCTCCTCCTCAGCAGGCCCGCTGGACTCAGTGCCATGCCCGGCGGCCTCGCTCCCCCCGGCAACCTCACTCGTCCCGGCAAACTTCACGGAAGGCTCCCCGGCAAACTCCTCGGGCGCAATCTTCAGCAACTTGAGGATTTCCGCCTCCTCTGCTTGACTCACTGCGTCCGCGGCCTGCGCCTCTTCCATAGTGTATCCAAAGTCACCCGCAGCCGCAGCTGCGGCGGCCTCCTCCATCCTGGAGGCGATGTAGGCTATATCCCGGTCAGTAGTAGCCCGGGTGAGGCCCTTGTTCTCCTCGGCATTGCGGGGCTTCTCGACCAAGTTGTCGAAGAAGGTCATCACGGTCTCCGGTGGAGGCTCTATCCAAGTGGGGACGACGCCATGGGAGTCGCACGCGGGCATCATCGCTCATAGGGAATCGCGGGCAGTGCTGTTGCACAGCGACACCACTCCCCGGGAAGGTCTGAACCACTCCGGGTGGGCCAGGTCATGCTTGAAGAGCTCCCGGACCATCCCCTTCAACTCCAAGGCAGTGAAGTTGTAGTTCAATCCAGGGCGCAGCCTCATGATGTCAGCTGCATTGCCGAATTCCCAGGCGGGCCTCTTCCTTTCTTGTAGAGGGGCGATGCGGCGGCGGAGGAAATCTACTCCAACTTCTCCAATAGTCAGATTGGCGACCCGGAGACGAATGATCCTAATGAGGGCAATCTGAAGCTTGCTGTCCTCCGGGGCCAATTCACTCCAATCCCTGCCGCGCACTATGGCAGTCTGGCGCGGCGAGGTAAAGGGCTCAGGCTTATCTTCCAGCACCCAGCACCAATCGGCTCTCCACTCCTCCCACTTGCCGCGAAGCTAACCCTTCAGGTACGAGTCCTTCTTGTTCAGCCTAAAGATCCAGGAGATGCCGCCGGAGAGGGGGGCACCTGACTCTACTCTAGGCATGAAGAAGTGGCGGAAAAGAGCTACATTTGGATGAACCCCAACGTAGTTTTCGCACAGATGTACGAAAACGGCCATCGTAAGGATGGCATTGGGGGTGAAATCTAGGAGGTGGAGGCCATATGTATTCATTACATCACAAAAGAACTCCGAGAACGGAGGGCACAGACCACAATGGAAGAACGCGGCAAAGAAAAAGTACCCGCCGGGGAACATGTCAGCGGCGACGGCGGGGAAGACTCTGGTGCGGGGGTGAGCTTTGGTCTCCCTCGCCCAGAACAAATAGTATTTGTCCCGCAGCTCCCTCGCGCCAAGCCTCGGCGCGAAGACCACGCACTTCTTCCGCAGGGCTGCCAGCTTCGCCGCCTGCTCGGACTTCTCCTTCTTGGCCTTGTCTGCTTTCGCCTTGTCGCTCTTCGGAGCCATGGCGGGGGCGGCAAGGAAAGAGGCGAGGAGCTCGACGGTGCCACGGATGCGGGAGACGGCGGAGGAAGGGGGGAGCTGGGCTCTCTGTCGACCTTTGGGAGGCGGAGGGCGACGGGGGTTTCTGGAGAATCAAGGCACAATGAAGACGATGGAGGGAACTGCCCCTGCTTCCTCTGCTTTTAAGGGGGAAGTGGGGGACGTTCCGCATTTCCCATTAAAGAACAGGCCACGATCTCTCCCACGACGCCGCAATCGACGCGTGCCGTTAGGAAGGGATGCGGTGGATACGGAAGGGGATACGGCTTGCCGTGGGCCGCCCGTGCCCGTGCACTGTTTTGGGCCTGGCCCAACAACGCTCGGCACCGTGTATGGCCTAGGCCCGGGGGCTCCTGTCGGTGTACTAAGATAGGGGTACCTTAGTACCCCAACTTGTGCACGGGCAGTAGCAGCTTCCCGTGGCAGGGCTTGCCACGTGCTCGCCGGAACCGTTCCGGTCCCTATGAAGCCATTCAAGAACAAAGTATACAAGTCAGAAGATCAAGGCCCCGGCAAGAGGAGCTTGCCGGGACGGCCGCTCCAGGCTCAAGATTATCACTTTAGCACAAGACCCTGGCAAGAGGAGCTTGCCAGGAAGGCCAAGGAATACATATCTCAAGAGATGCCTCGGCGCATCATGCGCCCCGGCAGGACCCGGAGAGCGGCAAGCTTCCGGGCCCGGCAAGATCACGACCCTGGCAAGGTGCTTGCCGGGGAAACCTACGCTGTGTGCCCACGCTCCAGCTCGTCTGCCCACGCGTCGCCCTAGGGCCCTTCCAGGGACGTGTGGTGGACGGCTGTGCAGCCTGGGGCACACGATGGCAAGCCACGGTGATGAGGCTACCGCCGTGGCGAATGGAGAAGCATGGACGGACGCTTTTGGGGGCGACGGCGATGGGCATTTAATGCCCTTGTCCCCCACTGTCAAAGTTAGGTGAAGACCACTGTTCATATACTGTTCATGCACTGTTACAACTACCACCAAATTTACACTTTTACCCTCTTCTACGTTGACACCTGTCGGTGACCCCTTTGAGCTATAAAAGGAGGCCCATGCACAACGTAGAGGGGGTTCGGTTCGAAACCTAGACAACTCTCTCGCTCGGTGTAGCTAGTACTGTAGATCTTCAAGCTCCCGAGCGCAAGAACTCAATACAACCTAAGCAGGAGTAGGGTTTTACGCGTCCGCGCGGCCCGAACCTGGGTAAACTGCCCGCGTGTGCCCCTCGATCTGCTCTCCGTGCTCCCTCCGCTCCCTTACCGCAACGTAGAAGGGGCTCCGGTCCCATAGGTGCTCGTGGGAGGACAGTTTCCCCCGACATAAATAAAGCAAATAAACAACGGCAACATAAATTGGCTAGTTGACAGAAAACTAATATGATAAAGATAGACCCGGGGGACATAGGTTTCATTAGTGGCTTCTCTCATGATAGCAGAATTCTACGGTGGGTGAACAAATTACTGTCGAGCAATTGATATAAAAGCGCATAGTTATGAGAATATCCAGGCATGATCATTGTATATAGGCATCACGTCCGTGACAAGTAGACCGAAACAATTCTGCATCTACTACTATTACTCCACACATCGTCCGCTATGCAACATGCGTCTAGAGTATTAAGTTCATAAGAACAGAGTAACGCCTTAAGCAAGATGACATGATTTAGAGGGATAAACTCAAGCAATATGATATAAACCCCATCTTTTTATCCTCGATGGCAACAATACTATACGCGCCTTGCTGTCCCTACTGTCACTGGGAAAGGACACCGCAAGATTGAACCCAAAGCCAAGCACTTCTCCCATTGCATGAACTATATATCTAGTAGGCCAAACCAAACCAATAATTCGAAGAGACTTGAAAGGATATTATAATCATACATACAAGCTTTCAGAAAAGAATCCAATACTGTTCATAGATAATCTTGATCATAAACCCACAATTCATCGGATATCGACAAACACACCGCAAAAAGATTACATCGAATAGATCTCCTCGAAGATCGAGGAGAACTTTGTATTGAGATCCAAAGAGAGAGAAGAAGCCACCTAGCTAATAACTATGGACCCGAAGGTCTGTGGTAAACTACTCACAACTCATTGGAGGGGCTACGGTGTTGATGTAGAAGCCCTCCGTGATCGATGCCCCCTTCGGCGGAGCTCCGGAACAGGCCCCAAGATGAGATCTCATGGGAACAGAAGGTTACGGCGGTGGAATTAGGGTTTCTTCGTGCTCCTCGATATTTTTAGGGTATATGGGTATATATAGGAGGAAAACGTACGTCGGTGGAGCAACATGGGGCCCACGTGGGTGGGGGCGCGCGCTGCCCCCTCTTGGGCACCTTGTTTCTTCTCCGACTTGTACTCCAAGTCTCTCGTGAAGATATTGTTCCAAAAATAACTCTCCCAAAGGTTTCATTCCGTTTGGACTCCGTTTTATATTCCTTTTCTGCGAAACACTGAAATAGACCAAAAAACAACAATTTTCACTGGGCCTTGGGTTAGTAGGTGATAACCCTCAACCGTAAGGGATCGAGATTGTCTTCGCGGGTAAGAATAACCCAATTTATTGATTCGACACACGGGGAGCCAAAGAGTATTTATAAGCTTTGACAGTTGAGTTGTCAATTCAACTGCACCTGAAATATACTTACTTGCAACAAAAGATAAGTGGTAACAGTGATATGATAGTGATGATAGTGATAGTAAAAGTAAACAGCAAAAGTAAATAGCAAGAGTAAATAGCAAAAGTAAATAGCAAAAGTAGCGACTAGTGACCAGCATGATTTAAAACACTGTAGGCTAGGGAGACGGATGGTTGGGCGCTGCATGGATAAGATATATCATGATTCTAACTTGGGGCACGACACACGGAAAAGTAATGATCATCTAGGCAAATATCAAACATTAGGCATGTATCCCGTAGGTAGTTGTGCGTGCTTGCAATAAGAACTTGCACAACATCTTTTGTCCTACCATCCCGCTACGAACGGGGCCAAAAGGAACTTATGGAGATTAAGGTGCTCCTGTCAGAGAGCACCGGAACAAAGCAATAAACTAAATGGATACATGTAATCCTCAAACTACGGACCATCCCCTTTGGTGTCCCAAGCTGTCACTTTTGGGATCGCCGGTTCCGAACCGTAATAGGTGCTAACAACTCATAGGTAGGATCAAGAACACAAATATATTCATGCAAACACATATGGTTCAAATCGGAAATCATGGCACTCGGGCCCTAAGTGACAAGCATTAAGAATAACAAGTTGAAGCAAAGATGATAAACACCATAGTAGATGATAGGCAACATGCCCCCAACGATCTGACAAACTATTACATGATCTAACTCATCCAATCCCTACCATCCCCTTCACCTACAGCAGGGGATTACTCACACGTGGAAGGAGAAGTCATGGAGGAATGATGGAGTGGTGATGATGATGATGATGGCGACGATCTCCCCTCTCCGGAGGCCAATTCAGCCTCCAGATTAGCCCTCCCGAAGAAGAACAGAGGGTGGCGGCGGCTCCGCGACGAAAACTAGGAAAAGAACTTCTGATCTGGGATTTCTCCGTCACGAGCTAAAATACGAGTCAAAGTAGGGCACCAGGGGAGGTGGGGCCCACCCAGGCGACCCCCCGGCGCGGCCAGGGGGTGGGCCGCGCCACCAGGGCGCCTGGGGCCCCCCTGGCTCCCTCTGGCCCCTCTTCTGGCTTCGGGTTCCTTCGGGTGCGTGGATTTTCTGTGATTTTTCGTGGATTTTTTGAGATACCTAAAAATCCGTTTTCCTGCACACAATAAAACCATACAGGCAGCTCTGCTGAAAACAGCGTCAGTCCGGGTTAGTTTAGTTCAAATCATGCAAGAATGAGGTCAAAACAATATCAAAAGTGTTTGGAAAAGTAGATACGTTTGAGACGTATCAACTCCCCCAAGCTTAGCATATTGCTTGTCCTCAAGCAATTCAGTTCAACGAACTGGACGCGACAAAGAAAACTTTGACAAACTCTTTTGCTTCATTAGATGTATATAAGCATGTACTACGAAAAGAGCCTAGCAAGTATTGAAATAGTACTATGAGGACAATGCACGGAGCAATCCTTCTTTCAAGTGACCAATCACAAATACTTAAAAGTAAATAATATATTACTGAAACTCAAGACAAGATTACATTGCACATAGCTTGAGCATGCTAGGGTGGTATCTCGCTAGCCTCCATGAGTGAAGCAAAACATAAATGCAGAAACTCCTCCAGAGTTTTAAAGGAGACTAGAACTAAGAATTTCAGAATAAATCATATCACAAGCATGCAGAAGACAATGTAATACTTTGGGACAATGCACATTACACTCAGAATGACAATTATGCTCTCCTAGTTGGTGCTTTGAAGAAAGAAGGTGGAGACTCTCGAACCGTGGCTTTTGTTGGCAAGGTTGAAAACCCGTGGTCGGAAACAAAAACTAAACATGTACCAGAGCTCTTGGTTTTAAAAACAGAGGTAAAACCGTTTTTGAGAAGTGCATATTTCGTCAACGAATGCTAGCAGATAACTCAATCACTTCTTGAGCTGGACAAGTCTCGAGGAACGGCTCCCGCATGAGGACGATCACATCCTCTTAATCTCCTTTGTTTATCACTGCCAAAGTTTTCTGATTTCTCATGAACAAAGCGTGAAGGAGGGTTTGTTTGTTGTATTATCTTTTATGAGCCGGGCGCACTTTATGCCAGTTCCTTCTCGTATTAGGGGTTTGCACATTAGACATGCAATCTGTAACACCCCAAAAATTTTAACCATGATTTATTTATTAAAATTTTGCCAGGAAATTAAATTTTTCCTTTTCTGGACTTTCTTTTGATTTTAGAACCACTCTTTTCTTCTGAATTGTGGAGTTTTCCCTCCAAGAGGAACTTTTCAAAAATAAATATTGTTGGACTTGTATTCCCTCTCAAGATCATTTCTTTTATCAGTGGAATTATTTCTATAAATATTTCCCAGAAGCTTTATTGCTTTTAATTGGTTTCTCATAAGTTTTGGAGTCCCTTTTGCACTGCAACCCTTTGATAAATTCTTCTAAAAATTCCACCAAAATTTGGAGATGTTGATAGAAGTACATAATTCATTTCTATGCAAAAACCCATTGGTGTTCTTTGAAAAATTTGAGCAAACAATCCTCATTTGTATTCTGGTCCAGTTTGCCATTTTCTACTGCAACCCCATTTTATCTTGCCCTATTACCCATGGTTTTTCTCCTGCTTATAGTCCACCCTACCAAACTCTTAAGTCCAGGAGATTGGACCTATTGGAATACTTTTGGTCCATGCAATAATAGCTTTTCTCTTCTGTCCAGTTTTGGTTTTCTCAAAAACTTGCACTAGGAAGTTTTTGCTTTTGACAAACTAACCTTGCCACCCTCTTTATCATCTAAAGAGACTCTACTCTGGAGTTTTTGGCCACCAGAAGAGATGCCTAGAAGCCCGTGGCATTCTGTCGAGCACCTTGTGTTCATAGACAGAGTTGGCATAGTTTTCAAATTGCACTGTGATTTTGCCCCTCTGGGCAAACAAACATGTCCACTAGTCTTCCCTCTACCCCTAAACCAGTCCTGTTGAGTCTTGTTTGCAACCGAGCCCTCTAGGCCACCCAGACATTTTGTCGAGCATGTAACGTGCGTGCTCTGGGCGCACCCAGAGCGCACGTTTTGCACGCGCGCGCGCAGCCGAACCGCCTCCGCATGCCAGCTCGTCTCAGGAACAGCTCGACCTCATCCAAACGCTCGTCCACTAGCCCACAGTCCGCGCTGACCCCGCTGTTTCGCCCTGGCTCCTGCAGAGGTCGGCCGCAAGCCGCCACTGCCGCCGCCTGAGACTGCCGTGGTCGGCACCGCCCGAGCCACTCCAGCACGCCAGCTCGCCCCTGGAACAGCTCGAGCCCATCCTCGAGCCCGTCCCCTAGTGCCCGTCGCCGCCACGTCGCCCTGCCAGCAACAGAACGGCGGTTCGCCGGCGTTCTTATCCGCAGCCACGGGAACCGACCTCCCCCGCCTATAAAAGGAGCCCCGAGCTCGTCTGAGACCTCAAGCAACCTCCAGTCCACCGTAGCTAGCTCCCCTCGTAGTGGTTCGACCGGAAGAAGTCGTCTTCTCCATCCCCGACAACCACGGCCGTCGCTATGCGCCGGTACCATTCGCCGTGACCAGGCCTTCCCCCACCCATCCAGTGCCGCCTTTGGTTTCCCCTTGACACCACGAAGCCTCCCAACCACTCAACCAAGCTCCAGCACCACCATAGCCATTTTCCCCTTTTCTCCCGAAGCTGTCACCGCCGCGAAGCTCGTCGCCGGCGATCCTCAGCACCACCTCGGCCGTTTCGACCACCGAAAGGTTCGCCGTGGACCCGCGGACCCTTTCCGCCCCTCCGTTCCCCGCATGGAGCCGCCGTTCGCCGCCGGCAATCGCCGGAGCTCCGTCCAGTGCGGGCGAAGAAGGGAGGAGGGAGAAGGACCAGCCAAACCCGACAGGTGGGACCGCGGGGCCCCCTGTCAGTGACCCCGAGCCGGCCCTCGCTGGCTTAAGTGAAAGCGCCCCCACCGAGTACGTTTTCTCTGTTTGAAAGCGCATTTCATTCAAAACCGTTTCCTTTTCTGTTTTAATTTAAAACAGAACTTTGACCAAACTTTGACTGGGCATATCTTTTTAAATAAAACTCCAAATGAGTTGATTCTTTTCCTACCACTCTCAAATTTCACCTAGTTTATTTTAAGATTTATTTCACAAATAATTAGGACAACTTTTTGTACTGTTTTTAAAGTTTGTGTTAATTTGAATATTTTCAAAAATAGGAATTTGGAGGGAAGATCAAAACTTTCAAAAGTTTTGGAGTGCCCTCACCTCTCTGCACCTTGAAGGCAAGCATCTTGAACACAGATATGATATTTTGTTGAATGCTTACTAGGAGTAGTAAGCTATGTTTATGTCACATGAAATAATGAGTTTTACATATGATGACAAGTCATGCTTGAATGCATTTGATGAGAAGATGATTTGCTGTGATCAAGTGATACACGTGTGAACTGGTTACTGCCTCATGCCACGCATGCCTGAGCTGGTCCGGACAAACTTCGGGGAGAAGTTTTGTTATGGATAAAGTATGACCGTGAAAATGGTACCTCATGGTGACGAGAGAGATCAGTGAGGGCATGACGAGGCATGATGGGCGGTGAACCTGTTGGTGTAGAATATATTTGTTATGCTAATCATGCAGGTGCTGCTTTAACCTCCTGAGTCGACCATAGATTGGGTCTTGTTCCGGTAACCCCCATACTTGTTTCGTACTACCACGTGTCCCTGCCGCAAGTAGGGTACAGTCCAGTAAGTTGTCAACCCCTTTCTTGGCACACACCGTACAGAGAGGCCATGGTGGAAGATACCGTCTGCATCCGGTAGGCATGCCACCTGGTCCGGGGGCATGGGTGTTTCCGGTTGGGGCCGAGGGGGTAGCTCCCCTAGTTTGCGCGCATTATAAATTCTGTGATCCCATGCTACTCGAGGTCGTAGCCTCCCCACTTAGAGTTTTACTTAACAGGTGTCGTGGGTGATTCCAGTCACCGGTAAGTTAAGCTGGTGTGTGCAGGTCAGGTGTGTTTTCAACTAAAAGACCGTAATTGGAATTAGTCCCGATGGACTAGAGGAATCCGTTACTCGTGGGTAAAGAGTACACCCTCTGCAGAGGTTACATCTATTCGAATAGCCGTGTCCGCGGTCAAGGATTACAGTCTGGGATGGGACTAGTGTCGGTCTTAGTGTCGGTCTTCGGAGGAGAAAAACTGCTAAGCCAGAACATGGATCATAACTTGTGACATGTGATGATTATGATTATTATTATTATGGACTAACCATTGTATTATTTGAATTATTAAATATCCCTGGGATGGTTCTACCTCCTGGATATTCCCTGTGATTATTCCCATATAAGCCCTTTATGTGGTGTCGCACAGACGCCCGACTGTGGCATGCTGGCTATTTATTTTCCTTATAAGCCCTTTATGTGGTGTCGCTCAGACGCCCGACTGTGGCATGCTTGTTATCTATTCT
>LR738710.1:779546204-779633162 GCA_902687465.1 Secale cereale
TATAAGCCCTTTATGTGGTGTCGCTCAGACGCCCGACTGTGGCATGCTTGTTATCTATTCTTCCTATAAGCCCTTTATGTGGTGTCGCTCAGACGCCCGACTGTGGCATGTTTGTTATTATTTTTCTTTATAAGCCCTTTATGTGACGTCGCTCAGACGTCCGACTGAGGCATGCTTTATTATCCTTTCGAGGCGTCGCTTCAGACACCCGATCGGGCATTTTATTTTCACTCCCTGATTGCTTATTCATGTTTTTAAAGAATAACCTGCTTGTGTGCGTCATGAATTTATTTCGTGACTGACGTAGTGATCGTGGAATGTTTCAGAGCATGATTATCATTTGTTTTATTGTACCTATGTTCATAATGTTTGCGAGTACATTCAAAGTACTCACTGGCTTGTCCCTGGCTATTGTCTTGGCCAGATCTCTTGCTTGGAGAGGAGCGCTGCGATGATGGCCCCGGAACCTAGGCAATGGAGATAGCAGACACATGAAGATAGGAATTATCCAGGTCAGCTGTTCCTGTGGGAAATGGAGTCCCATAGACGCTGATGTACCGCAACCCGCTTCCGCCATCAACCACTAGAAACCTTATGTTGTACTCATTGACCAGAATGGTCTTGTACTACATATTTGGTATTTTGCTTGGAATTTCTGTATCAAGTTTGTGTCTCATCAGCTAACAGTAATCCTGGGGCTGGTGAGCACAAGGACCATGGACTGGGAAATTTAAATCCTGGAAAACCGGTCCTGACACAATCCAGGGGTGAAACTTGTCCAACTTAAAAAGATCATGAATTAACTACTACTTCCTCATGAGCTAAAACAGAGGCACAAAAAGAGAAATGCTTTTGATTAATTTCGAGATGGTACACGAAAGTCTTCGTTAGGAATGGCAGGTAAATACCATGTATAGGAAGGTATGGTGGACTCATATGGCATAACATGTTTTAAGGATTTTGGATGCACAAGCAGTCAATCCGCTTAGTACAGGTGGAGGTTAGCAAAAGACTGGGAAGCGACCAACTAGAGAGCAATAACGGCCATAATCATGCAGAGCGACAAAGCAACATTTAATCGGGCATGAAAGTGATATAACTATTCTGAAACTCAAAGATCATCAAGGCAGAGCAGACTTTTTAGTCTTAAATATGTGTAAACATGTGCCAAGTCAATCCAAAAATTCTCTAAAGGGAAATACCACCTTAGTATACCGAACTATGAGCAATGCAATGCATGTAGATCATTTCAATAACACATTATATACTCTAGCTATTCGAGACTAGCCACAAGGAAAGCATGAACCACTGGAAGAGCATTGTAAACATAGCACTATGTCGCTACAAGCTGGTCTCTAGATCATAAGGACAGGCATATGTACAAAAATAGAAACAAGAAGAGTTCATACCGGTCTTCCTTGTTGCTTCCCTTCAGTCGATCTTCGTCATTACTGCCTTGTCACTTGCACGATCGAACGTAGGAAATATAATTAAATGCCATCACGGACTCGAGCTGAACTCTGAAAACAAAGCAAACTAAAGAGAAAAAAGGAAATCTTTTTGGATTATTTCAAAGGTTGAACGAAAGCAAAAGAAAGAGAAAATCTTTTTGTTGTTTCTGCAAAGAGAGAAATAAAGAAGAACGGGCAAAAACTTCGAAAAGATCAAAGCGAATAAAACGGATAATACAATGGAAAAGTGAGAGGGGCACGTACTCCCCCAAGCTTAGGCTTTTGGCCTAAGTTGGTAGCAGCTACTGCCCCCAGGAGCCTCCTGCTCCGGGGGTATGGTGGTGAGTCCAAGGGTCGTAGAAGGATGCCGGCGTGTATACCGAACTCCTCGGAGTCTCCCACGAGGAAGGGTCCGTATGCCAAGCAGAGGAAGACCCTTCACCAAACTCGGTGGCGGTATCTCCCTGAAATGGTGGTAACTCAACATGCTCCTCCTCGTCGGGCACAATCCCCTCCATGGGGTTATGAAACTGATACTGGGCCATGAACTCATCGAACTGGACAACATTAAAGGACCATCCGTTCCTGCGAGAAAAATCAAACAAAAGAGGTGCAGGTAGACGGATCTCGCGTTCCGCGGTAGTTCTGAAACGCAAGATATAAACAAGATTATCCAGCTCAGAAGCCATGGTAACAAACTTATGTCTTTTCATAGCAGCAAGATCAAAGCTTAAATAAGTACAAGGATTATCATCAGGGTGTGGGGTGCCTCCAAGATGTTCTAAGATAAGTGTGGCATAAACGCCACCATATAAGTCTCCCTTGTTACCGTTCATAGCAAGGCGTCGAGCAATTAAGGCACCCAGATTATAATCAGACCTCCCTGAGAGGGCTGCTGCCAGGATAGCAATATCCGGAGCAGAAATGTTGCTCGTGTTGTCACGAGCTAACAACCCTCTAGCAACATAATATGCAAAATACCTGAGGTGAGGAAATAAGATGCTGGAGATCTTCGACCGATGAATATCCCTCGTACCCATGCTGCAGAGAGAGTTGATGACGGTTTTCAGCTCGGAGGGCTGAGTGGCCATCCTAGCCGTCCTCCCAACATTTGGGACACCTATTATTTCACAAAACTTTCCCAAAGTCATGGTGATAAGATCATTGTAAATTTTAAACTCAATAGCACCTGAATCAGGATTATATCTAAAACTGTTAATGAAACTGGAGGTGAGTTTTTGATACTGAGTAACACGGCACGTGACGAGCCGTGTCAGACCTGCATTATCACAAAGATTATAAAACTCATCCTTGATTCCCGCAGCTTCAAGGAATTCATCACATGGAAACGTCATAGCACGTGCTGGACTTGTGTCTTCCAACAACTCCAGGGGCACATGATCTTCATTATAGCTCACCCTAGCAGTCGAGGGTGAAGCTGCGGCTCTAGTAACTCGATCGGAGTGTGCGGGCTTCCTCTTCTCAAGCCACCCTTTTTCCCTTCCTAACAAACTCATTTCTGAAATTTTTGGCAATTTACAAAAACGAGGATTAAAACGAGGTGAGTTAAGGCAAACTATTCAACTCACTTGCCCAAGGCATAAACTTGCATCAAAACTTGGGAAATAACTTTCTACACATGCATTCAAGCTCATCTATACAGCACCAAGAACTACTAAATACTCACAAATGAAGCCACCAATCAGAAATCTAATTGGAGGGGTGGAGGAGTCACATACCAGGGAGTATTTGTTCAAAATCTCAGCTCAAATGATGGGCTGTAGAGAGAGATCGAAGAATCGCCTCCAAGAACAGCAAGAACACAAGAACAAGTGCAGAACTCGCGTTTTTGGAGAAAAAGAGAGAGGGAGGAAGAAGACATACCTGGAGGGGGGCCTTGTGGGCCCCAGGCGCCCTGTGGGCGCGGCCAGGGGGCAGGCCGCGCCAGCTGGCCGCCTGGGCCACTGGTGGGTCCCCCTGGCTGGCCCTAGGTCCCTTTGGGTCACTCCCGACGCGGAAATTTTTATTTTTATTTTTCTGGAATTTTTCTGAAAACTTCACTGTTGAATTTTTTTCGAAGTTCAAAAAGCTGCGAAACTCTCTGAAAACTTGAAGCAGTTAGTAGTATTGTGAAGCTTCAAAACATAAATACTTGGTACAGCAAGTAGAACAAAAACTAAAAACAAATGAAAACATAACAAGCTCAACTTTTTAGCTATATAAAACATGTTTACTAGTAAGGTTGATCAAGACTTACCAACAAACAGGCGATATATAGAGCAAAAAGTCTCACCTCTTACGAAGTAATCACTGAACCTTTACTTTGATGGACATTGTCCCCACCATGATAGTTTTGTATTTGTGAGGCACATGTAGTGGACAGTCCCATTCTCCAATCTTCACGGTCTCGATATTTTCTATAGAGTTGAGGCCATGCCTCCTGTCGGTCTTCTTTGGAAAATATACCGTGTGTTCTTTATCATTCACATTGAAGGTAACCTTCCCTTTATTGCAATCAATAATAGCACCTGCGGTGTTAAGAATAGGTCTACCAAGAATAATGGACATGCTCCCATCCTCGGGCATGTCAAGCACAACAAAATCAGTAAGAATCAAACAATTAGCAACTTCTACGGGAACATCCTCACAAATACCTATCGGAACGGTGGTTGACTTGTCAGCCATCTGAAGGGAGATATCTGTAGGAATTAGTTTCTCTAAACAGAGCCTCTCGTAAAGAGAGAGAGAGGCATAACACTCACTCCTGCTCCAAGATCACATAAAGCAGTCTTGACATAATTATTCTTTATGGAGCAAGGAATGGTGGGTATACCTGGATCACCGAGCTTCTCAGGAATCTTGCCACTGAAAGAGTAGTTAGCAAGCATAGTAGATATTGCTTCATTAGGAACTTTTCTTTTATTAGTGACAATATCTTTCGTATATTTTGAATAAGGAGGTAACTTAATAGCATCAGTCAAAGGGATTTGAAGAAAAAGAGGTTTAATCCACTCACAAAACTTATTGTAATGCTCTTCTTCTTTAGATTTGACGGACTTACCTGTAAAGGGCATGGGTTTCTGTACCCATGGTTCTCTTTCCTTCCCATGTTTTCTTGCGATGAAGTCTTCTTTAGTGTACCTCTTACGTTTGTCAGGTGCTGCTTCTTCTTGAACTTCAGGCGGATCATTCTTCTCATTATCCTTACCTTCAGGTTCATCACCGTCTTCAGTCTCAGCATCGGAGATGGATACACTGTTGGGATCAACAACTGGCTCTTCATCTGTAATAGGATCATTAGAATTGTCAGTCTCCTTATGTTTCTTCTTCTTCTTTGGAGATCCAACAATTTCTTCTTCCTGCATTTGAGAATCTTGCTCGATTCTCCTCGGATGCCCCTCTGGATAGAGAGGATCTTGAGTGCTAGTTCCTCCTCGGGTCTTAATCCCGAAAGCCTGCAAATTATCTTGTTTGGCATTGTTAGCAAGCAAATCTTTTTGCACATTAGAAATTTGGTCAAGCTGAGTTTGAACCATATGAAAATGTTTCACAAGACATTGAACATCATTAACCGTCCTACCTAGAACATCAAGCAAACTTTTGATAGCAAGGGAATTATCATGCAACTGACTTTGTATCCTCTTATTAAAATGATTTTGTTTCATAATAAAATTATCAAACTCATCTAAACATTGATCAGGAGGCTTACCATGAGGGGTGTCACTTGCATTGAAATCTAAAAGAGAGTGTACCTCTACCATAGGAGGGTGAGTGGTAGGCTCACACAACTTCTCAATAGGGGGTTGATTCTTCACGTCTTCAGCTTTAATACCTTTCTCTTTAATAGACTTCTTTGCTTCTCGCATATCTTCGGGGCTTAGAACAAACATGCCCCTCTTCTTTGGTGGTGGAGGTGTTTCAGGGACGGACCAATCTTCATGGTTTTTGGCAATCCTGCCCATCAATTCTTCTGCATCTTTCGGCGACCTTTTCCTGAAAACACAACCAGCACAACTGTCCAAATAGGACCTGGATTCATCAGTTAGACCAGCATAGAATATATCGATTAATTCGTTCTTAGGGACTTCATGTCCTGGTCTAGCCCGAATCAGACCGCAGTACCTCCCCCAAGCTTTAGGGAGGGGCTCATCTTGCAACTGTTTAAAGTTATAAATTCTTTGTAAAGCAGCATGTTGCATGTGAGCAGGAAAGTACTTATCAACAAAAGAGTGAGCTAAGTCTTGAGGACTCTTAATGGAACCGCATGGGAGTGAATCATACCATGCTTTAGCACCTTCCTTCAAGGAGAAAGGAAGAAGCTTGGTCACATAAAAGTATGATATCTTCTCATCTGTGGTAAACAGGCCACCCAACTCACCGAGTTTAGTCAGGTGTGCAATAGCATCATCATTTTCTCTGCCATAAAAGGGGTCAGCTTCAACCATAGGTATAAGTGAAAGATCAACAGAGAAATCATAATCAGGATCATCAATGCATATAGGAGATGTAGCAAATTCAGGATCACGAACGGTTTTGTTCTTCAAAGAGTGTTTTTCAAACAGTTTCTTAATAACTTCAGGGTCAGAGCCAGAAAACTCTGCCAGTTCCCTACATAAATCTTCATCAAGCATATAGTAATCATCATCAAGGAGTCTCTCCTTGAGTTTACTCAAATCAGGATAATCATAAGTTTCACCAATAGGGTAGCGAGTAACAGGAATTTCAATTCCAGACTTTTTAGCAGCAGCAGCGATCTGTTTCTCAAGAGCATAACCAAGTGAACTAATATCATCAACAGTAGTAGAAGCATCATCAAGAGTATAGGACATAGTAACAGATTCAGTAGGAGCATCATGTGGTGGTGGTGAAGCAAACTTACTCATAACAGAAGGCGAATCAAGTGTAGCACTAGTGCTCAGAACAGTACCTCTTCTTGTAGTGGATAGTAAGATCGGAACCTTGGGGTCTCCTTTCTTACCCATAGCGGATGAAGTGCAGTAGGTAGGATACTTCAATTAGACTTGTAAATATTGCTATGCTTCCCGGCAACAGCGCCAGAAAATGGTACTTGATAACCCTCAACCGTAAGGGATCGAGATAGTCTTCGCGGGTAAGAATAACCCAATTTATTGATTCGACACACGGGGAGCCAAAGAGTATTTATAAGCTTTGACAGTTGAGTTGTCAATTCAACCGCACCTGAAATATACTTACTTGCAACAAAAGATAAGTGGTAACAGTGATATGATAGTGATGATAGTGATAGTAAAAGTAAACATCAAAAGTAAATAGCAAGAGTAAATAGCAAAAGTAAATAGCAAAAATAGTGACTAGTGACCAGCAGGATTTAAAACACTGTAGGCTAGGGAGACGGATGGTTGGGCGCTGCATGGATAAGATATATCATGATTCTAACTTGGGGCACGGCACACGGAAAAGTAATGATCATCTAGGCAAATATCAAACATTAGGCATGTATCCCGTAAGTAGTTGTGCGTGTTTGCAATAAGAACTTGCACAACATCTTTTGTCCTACCATCCCGCTACGAACGGGGCCAAAAGGAACTTATGGAGATTAAGGTGCTCCTGTCAGAGAGCACCGGAACAAAGCAATAAACTCAATGGATACATGTAATCCTCAAACTACGGACCATCCCCTTTGGTGTCCCAAGCTGTCACTTTTGGGATCGCCGGTTCCGAACCGTAATAGGTGCTAACAACTCATAGGTAGGATCAAGAACACAAATATATTCATGCAAACACATATGGTTCAGATCTGAAATCATGGCACTCGGGCCCTAAGTGACAAGCATTAAGAATAACAAGTTGAAGCAAAGATGATAAACACCATAGTAGATGATAGGCAACATGCCCCCAACGATCTGACAAACTATTACATGATCTAACTCATCCAATCCCTACCATCCCCTTCGCCTACAGCAGGGGATTACTCACACATGGAAGGAGAAGTCATGGAGGGATGATGGAGTGGTGATGATGATGACGATGGCGACGATCTCCCCTCTCCGGAGGCCAATTCAGCCTCCAGATTAGCCTTCCTGAAGAAGAACAGAGGGTGGCGGCGGCTCCGCGACGAAAACTGGGAAAAGAACTTATGATCTGGGATTTCTCCGTCACGAGCTAAAATACGAGTCAAAGTAGGGCACCAGGGGAGGTGGGGCCCACCCAGGCGACCCCCCCGCGCGGCCAGGGGGTGGGCCGCGCCACCAGGGCGCCTGGGGCCCCCCTGGCCCCCCTGTGGCCCCTCTTCTGGCTCCGGGTTCCTTCGGGTGCGTGGATTTTCTATGATTTTTCGTGGATTTTTCTGAGATACCTAAAAATCCGTTTTCCTGCACACAATAAAACCATACAGGCAGCTCTGCTGAAAACAGCGTCAGTCCGGGTTAGTTTAGTTCAAATAATGCAAGAATGAGGTCAAAACAATATCAAAAGCGTTTGGAAAAGTAGATACGTTTGAGACGTATCAGTAGGCCAGTCCCAAAAATAATATAAAAGTGTATAAGAAAGCCCATTAAACATCCAAAACAGAATATATAATAGCATGAACAATAAAAATTATAGATACGTTAGAGACGTATCAAGCATAACCATGCTTAATTCCTGCTCGTCCTCGAGTAGGTAAATGATAAAAACAGAATTTTTGATGTGGAATGCTAACCAACATAATTCTCAATGTAATTTTCTTTATTGTGGCATGAATGTTCAGATCCGAAAGATTCAAGAGAAAAGTTTATATTGATATAAGAATAATAATACTTCAAGCATACTAACAAAGCAATCATGTATTCTTAAAATAACATGGCCAAAAAAAGTTATCCCTACAAAGTCATATAGTCTGGCTATGCTCTATCTTCATCACACAAAATAATTAAACCATGCACAACCCCGGTTTCAGCCAAGCAATTGTTTCACACTTTAATTTTTCCAAACCTTTCAACTTTCATGCAATACATGAGTGTGAGCCATGGATATAGCACTATGTGGAATAGAGTGGTGGCTGTGGAGAAGACAAAAGAGGAAGATAGTCTCACATCAACTAGGTGTATCAATGTGCTATAGAGATGCCCATCAATAGATATCAATGTGAGTGAGTAGGGATTGCCATGCAACGGATGCACTAGAGCTATAAGTGTATGAAAACTCAACAAAAAAAAACTAAGTGGGTGTGCATCCAACTTGCTCGCTCACGAAGACCTAGGGCATTTGAGGAAGCCCATCATTGGAATATACAAGCCAAGTTCTATAATGAAAATTCCCACTAGTATATGAAAGTGACAAAACAAGAGACTCTCTATCATGAAGATCATGGTGCTATTTTGAAGCACAAGTGTGGAAAAAGGATAGTAACATTGTCCCTTCTCTCTTTTTCTCTCATATATTTTCTTTTTCTCTTTTTTTCTTTCTTTTTTTTCTTTGGGCTTTTCTCTTTTTTCTTTTCTTTATGGCCTCTTTTTTCTTTTCTTTCGTCCGGAGTCTCATCCCGACTTGTGGGGAAATCATAGTCTCCATCATCCTTTCCTCACTGAGACAATGCTCTAGTAATGAAGATCATCACACTTTTATTTACTTACAACTTGAAGCTAGAATAAAATATGACTCTATGTGAATGACAATGATGAAGCGTGTCATATTAACGGAACGACGGAAAGTTGCATGGCAATATATCTCGGAATGGCTATGGAAATGCCATGATAGGTAGGTATAGTGGTTGTTTTAGGAGGTATAAGGTGGGTGTATGGTACCGGCGAGAGTTGTGCGGTACAAGAGAGGCTAGCAATGGTGGAAGGGTGAGAGTGCGTATAATCCATGGACTCAACATTAGTCATAAAGAACTCACATAATTATTGCAAAAATCTACAAGTTATCAAAACAAAGTATTCAACGCATGCTCCTAGGGGAAGGGTTCATAGGAGTTAACCATCGTGCGATCCCGACCTCCACACAAAGGATGACACTCAATAAATAAATCATGCTCCAACTTCATCACATAACGGTTCACCATACGTGCATGCTACATGAATTACAAACTTTAACACAAGTGTTTCTAAAATTCATAATTACGCTACTAGCATGACTCTAATATCACCATTCTCATATCTCAAAACAATCATCAAGTATCAAACTTTTCATAATATTCAATGCACTTTTTATGAAAGTTTTTACTATTCCCATCTTGGATGCCTATCATATTAGGACTAATTTTATAACCAAAGCACATTACCATGTTGTTATAAAATACTCTCAAATAGATATAAGTGAAGCATGAGATATCAATAATTTCTACAAAATAAAACCACCACCGTGCTCTAAAAGATATAAGTGAAGCACTAGAGCAAAACTATCTAGCTCAAAAGATATAAGTGAAGCACATAGAGTATTCTAATAAATTATAAATCATATTTATCTCTCTCAAAAGGTTTGTCCAGCAAGGATGATTGTGGAAAACTAAAATCAAAGACTCAAATCATACATGACGCTCCAAGCAAAACACATATCATGCGGTGAATAAAAATATAGTCTCAAGTAAAGTTACCGATAGACGAAGACGAAAGAGGGGATGCGTTCCCGGGGCATCCCCAAGCTTAGGCTTTTGGTTATCCTTGAATTTAACTTGGGGTGCCTTGGGCATCCCCAAGCTTAGGCTTTTGCCACTATTTGTTCCATTGTCCATCAAATCCATACTCAAAACTTGAAAACTTCACAACACAAAACTTAGCCAAAAATCTCGTGAGCTCCGTTAGTATATGTCGGGGGAAACTGTCCGCCGCGAACACCTATGGGACCGGAGCCCCTTGTCTGTGCGGTACGAGGGCGGAGGGAGCACGAAGAGCAGATCGTAGCGAACACGCGGGCAGTTTTACCCAGGTTCGGGCCGCGGTAGACGCGTAAAACCCTACTCCTGCTTGGTTGTGTATTAACTTGGAGAGCTCGGGAGCTTGAAGAAGCAGCTACACCGAGCGTGTGAGTGATCTAGGTTCCGAACCCCCTCCACGTTGTGCATGGGCCTCCTTTTATAGTGCAAGGGGTCACCGACAGGTGTCAACGTAGGAGAAAGGGGTAAAAACGTAAAAGAGGTGGTAGTTGTAACAGTGCGGGAACAGTGGAGCTACAGTGCGTGAATAGTGGTCTGTACCTACTTTGACAGTGGGGGACAAGGGCATTTAATGCCCGTCGCCGTCGACCCCAAAAGCTCCCGCCCTTGCGTCTCCGTCTGCCACGGCGATGGATCCACCACCGTGGAGTGCCACCGTGTCCCCCAGGCTGCACAGCCATCCGCCACGCGTCCCTGGATAGGCCCCAGGGCGACGCGTGGGCCGATGAGCTGGAGCGCGGGCACACAGCGCAACCTTCCCGGCAAGCACCTTGCCGGGGCCTTGATCTTGCCGGGCCCGGGAGCTTGCCGCTCCCCGGGCCCTCGCCGGGGCGCATCTTCTATGACATAATCCTTTAGTCTTCCTGGCAAGCTCCTCTTGCCAGGGCCTTGCGTGAACGATGTAATCTTGAGCCTGGCACGGCCTTCCCGGCAAGCTCCTCTTGCCGGGGTCTCGGTCTTCTTTCTTGTATACTTTGTTTTTGAATGGCTTAATAAAGGGGCAGAAAGGTCTCCGGCGAGCACGCGGTATACCCCGCCGCGGGAAGCAGCAATTGCCCGTGCACAAGTTGGGGTACTGAGGTACCCCTACCTTAGTACACCGACAGGAGCCCCCGGGCCTGGGCCACACACGGTGCCCAGCGCTGTTGGGCCAGACCCAAAACAGTGCACGGGCACACGCGGCCCACAGTGCGCCGAATCCACTTCCGTATCCGCCGCATCCCCCCGTAACGGCACGCGTCGATTGCGGCGTCGTGGGATGGGACGTGCCCACGATCTCTTAATGGAAAGGGCGAAATGCCCCCCACTCCCCCATAAAAGCAGAGGAAGCAGGCGCGGTTCCCCTCCTTGCGCTTTCATTGCTTCTCCTTCTTCCTCCAGAGATCCCTCTTGCGCTCCGCTTCCACACCTCCGCCGCCGCCGTCTGCATCTCCGGCGTCGCTGAGTTCTTCGTCCCTCTTCTTCCGCCGCGTACGCCATGGCCCCGAAGACCGACAAGGCGAAGGCGGAGAAGGCCAAGAGGGAGAAGTCGGAGCAAGCGGCGAAACTCGCCGTGTATCGGAAGCAGCATCTCGTCTTCCCGCCGAGGCTCGGCGCGCGGGAGCTCTGGAACAAGTACTACTTGTTCTGGGCCAAGGAAACCAAGGCGCACCCCCGCACGCGAGCATATTCGGCCGTCGCCAAGGACAGCTACCCCGGCGGGTACTACTTCTTCGCAGCTTTCTTTCACTGCGGTCTTTGCCCTCCTTTCTCAAGTTTCTTCTGCGATGTCATGCACACCTACGGCCTCCACCTCCTTGACATCACCCCCAACGCCATCCTTACCATGGCGGTTTTCGCACACATGTGCGAAAACTTCATAGGGATACAGCCCAACGTAGCGTTGTTTAGGCACTTTTTCACTCCTAGAGCAGAGGCC
Organism: Secale cereale; assembly: GCA_902687465.1. Classification (NCBI taxonomy): domain Eukaryota; kingdom Viridiplantae; phylum Streptophyta; class Magnoliopsida; order Poales; family Poaceae; genus Secale; species Secale cereale. Next base: position 779,558,188 of record LR738710.1, read on the forward strand.
GATGCCCCCCTCTCCGGAGGAATTTCTTGGGTTTTCCGTCTGAACAAGAAGGGGTCCTACTTGCCGGGGGAGCTCCGCGGCAAGTGGGAGGAGTGGCGTGCGGAGTGGTGCTGGATCGTTGAGGACGCGCCGCAGCCCTTCACCGCGCCGCGCACAACACCCATCGTGCGCGGCAGGGATTGGAGCGAGCTGGACTCGGACGACATCAAGCTCGACGTCGCCCTCGTCCGGATTCTTCGTCTTCGGACCGCCAAGCTGTCCGTTGCAGAGGTGGGCGCAGATTTTCTCCGCCGCCGCATCGCCCCTCTCCAAGACCGGAAAAGGCCGGCCTGGGAGTACGGCGGACCGGCGGATATAATGAGGCTGCGCCCCGGGCTCAACTTCAACTTCACGACGCTGGAGCTGAAGGGGATGGTCCGGGAACTCTTCAAGTATGACCCGGCACACCCTGAGTGGTTCCGAGCTCCCCGGGGAGTGGTGCCGCTCTGCAACAGCACAGTCCGGGATCGTCTCCTCGCCATGATGCCCGCATGCGATTCGCATGGCGTGGACCGCACGTGGATCGCGCCCAAGCCCATCGACGTCCTCACCTTCTTCGACAACCTCGTGGAGGTGGCGAAGAACAAGGGCGACCTCAAGGAGCACACGCGGGACACCACCGAGCAGGAGCTTGCCTACATAGCTTCTCGGGCTGAAGAGGCCGCTGCGGCCGCAGCGGCAGGAGATTTTGGGTACACGCCTGACGAGGCGGAGGCTGCGGATGCGTCCAGCCAGGCGGAGGAGGCGGAGATCCGCAGACTGCTGCAGCTCCCTCCCAACGCGCTCGCCGGGGTCCCCTCTCTGAGGCACTCCGGGATCCACGGGATCGTGGCCGAGGCCGCGGCAATGGAGGGTGCCGCCGGAGGGAACAGAGGCGCCGGAGGGAGCGGAGGCGCCAAGGGGAAAGAGGCCGCAGCGCAGGGCGCTGGGCCCAGTGAGCCGGCCGGGGAAGAGGAGGAGGAGGAGGCCGAGGACTCCGGCGGATCTACGGAGCTCTACGCCGACGACCTCTCCTCGTCGGAGAGCTCCCCGCCCCCGGCAAGCCCAAGGCAGTCTCCACCGAAGCGTCTCCGCAAAACGGCGACGGGAGAGAGGGCGCAAGCGCCCCGGCAACAACCAGCTCGCCGGGCAGCTCCCCGGGGGAGCCAAGCTGCGCCGGGGGTGACCGGCGCACCAGTTACGGCGGAGGCGGCCCGCACGCGGGCCACGACGGAGGCGTCCCGCAAGCAGGCGTCGAGCCGACAGGGGTCTTCTCGGAGCGGAGCAGCGGCTCCGCCCGCTCCCCGGGCTCCGGCTACCACAGGGGCTGGGTCTTCGCAGCCCCCAGCCCCTGGGATCGCCAAGCGCCCAAGGGAATCTTCATCTTCCGCTCCTCGCGCCGACGCGCCCACGGTGGAGTACGACTTCTCCGCCCTGAGCGAGGACGACGAGGAGGATCAGGAGTAAGGATCCAGGATCTTACACCTTCTCGAGTTTTGTCTTGACTGTTGTTGATGCTGACTTTGTTTGTTGCTTTGATTTCAGGACCTTGGTTCAGCGCGTGGCGAAGAAAGCCAAGGCGCCTGTGGTCGAGGTCGCGGAAGGTTCGGCCACCGCGGCAACAGGGGATGTGCCGGAGCCAACCCTGCCGGACCCAGGTGCTGCTCCGAGGAGCAGCCCCCAGCGCAGCCCCCAGCGTAAGTCTGGGGTCCATCCTTCCGCTTGACGGGATGCGCTTAGGGATTTTGTCTTCTTTCATCATCTTGACGTTTCTTGTCTTGATTTGTGCAGAGGTGGAGCCACAGCGGGAAGAGCGCCCGGAGACCGTCATCGAGGAGCCGCAGGCCCCGCCGTCCCCGCCAAGGCCGAACTCTCCGGCAAGGGAGAGCGCTCCGCCAAGGGCGGATACTCCGCCAAGGCAGAGTACCCCACCAAGGGCGAGCAGCCCGGCGAGGGCGGCCACTACGCCAAGGCAGAGCTCCCCGGCAAGGGAGCCCGCCGCTGAGGACGTCCGCCAAGGTATGTCCTGTAGTCTGTCTTCTTGGCTTCGTCTCTTTTTGGATTTTTGCTTGAATCTTGAACTTCTTTTTCTTCTTTTTCTCTTTAGATCCTCCTCCTCCCGAACCGATGGAGACGGAGGTCATCAACATCGAGGACGAGGAGGGCGCACAGGGCGGCGGCGGCGACGTCCCTGTCGCCGAGGACACGGCGAGGGCTGCCGAGCCGGCTGCGCAGGAGACCGCTCCGGCTGCGGACGCAGCGGCCGGGGAGGGGGACGGCGACCGCACCGCCGACCCGGAGGCGGCGGGAGCACCAAGTGCTGCGCCGGCCGCCGACCCCTCCGCCGGCAAGGAGCAGGGCTACTATCTTGAAGCCCCCAACGGCGTCTTCATCCAGATGCCGTGGGGTTCATCGTCGCGAGTTCCCGCGGAGGGCGAGGCGTTTGACAGAGAAGTCCTCGCCTCCGCGGGGCTGAAGATCGTCGAGGCGCCCGGCGGGAGCGAAGGGCCCGAGGAGGAGAAGCTGCTCCACCAGCTCCTGGCCCTTTACCGGGCCAGGCAGGCGAAGCTTGCCTCCCGGGAAGCCCTTGCCGCCAAGGCCGCCGCGGAGATGGAGAAGCGCGCGGCGGAGCTCAGCGCCGCCAACCAGGCGGCCCTCCGCGAGGTGGCGGAGGAGCGTGAGCGGCTCGCCGGCGAGTACCAGGAATGGGTGTTGGAGAAGGCCGAGGCTGAGGAACAGCAGCGGCTCGCCGGGGTGGAGCTGTCCCGGCGAGAAGGAGAGCTCGCCCAGCGGAAGGTCCAACTTGACTCCCATGAGGAGGACCTTGCCGCCCGCGAGGAGGCCCTTGGCGGGGAACTGAAGGAGGCGAAAGCCGCCGCGGTTGCCGCGGAGACCGCCAAGAAGGAGCTCGCCGCCAAGGTCGTGCAGCTGGAGAAGGCGCTGAAGGTGAGCGCGGAGAAGGTTGCCGCGCTCATCACGGAGCGCGAGAAGGACGCCCACACCAACTCAGAACTCCAGGTGCGTCTTTCTGAGAGGGGCGACGAGTTGAAGACCGCCAAGGACTCCATCGAGGACTTGTAGTTGAAGGTCGCCACACTGAAGGATTCACTCGACGCTGCCCGGGCCCGGGAGACCAAGCTGAAGGAGGAGCTCCGCAAGGAGCGGACCCTAGTGGACAGCGCCAACAAAGCGGCCGAGCTCTTCCGCAAAACTGTTGAGGTGTGGACCGAGGACTTAGTGTCTTGCGCGTCCAACATCGACCAGGAGCTGCTGGCGTTGCAGCTGGAGCACCTCATCTACTCCCCGGATCCGAACCTCCCACACAGCTCCAAGCTCAGCCTTTTCTTCAGGGGAATCGCGCCAGCCCTTGCTGATCTGCGGAATAAGATCCCCGCGCAACTGGCCGAGGAGACGCGCCTGCTCTGCGCGGGAACTCTGGAGCGCGTGCTGACGAAGATCGTGTACCGCAATCAGGGCATCAACCTCACCAACGTTCTTCGCAGCTTGCCGGCCGATGCGAACACGGAGGCCCTGAAGGAGCAGGTCGCCCACATCATCGCCAAGGTGGCTAAGATCTCCAGGAAGGAGGGCGACCGCGTAGATTAGGCCTCCATTATCCTTATCTTTTTCTTTGTTGCTGCACATGATGCCATGAACTTATTAGTCCATTGTGACAAGTTATCCTTTGTAAGATATTTACCTTATTTTGATCAATCAGTGCAATGTCATCTTCCTTGTCTTAATCTTTGACTTTGTATGTTTTTCACCCTACGCTCCCGGGGAGCTTGCCGGCAAGGGACCTTTGCCGCGAGCGCTGAGTGCTGGACTCTGAGCAGCCTGCTGGCCAAGGTCTTACCGGCAAGCAACCTCGCCGCGGCTAGTCGCAACGCACTTAGCTTGTTGAGCGTACTCGGAAACGAAGCAAGGGCGCGACACTTGTCGCAGCTCACTTAAATCGTTGAGCGAACTCGGAAACAAGATAAGGGTGCGGCAAGCTACGGGTAGGTTCCTCCGCGCACAGGTTTCCCATACAGAGTGTGATTGTTCAAGGAAGACAACTAAAATTTAAAATTTGAACTGGTCAAATTCTAACAACTTAGCTTTCATGTATTGCTTGCTTTCCGGTAAGGCTTCTCTTTCTTGAACAGCACTTGGTTCCTACTCCACCTCCTTCCCCCCGGCAAACTTGTGCGCGAGGAACGTTTCTTCTGCTTAAGGGGAAAGAACAGGGAGAGGGAAACAAGTATATGGCCTTTCGGCGTGCTCATGCTTACCGGATACTTGAGTGTCGCACCAAATGTCAAACAAAACATGCAAATAGCAAGGAAAAGCATGCAAAAGGCAATTGGTGCGAAAACACAAAAACTTTACTGATGCACGGGGTCTGCGCCCGGCCTTGTACAAAGGGTTACATGCTACAGCGGCAAAGCTTGTACAAAAGGTGGTTGCCGGAGCGGATCACGGCAACCGCGCCTTAGGGGTGAAACTTGCGAAGATGCTCTATGTTCCAGGAGTTGCTCACCGGTAAGCCTTCTTCGGTCTCGAGGCGGACAGCGCCGGGCCTCGTGACTTGTCTCACCCGATAAGGGCCTTCCCACTTCGGCGTCAACTTGTTGGAATTCTTGGCGGACTGAACACGCCGAAGAACAAGGTCGCCTTCCTCGAGACTCCTGGCCTTGACCTTGCGGCTATGGTAGCGACGCAAGGCTTGCTGGTATCGAGCAGCTCGTACAGCAGCCTGGAGACGTCCCTCCTCGAGGAGCAACGCGTCATCTTGCCGCAGTTGCTCTTGCTCGAGCTCATCATAAGCGAGCACTCGAGGAGATCCGTATACGAGTTCCGTGGGGAGAACTGCCTCTGCTCCATAGACTAGAGCAAAGGGTGTCTGTCCGGTGGCTCGACTTGGTGTCGTTCTGATTGACCAAAGAGCCGCCGGTAGCTCCTCTATCCAATTTCTTCCGCACTTGCGCAGCCTGTCAAAGGTCCTTGTCTTGAGTCCGCGCAGCACTTCAGCATTCGCCCTCTCCGCTTGACCGTTGCTCCTCGGGTGAGCAACAGAAGCGAAACAGACCTTGGCGCCAAGGTCTTGGACGTACTGCATGAAGGTGCGACTAGTGAATTGTGTACCGTTGTCGGTGATGATCCTGTTAGGGATCCCGAAACGGCAAACAATCGACCTGAAGAACCTGACTGCTGACTGTGCTGTCACCTTTCTTACTGGTTCCACTTCTGGCCACTTTGTGAACTTGTCGATTGCAACGTACAAGTACTCAAAGCCCCCGACGGATCGGGGGAAGGGGCCGAGGATATCGAGCCCCCAGACCGAGAAGGGCCAGGATAAAGGGATTGTTTGGAGAGCTTGAGCTGGCTGATGAATCTTCTTTGCATGGAACTGGCACGCTTCACACTTGGTTACTAGTGCAGTTGCATCTTGGAGGGCTTCTTGCCAAAAGAACCCTTGCCGGAAAGCTTTCCCGGCAAGCGCCCTTGCACCAATGTGGTGGCCGCATATGCCTCCGTGTATTTCTGCCAACAGCTTCTGTCCATCTTCCCTGGAGATACACTTCAATCTGACACCATTGAGTCTTCTTCTGTACAGCTCGTTGTCCACGAACTGGTACATACTTGACTGCTTGGTTATCTTCTCTATTTCTTCTGGGTCGTCGGGAAGTTCTCCAGTTTGAAGAAAACGGACGATCTGCTGTGTCCATGCCGGAGCCTGAGGCTCGACGGCAAGGACTAAAGGCTCGAGGGCCGCTGCGGGAACCTCAGCTTCTACGGCAAGGGCCTCTGGTTCTGCCGGAGCTGATGGTCCCCCGGCAAGCTCGCCGGGGCGAGGCTTGTCGGGAACACTTGCTTCAACTGTACAGACCCGAGGATCTGCAGGAGCAAACTGTTCCTCAGCGTTGTGGTTGTTGATCTTGGGGACCTTGGCGGCGGTTTCAGGAAGATCCGCCGGCAAGTAGTCGCCGGAGACCAACTTTCTCTTCTTGGACTGCCCAATTGATGGTGTAACGGATGGTTGAGTCAGCTTGAGCAAGAAGGTCCCTGGTTCCACAGGTAACTTCATCGCGGCACACTTTGAAAGGCTGTCTGCAATTTCATTTTGAGCTCTCGGGACGTGCTCCATCTGCAGACCTTCAAAGTGCTCTTCAAGCTTCCTCACTTCATCGACATAAGCTTCCATCAAAGGGCTCTGATAGCTCTTGTTAACTTGTCGGACCACCAACTGAGAATCTCCCCGCACAATCAGCTTCCTGATCCCAAGTTCGGCCGCAATCCTGAGGCCGGCAAGCAAGCCTTCATATTCAGCAGTGTTGTTTGTCGCTTGCTCCCTGGGAAAGTGCATCTGGATAACGTATTTGAGGTGCTCTCCGGTGGGCGCGATGAGTACCACGCCAGCACCGGCGCCTTGCAGCGAGAAGGCACCGTCAAAATACATTACCCATTCACTTGTCGCTTCTTGTACGGGTGCACTCGTTTCTTGGACTTCTTCTTCGGGCGTTGGGGTCCACTCAGCTATGAATTCTGCCAAAGCTCGGCTCTGTATAGTTGAAGTACTTTCAAACTTGAGTCCAAAACTTGACAGCTCCAGTGCCCACTCAACGATCCTCCCTGTTGCTTCTGGGTTGTGCAATATCCTCTTCAGCGGAAAGCGAGTGACCACTGTTATCTCATGGGCTTGGAAGTAATGGCGCAGCTTTCTCGAGGCCATGAGGAGGCCGAAAAGCAACTTTTGCACACCAGAGTACCTTGACCTATCCCCCTGGAGAAGGGAACTCACAAAATACACTGGGCGCTGCACCATCTTTTTCCGCACCTCATCTTGTTCCTGCGCAGAGTTATCCTTGTCGGGGCCAGAGCTTGCCGGAGCAGCCCCCTGCTTGTCGCTGGATTCGCTTGCCGGTGATGCTGACTCCTCGTCGGACTCCCTCTCCGCTACTAACGCAGCACTAACCACCTGGTTGGTTGCCGCTAAGTATAGCAACAACTTTTCCTGTGGTCTAGGTGCGACAAGTATTGGAGTGGAGGACAGGTATCGTTTCAAATCCTGCAGCGCTGCCTCCGCTTCCGGAGTCCACTTCATGGGACCTGCCTTATTCAAGATTTTGAAGAAAGGTAGGGCGCGTTCTGCAGATTTTGAAATGAACCTACTGAGGGCAGCCACACAACCTGCAAGTCTCCTGACATCCTTGACGCGCTTTGGGGCCTCTATCTGCTCAATGGCTTTAATCTTGTCGGGGTTGGCTTCAATCCCCCTCTGTGACACAAAGAACCCGAGAAGCTTGCCGGAAGGGACTCCAAAGACGCACTTCTCGGGGTTCAACTTGAGCTGTATTCTGCGCAGGTTCTGAAACGTCTCCTCCAAATCTTGGATCAGGGTTTCCTTGCTCTTGCTCTTCACCACGATGTCATCCATGTAAGCCTCTACATTTCTGTGGATCTGTGGCTCAAAAGCAGTGTATACTACCCTTGCAAAGGTTGAGCCTGCATTCTTCAGTCCAAATGGCATGCGTATGAAGCAATAAGTGCCACATGGAGTGATAAATGCAGTCTTCTCTTCATCCTCTTTGGCCATAAAAATCTGATGATAGCCTGAGTATGCATCAAGAAAACAGAGTAGCTCACATCCGGCAGTGGAGTCAACGATCTGGTCAATGCGCGGCAAAGGGAATGGATCCTTGGGACATGCTTTATTCACATCAGTGAAGTCTATACACAGTCTCCATTTCCCATTGGCCTTGCGCACGACGACTGGGTTTGCCAACCACGTCGGATGGATCACACCTCTAACTAGGCCTGCTGCCTCTAGCTTCTTGATTTCTTCGTTGATGAATTCTTGGCGCTCCACGGCTTGCTTCCTCACTTTCTGCTTGATGGGTCGCGCATGAGGACAAACAGCAAGCTTGTGCTCAATTACCTTCCTGGGAACACCGGGGATGTCAGATGGTTGCCAGGCAAACACATCGACATTCGCCCGCAGGAAGGCAACGAGCGCGCTTTCCTATTTGCTGTCGAGAGTGGCACTGATGGTGAAGGTACCACCAGTGCCGTCCTCCTTGGCGGACACTTTCTTGGTTGCCGGAGGAGCGGCCATCCCTTTCTTACTCTTGCCGGTGGAGCTCGATGGAACGTCCTCGACGGCAGCGCAGCACTCCGAAGAGGTGCGGTTGCCGGAGTGGGTCCCAGAGCACTTGCCGGACTTGGTCTTCGTCTTCTTCCCCCCGGGAGCTTCAGCGGCAAGGGTATCCTTCTCGGCCACAGCTGCCGCATCCCGGTAGATCTTGTCGGCGCAGACAAGCGCATCCTTCTTGTCGCCGTGGACAGTGATGACGCTTATCGGCCCCGGCATCTTGAGTACGTTGTAGGCATAATGGGAAGCTGCCATGAACTTGGCGAGGGCAGGACGGCCAAGTATTCCATTGTAGGGCAATGGAATATCGGCGATGTCGAAAGTGATGCGTTCAGTTCTGAAGTTGAGCTCCCCGCCAAAGGTCACCGGCAGAGTGATCTTTCCCTTGGGCTTGCTCCTTCCCGGGTTGATTCCTTGGAAAGAACCGGTTTCTTCGAGCTCGCCATCTGGAATTTGGAGTTTCTTGATCACAGCAGAGGAGATCAAGTTCAGCCCGGCCCCGCCGTCAACCAACATTTTGGTGACCTTGAGGTTGCGGATGGTGGGAGAAACCAGCATCGGCAAGCACCCGACCGCAGTGGTGCGGTCAGGGTGATCCTCAAGATCAAAAACGATGGGCGTGCTGGACCATTTGAGGAGCCTGCGCGACTCCACGGGCGGCTCCGCTGCATTCACCTCGTGCACCCACTGCTTTAGTTGGCGGTGGGAGGTGTGCAGGGAGGCGCCACCGTCGACGCACAGGACCTCCGTGGCCTTCTGGAACTCCTGCTCGCTGTTATCTTCGTCCTCCATGTCTTCATCGTCGTCCTCTTCGTCCTTGTCGCGGCCCCGGGGAGGTCGATCTCCTTGCCGCTGCTTGGCCTTGCCGCGGCGTCCTCCCCGGCCGTTGAACGGCCGCTTCTTGCTCGGCTCTTCCCCGCCACCTTGGGCCTTCTCCTTGTCGCGCCTCTCGTACTCAGCCTTCTGCTGCTCGACGAGGTACTCGACGCGCTTGCAGTTGGAGAGATCGTGGCCCTTGGTGCGGTGGATTTTACAGTATTGCTTGTCGGAGCTTCCCGGCTTGTCGGCTGCCGCTACAGGGGCAGGCTCCTTGCCGGAGCCGCCAGCCTGCGTTTGCTTGGCGGGAGCCTCCTTGCCGGACTTCTCGACGGCAAGCACCTCTTTCTTGCCCTTCCTTTTGTTATTCCGCCGCCGGCTCTTCTTTGCCGGGGCGGCGTCGTCGCTGTCGCTTCCTCCTGCGCCAGCATCCTCCCCGGGGAGTCTCCTCCCCTCTTCCGCGCGTGCGCACTTGTCAGCCAGAGCATAGAGCTCGCTGACATCCCGAATCTTCGTCATCGCCATTTCTTCACGCATGCGGCGGTTACGCACGTTCTGGTGGAACGCGCTGATAACCGCGGCAGGGTGGACATCAGGGATGTTGTGCTGCACACGGCTGAAGCGTTGGATGTACTTGCGCAGGGTTTCGCCTTCCTTCTGGGCCAGGATGTGGAGATCGCTCTCCTAGCCGTGGGGTTTGTGGCCGCCGGTGAAGGCGCCGACAAACTGGTGGCAAAGGTCGGCCCAAGAAGAGATAGAACCTTCCGGCAAGTGCATAAGCCACGAACGGATGTTCGGCTTAAGCACGAGCGGGAAGTAATTCGCCAAGATCTTCTCGTCGCGCCCCCCGGCAGCTTGCACTGCGATGGTGTAGACGCTGAGGAATTCCGAGGGGTGCGTCTTGCCGTCGTACTTCTCCGGTACGTCGGGCTTGAAATTCTTCATGCTGGGCCACTGGACGCGCCGCAGCTCGCGGGTGAACGCAGGGCAGCCTGCCGCGTACGGCAAGTCGCCTGGTTCACCGGGCGCGTGCGCGTCGACAGCGTTCCCAGCTCTCTGGTCTGATTGTCGCCGAGCTTCTCGGCGGCGCTCGATTCTTGTCCGAGCGTCTTCTTGTTGCCGGTCGTCGAGGACCTGGCGCTGGTCCCGACGGGCCCGCGGGTCCGACGAGGCTGTAGAGCCGTCGTCGGCGTTGTTCCGGCGGGGCGGCGTCTTCTGCTTTCGTTGCGGGGAGTGCGCGCTTGTCGCACCCCCGGCGGTCTTGTCGCCGTCGGCATTCGTCTTCTCAGCTTGCCGCGGCCGCGAGGCCGACGGCTGCTGTGGAGAATCGTTGTTGGCGAAGGCTATCAGGCTCTGGATGGTGGCCCTCCAGTCTTCGGCCTTGTCCGCCGCTGGAGGGAAGTCGAGAAGCAGTTGCGCTCTTGCGAGCGCTTCTGCTGGAGTGGAGGGGAACGCGGGCGAGCGGTGCGAGGAGCGGGATACGCTCGGACTTCTAACAGCGTTAGAAGGAGCGGGGTCCCGCGCCGGCGCCTTCGCTTTGCTAGTGCCCGGACGAGGGTCCGGGGCGTCCCGCGAGCCTCCGGTTTGGCCTTGGCCCAGCAAACGGATGCCACCTCCTGTGACATGGCGTTGCTGGGTTGTTGTGTGCTGAGAGGGACGCGGCGTGTCCACGGAGACCGAGGTCCGGTCGTCCGTCCTGTTCTTGGATCTGGTGGCGCCGTGAGTGTCCTCGCCGGCGACCACCCTTCCGACGGCGTCTCCCCCGCCCACCGTTGGCTCTGGTGGCGGCGGGTGAGACGCAGACGGGCCTCCGACCTCCGAAGCCTTCTTCTTCGGGGCCATGGAGCTGTTGCTGGTGAAGTTGACGAATTCGGAGAGGTTGATGGAGACTACGCCCGCACGAACGCCGGATCAGGTTCGCACAACCTCGACGCCCCCTACCTGGCGCGCCAAAGATGTCGGGGGAAACTGTCCGCCGCGAACACCTATGGGACCGGAGCCCCTTGTCTGTGCGGTACGAGGGCGGAGGGAGCACGAAGAGCAGATCGTAGCGAACACGCGGGCAGTTTTACCCAGGTTCGGGCCGCGGTAGACGCGTAAAACCCTACTCCTGCTTGGTTGTGTATTAACTTGGAGAGCTCGGGAGCTTGAAGAAGCAGCTACACCGAGCATGTGAGTGATCTAGGTTCCGAACCCCCTCCACGTTGTGCATGGGCCTCCTTTTATAGTGCAAGGGGTCACCGACAGGTGTCAACGTAGGAGAAAGGGGTAAAAACGTAAAAGAGGTGGTAGTTGTAACAGTGCGGGAACAGTGGAGCTACAGTGCGTGAATAGTGGTCTGTACCTACTTTGACAGTGGGGGACAAGGGCATTTAATGCCCGTCGCCGTCGACCCCAAAAGCTCCCGCCCTTGCGTCTCCGTCTGCCACGGCGATGGATCCACCACCGTGGAGTGCCACCGTGTCCCCCAGGCTGCACAGCCATCCGCCACGCGTCCCTGGATAGGCCCCATGGCGACGCGTGGGCCGATGAGCTGGAGCGCGGGCACACAGCGCAACCTTCCCGGCAAGCACCTTGCCGGGGCCTTGATCTTGCCGGGCCCGGGAGCTTGCCGCTCCCCGGGCCCTCGCCGGGGCGCATCTTCTAGGACATAATCCTTTAGTCTTCCTGGCAAGCTCCTCTTGCCAGGGCCTTGCGTGAACGATGTAATCTTGAGCCTGGCACGGCCTTCCCGGCAAGCTCCTCTTGCCGGGGTCTCGGTCTTCTTTCTTGTATACTTTGTTTTTGAATGGCTTAATAAAGGGGCAGAAAGGTCTCCGGCGAGCACGCGGTATACCCCGCCGCGGGAAGCAGCAACTGCCCGTGCACAAGTTGGGGTACTGAGGTACCCCTACCTTAGTACACCGACAGTATAAGATAACAAACCACCACTCAAAGGTACTGTAATGAAATCATTGTTTGTTTATATTGGTGTTAAACCTACTGTGTTCCAACTTCTCTATGTACTCATAGATTCATCAAAATAAGCAAACAACACACGAAAAACAGAATCTGTCAAAAACAGAACAGTCTGTAGTAATTTGTAACTTTTGAATACTTCTCTAACTCTAAAAAAATTGAAATAAATTGGTGTACGTGAGTAATTTGTCTATTAATCATCTGCAAAAAGAATCAACTAAAAAGCACTCTCCAGTAAAAAAATGACAGCCAATCTCATGAGTGCTAAAGTTTCAGTTTTTTACAGCATGATTACATAAACTTCACACAAGTCTTCCCAAAGGTTCTACTTGGCACAAACACTAATTAAAACACAAAACCACATCTAAACACAAGCTAGATGAAATATATATTCCTAAAAAGATGCAAAAACAAAGAAAATAAAATTGGGTTGCCTCCCAACAAGCGCTATCGTTTAACGCCCCTAGCTAGGCACGATACAAGAATAGATCTAGGTATTGCCATAATGATAAGGTAGATCGCGAAAACTCATCTCATATTCCCTACGTTCAGCAGCAAGTTTTCTTTGTGGCAAGCAAAAGTAATCAAAAGGGCTAAATTTAATAGGACAAAAGCCCCCCATATCAAGCTCGGGAGGTATGGATTCCTCCTTTGGCCCTTCATATTGCACGACCAATTCATCATGATAAGCATTCTTTTGGCAAAAGGTCATGAGCCTTCGCTCAAGGGAAAAGCCTAACCCATTGTTTTGAATAGCAAAATCATCATTCAATTCAGAAATTCTATCAACCGAGATATCAGTAGGAACCTTTTTCCTAAGGTTTTCATTAAAAGCGACATGATCTAACGATTGCAAACGCATTATGTCCTCTTGATTGAATAAATAGATTCTATGGGAGGACGACTAGCCTCCACCCTATAATGAGTAAAGATTTCTTTTGCCTCTTTCATTATGAATTTGAACTCATGAGCCAAAAAGATAGTAGCTGCGCGCTTAACAGAAGAATGCTCAATATTGGAAAATTCCAGAAAGATTCTCTGAATGCAACGATGCATATGGATAAATTGCCTTTCAAATTCAACTACAAGCATAGATATGGCATCCGCAAGACAACTAGTTCTATGAAGAATAGATCCACCCATAGTGGGTAAAGCACCGGCACAAGTAAAGAAGTCTTGAAGAACTCATTTTCCAATAATATCACCACTACCAACCCGAAACTTCTTAGTATGTAAAGTGGTAGTTTCATCCGGAGGATCAACAAAGGTGAAGTTGCCCTCAACATTACTACCCTTTTCAATGGCATCTTCCCCCATCACAGACATGATAGCAACAAACCGCAATAAAAGACGAACACACACGAGGCAGGCGAATGATAAAACACACAGAAAAAGAAGGGCGAATAAAACAGCAAGGGTGAAGTGGGGGAGAGGAAAACGAGAGGCAAATAATGTAGTGTGAGGGATAATGGTTTGTGATAGGTACTTGGTATATGACTTTTGTGTAGATCTCCCCGGCAACGGCGCCAAAAAATCTTCTTGCTACTTCTCGAGCTTGCGTTATATTCCCTCAAAGAGGAAAGGGTGATACAACACAGTAGCGTAAGTATTCCCTCAATTTTTGAGCACCAAGGTATCAATCCAGTAGGACACCACGCGCGAGTCAATCCCTTCACAGTCACTTACGAGAGTGAGATCTGAAAGATATGATAAGATGATATTTTTGGTATAGAAATAGAAAGTAAATAAAGCAAATAAACAGCAGCAACATAAATTGGCTAGCTGACGGGAAACTAATATGATAAAGATAGACCCAGGGGACATAGGTTTCATTAGTGGCTTCTCTCATGATAGGAGAATTCTACGATGGGTGAACAAATTACTATCGAGCAATTGATATAAAAGCGCATAGTTATGAGAATATCTAGGCATGATCATTATATATAGGCATCATGTCCGTGACAAGTAGACCGAAACAATTCTGCATCTACTACTATTACTCCACACATCGACCGCTATCCAGCATGCATCAAGAGTATTAAGTTCATAAGAACAGAGTAACGCCTTAAGCAAGATGGCATGATGTAGAGGGATAAACTCAAGCAATATGATATAAACCCCATCTTTTTATCCTTGGTGGCAACAATACTATATGTGCCTTGCTCCCCCTACTATCACTGGGAAAGGACACCGCAAGATTGAACCCAAAGCCAAGCACTTCTCCCATTGCAAAAACTATAGATCTAGTAGGCCAAACCAAACCAATAATTCGAAAAGACTTGCAAGGATATTATAATCATACATACAAGATTTCAGAAAAGAATCCAATATTGTTCATAGATAATCTTGATCATAAACCCACAATTCATCGGATCTCGACAAACACACCGCAAAAAGATTATATCGAATAGATCTTCTCGAAGATCGAGGAGAAATTTGTATTGAGATCCAAAGAGAGAGAAGAAGCCATCTAGCTAATAACTATGGACCCGAAGGTCTGTGGTAAACTACTCACAACTCATCGGAGGGGCTACAGTGTTGATGTAGAAGCACTCCGTGATCGATGCCCCCTCTGGTGGAGCTCTGGAACAGGCCTCAAGATGGGATCTCACGGGAACAGAAGGTTACAACGGTGGAATTAGGGTTTCTTCGTGCTCCTCGATGTTTTTAGGTTATATGGGTATATATAGGAGGAAAAACTACGTCGGTGGAGCAACATGGGGCCCACGAGGGTGGGGGGCGCGCCTACCCCCTGGGCGCGCCCTGCCCCGTCGGGGCACGTTGTTTCTTCTCTGACTTGTACTCCAAGTCTCCCGTAAAGATATCGTCCAAAAATAACTCTCCCGAAGGTTTCATTCCGTTTGGACTCCGTTTGATATCCCTTTTCTGCAAAACACTAAAATAGGCAAAAAAACAACAATTTGCACTGGGCCTTGGGTTAGTAGGTTAGTCCCAAAAATAATATATACGTGTATAATAAAGCCCATTAAACATCCAAAACAGAATATATAATAGCATGGAATAATAAAAAATTATAGATGCGTTGGAGACGTATCAATAACCCCAAAAGATAGTGGCAGATCGACAAGATACATCATAGAACGCACCATATCAAATAAGGTACGATTACGACGTTCGGACACACCATTACGCAATGGTGTTCCAGGTGGCGTCAATTGTGAAACAATTCCACATTGTCTTAAGTGATCTAAACTCATAACTCAGATATTCTCCCCCTCGATTGGATTGTAGGAATTTAATCTTCTTGTTACGATGATTCTCGACTTCACTCTGAAATTGCTTGAACTTTTCAAACGTTTCAGACTTATGCTTCATTAAGTAAATATACCCATATCTACTTATATCATCGGTGAATGTGAGGAAATAACGATATCCACCGTGCGAGTCAATAGTCATCGAACCGCACACATCAGTATATATGATTTCCAACAAGTCACTTGCCCGTTCCATTGTTCCGGAAAACGGGGTTTTGGTCATCTTGTCCATGAGGCATGGTTCGCATGTGTCAAGTGATTCAAAATCAAGAGACTCCAAAAGTCCATCAGCATGGAGTTTCTTCATGCGCTATACACCAACATGACCTAAGTGGTAGTGCCACAAGAAAGTGGTACTATCATCATCAACTCTACATCTTTTGGCATCAATATTATGAACATGTGTATGTCAGGACCCCGATCCTAAGTCACACCAATCTAGCTGTAACACGTCATATCACTTTGCGGCCTCACGCACGGTAACCCCACGGGTGCCACCTTACCTGGCCCGGGACCGTTTGCGCATTTTGGCACACGTATATGACAGTGTCGCTAGCATCCATATGACAGAGAACCCGGGCTGACATGGCTAGTTATAAACCAAAAGTGGCACTAAATTACAGAGACAGGCATCCATGACCTAGCAACGAACGTGTCGGTCATCAACGTATGAACCCAAGTCGTAGCAAGCTACATGGACTTAAAGGAACAACGCGTGACATTTCCCCAAAGGGACAGACACAAGAACGAAGAAGGACACATGCCGGCCAGCCTACGTGTTCCGAGCAGTAGCAAGCTACCAAGGCTCATTGGAATCACTAGGAGGCATTTCCCTGTAAGGTAGGCTACCAAAGGAAAACAACTAGGTGTCGGATCCCACACATACCAAGCATTTCAATCATACACGCAATATGCTCAATATGTGCAAATACAACATTGCATCACAACAGAACTCTATGACTCAAAGTACTTTATTTAAAAGGCTCCAAGAGCCATACATAACATATCCATACAGGTAGGGGTCACATGACCCAACACTCAAGTCATACAGTCATACAAACACAAGCGGAAGCTACATGTCTGAGTACAGACAACTTAGAAAATAAAACAGGCTTGGTGTAGCCTGACTATCTACAAGGCCCTTCACAAGCTCCAGATCACCGTCTGGGTGTCAAGCTACTCGTCGACGTCAACGTCTATGTAGAACCCATCAGCAGGGGCAGGGTTCTCCTCTGCAACAGTTATTAAGCAAACATGAGTACAAAGGTACTCAGCAAGTCTTACCACAGAACCTACCATACATGCAACATTATCAAAGGGGGTAGTGGAGTTTAGAGCAGAATGCCAGCTTTGACCTTGGCTAACCTATACTACAACTCTCAACAGATTGCAAGATGTTATTACGAACACGAGTCCTCTACTCACCACATCAATACACTACCGAGGATCCTCTTCCGTCATCCTACGGAAGGACCATCCACGGCACTCACGCTTATCTTGAGGCTTTTAGTAGTATCCATCAACTTGTCTATGAACTGTAAGAGTAACCAAGTAGTTCGTACCGCGAACAACGGCTATTCGAATAGTTTGATAACCCTGCAGGGGTGTACCTCTTCACACACGCTTCCACCACTTATCGCCGTTTACTCGGCGTGTACTCGGCAACCTTCAAGCGGAAGCCTAGCGAGGGTGTCGGCCACGACCTGACTAACTACTCAAGTCTCTCGTCCAGGTTTATCGCCTATTTGGGTTCCATCCGTGGGGAGATCCGGCCGGGGTGTCGCTCACGGCCCCAAACGATGTGTACAGGGTTCCCGAGTCACCAAACGGGCAACCGGTACACCGTGCCACGTACCTGTCGCATCACAACCCACCCCGAGGGTCAGCGTTGTGCACGACCTCCAGTAAGCTATAAACACCAGAAACTAGTTGCAACTCCTGGACAGAGATCAAGGGTAATTAATAAGCCGAGAGGGTCAATTAAGGATCCCAATGCGTGGTAGTAGCTGTAACTTGAACCACACATACAGATCTCGGGTCCTATGGATGATTCCAATGAAACAACCCACCATGTACTCCTACATGGCCTTTCATCGATACCTTTACCAAGCGTATTCCACACTTCCTTCTCTTTATCGGTAAGATCATTTCACTCTGATCCATCACCCAGATGAACTAGACCAGACACAACTCTAAGCATAGCAGGCAACATAAACAAATAGCATGGTGGATCACACATCACATGGCTCAATCAACTCCTACACATGCTAGTGGGTTTCAACTATTTACTGTGGC
The DNA here is from genome assembly GCA_902687465.1 of Secale cereale. Lineage (NCBI taxonomy): Eukaryota > Viridiplantae > Streptophyta > Magnoliopsida > Poales > Poaceae > Secale > Secale cereale. The sequence goes on from LR738710.1 coordinate 779,575,684, forward strand.
AATGACAGGTCATGCAAGGGAATAGGGTTCAACTACCGCAGCAAGTAGCAGTTCATGCGCTGTTGCCTTAATGCAGTAAAAGAGAGCAGGAGCGAGAAGATTGGGTTTGTATCGGAATGATCAATGATTGCTTGCCTGACAAGGTAGTTGTCGGGTACTGCTCTTCAACTGGATACGCAGCAGTATCCTCGGGAGCAGGACCTAACACAGAGAATACCGGCGATACAATCATTAACAAACAAATGCAACAATATGATGCATGCTCATGACATGGCAAGATGCATGTGTGTTGGCTAAAGCAACTAAAACCAGAAGGGTTTGAACCTATTTGAATCAAGGATTCAAATTGAAGTTCAAACTGTTATTTAAATAAGTGCATTATCATGTTTTTGATGTATACAGCAAGTTAACTTGTTCAAACATGCATGAAACTAGTGCCATTGGAAAGATTGGATTTTTCTGATCATTTTTCATATATAAATCTTTTCCATCTGAGCTATGGTTGATTTTATATGATTTTTAGAAGTTTTGGGTATTTTCTGGAATTTCCTGAATTATTTTAAATCTAAAAATCCCAGAAAAAACCTTTACTGCGTCAGCATGACATCATGCTGACGTCAGCCAGTCAACAGGGCCAGTCCAAGTCAAACCTGACTGGTGGGTCCCTCATGTCAGTGTCTCAGGAGCTAATTCCGGTCATAACCAGGGTTGACTGGGTTTGACTAACAAATGGGGCCCACTGTCAGTGACTGTGGTGACTAAATTAATTACTGTTAGCTCCTAACTAACAGGCCACGTCAGCCCGCCGGAGTTTGGCCGGCGGCGACCATTTCGCACGGCGGTGACTCGTCGGAATCCCTATTCCGGCAGCCATTTGCCGCGCGGATGGGCTCGGTGTGCTCCTGGTGATGCACCGCATCCAACGGTGCCACTGGTTGGTCGAGAGGTCGCTGGAGTCGACGGCGACGAGCTCGTCCGCGGCGGTGCTCGCACGGAGTTGGTCGGGATGGAGTTGTAGTGCACGGTAGGAGGAGCTAAAGCTTGCTTTAGCTTGCTGGTGACCTACTGAAGCTAATGGCGTGCTCAGCCATGAGGTACGGTGCCTATGGCCACGGCGGTGAGTTGGCCGGCGGCGGTGATCGTCGGTTAGCAAAGGGGGCGGCGGCTACAAGGCATAAACGAGCCCGTGGAGAGGGGGGTTCGAAGCGTGAGCTCACAGCGGTCGCAGAGGGCGTCGAAGTGAGCTCGGGGACGGTCGGACGACGGCGTACGGGCGGAGGCGATCTCCGGTGCCGAAGGTTGAAGACGACGGCGAGGAGGACGTTGCGGGGCTCCTCGCGTCGTGTGCGTCGGTGGGTAGGTTCGGGGCGATGCGGCGGAGCTAGTGGTGCTTCGGGGAGGCGAGGGAGTGGCCTAGAGCGCGGTGTCAGCGGTCGTCGGCGACGAGCTCGCTCGGGGGAGCTCGGCGGAGGGGAGAGAGGAGGGGGAGGGACACGGGGGAGAGGAGAAACAGTCGAGGGGGCTTCGTGGCGTCGTCCTAGTCCATCCAGGGGGTCGAGGGACCAACCAGGCAGGCAGGAGGTGGCCGGCGCATCGGCGGCGCTCGCCACCGAGCTGCTTCGTGCGCTGGCGCGGCGAAGAAGACGGGGATGCCCCTGGTGGGCTGGGCCGGCTGGGCCAGCAGGTAAGTGGCACAGGTAAGTGTTTCTTCCTATTTTTCTTTTCCTATTTTCTTTCTGTTTTATTTATTTTGCAGCTTTGTTCAGTTAATAAAAATGCCTAAACATTTTTATAACTCATGACACTTGTCATACCTACTGTATATAATATGAACAGTAGGAAACATTATAGTTCATGATTATTTGAGCATTTAAAATATTTTATAGCATTTAAATGCTCAAATTCAAATAACATATGATTTAATCCAAAGCCCTTAGATGTCCTAGAAAATTGTGCAGCATTTTTGGCAAAGGTTTAAGACCAAGGCAGAAATGATGAACATTTTTGAAGGGCATTTTGGGTACATTGGGAAATATTTTAACAAACCCTAGTTGTTAGGAGAGGGGTGCTGGGGTTTCTGTTAATCCCATTTCAAGTTTCTTTGAAAGTAAACATGATGCACACTCTAGTTAGGTCCTAATGCAAGTGTTAGCTTGGGATGTGACAACTCACCCCCATTTAAAAGAATCGCATCCCGAGATTCGGGTTCCTCCGGAAAGAGGGTGGGGTACTCAAGTCGAAGACGATCCTCCCTTTCCCAAGTAGCTTCACTCTCGGAATGATGTGACCATTGAACCTTGAGAAACTTGATATTGTGGCGTCGAGTGGTGCGCTCAGTTTGATCAAGAATACGAATGGGGTATTCTCGATATGTGAGATTATCCTGGAGATCAAGCGTTTCGTGGTCCACTCCGCGGATAGGATCCGAGAAGCAACGCCTGAGTTGGGAAACGTGGAAAACATCATGAAATCTGGAGAGGTGCGGAGGTAGTTCCAATTGGTAGGCAACTTCTCCTCGTTTGGCAAGAATGCGAAAAGGACCGATGTAACGAGGGGCCAATTTGCCTTTGATACCGAAGCGATGGGTTCCCTTAAGAGGAGTAACCCGAAGGTAAGCCTTATCGCCGACTTCAAAAGTCACAGCCTTATGATGACTATCATATTGGCTCTTTTGGCGAGACTGGGCTGTTTTCAATCTCTCACGAACGATGCGAACTTGTTCTTCTGCTTCCTGAATCATATCCGGGCCAAAGAATTGTCTTTCCCCGGTCTCTGACCAGTTAAGAGGTGTTCGACACCTTCGTCCATATAGAACTTCGAAGGGAGCTTTGCCCAAGCTGGCTTGATAACTATTGTTATAAGCGAATTCGGCAAATGGAAGACACTTTTCCCATTCCATACCGAAAGAGATGACAGAGGCTCGAAGCATGTCTTCCAGAATTTGATTGACTCGTTCCACTTGACCACTTGATTGCGGATGGAAGGCAGTACTGAAGGAGAGATGAGTTCCCATAGCATTCTGGAAACTTTCCCAAAATCGTGAAGTGAAAAGACTTCCACGGTCCGAGTTAATCTCCAACGGCACACCATGAAGTGATACTATTCGAGAGATATATAAGTCTGCTAGCTGGCTAGCGGTAATACTCTCTCGAACAGGCAGGAAATGAGCTACTTTAGAGAGACAGTCGATAACGACGAAGATAGCATTATTCCCTTTCCTGGACCTAGGAAACCCGGTGATGAAGTCCATACCGACTTTATCCCATTTCCATTCAGGAATAGCTAAAGGTTGAAGGGTGCCAGCAGGCCGTTGATGCTCTGCTTTGACTCGACGACAAACATCACAGTTAGAAATGAATTGAGCGATTTCTCTCTTCATCCTAGTCCACCAGAATCTTTGACGTAGGTCTTGATACATTTTGGTACTACCGGGATGAATCGTGAGAGGAGATTCATGAGCCTCCTTAAGAATCATCTGTCGTAGTTGTGGTTTCTTGGGCACCACCAATCGGTTCTCGAAGTACACAACACCTCGATCATCCATAGAGAAACTTCTAGCAACTCCGCTAGCAATGTTCTCCTTGATCCGTGATATGCCCTTATCATACCGCTGGGCAACTATGACTTGATCCATAAGGGTAGGTTTCGCCACCAAGGTGGAAAGGAATCCTCGAGGAACAATGTGAAGGTTAAGCTTACGAAATTCCTCGTGGAGAAGTGGTTGACTTTGTTGTAACATTAAATTGTTGCAATATGACTTACGACTTAGTGCATCAGCCATGACATTGGCCTTTCCAGGAGTGTAAGTGATTCCTAAGTCGTAGTCGGTGAGCAACTCAACCCAACGTCTTTGCCTGAGATTTAGATCCGGTTGGGTGAAGATATACTTCAAACTTTGGTGATCAGTGAAGATTTCACAGCGATTACCAAGGAGGTAATGTCGCCATGTTTTGAGTGCATGGACTACAGCTGCAAGCTCTAGATCATGAGTAGGATAGTTATCCTCATGTGGACGCAACTGTCGAGATGCGTATGCAATCACTTGACGATCTTGCATGAGAATGCAACCTAGTCCTTGTCGCGAGGCGTCGCAGTAGATTATAAAATCCTTGGAAAAGTCTGGTGGTACCAGTACAGGTGCAGATGTTAGGCGTCTTTTCAGTTCCTGAAAACTGGACTCGCACTGTGGGGTCCACTCAAACTTTTTATCTTTCTTGAGGAGTTCAGTTAGAGGTTTAGCAACCTTGGAAAAATTCTCAACGAAGCGTCGGCAATAGCTTGCTAAGCCAAGAAAACTCCTAACTGGCTTGACCGATTCAGGGGGAGTCCAATCAAGTACGGCTTGAACTCGCTCGGGATTGACAGCAATACCCTTGCCAGAGATCACATGACCTAGATAGGTTACTTCTGGCAACCAAAATTCACATTTAGAGAATTTGGCATAAAGGCGGTGCTCTCGAAGTTTCGTCAATACCAGCCTTAAATGCTCGGCATGATCTTCCTTATTCTTGGAATAGATGAGTATATCATCGAGGTATACCACGAAGAATTTATCCAAATACTCCATGAATATAGAATTCATTAACCGAGAAAAGGTAGCTGGGGCATTGGTTAATCCGAAGGACATAACGGTGTACTCATATTGGCCATAACGAGTAACGAAAGCCGTTTTAGGAATGTCCCCGTTCTTGACTTTGATTTGATGGTAGCCCAACCTCAAATCCATCTTAGAGAAGACTGAGGATCCAGCGAGCTGATCATACAGGTCGTTGATCCTGGGGAGCGGATACTTATTCTTTATGGTGACCAGATTGACAGGTCGGTAATCTACAACCATCCGCTCCGTTCCATCCTTCTTCTTGACGAAGAGGACCGGGCAAGCCCAAGGGGAAGAACTAGGACGGATGAAACCTTTTTGCAAGGACTCATCGAGTTGTTTCTTTAGCTCAGCTAATTCTAGTGGTGCCATCTTATAAGGTCTCCTAGAGATTGGGACAGTTCCAGGAATAAGATCTATCACGAACTCGACATCTCTGTCAGGTGGAATCCCTGGCAGTTCTTCTGGAAAAACATCCGGGAAGTCATGGACTACCGGGATATCTTCGAGTTCTGGTAGAGGGCTGGCATTAAGAGAATAGAGCTGACGTTCAGCCATTCGGGCCAAGACATTGACTATCTTGCCGGATGGATGTGTAAGTTGAACGGTCCTAGTAAAGCAATCAATCCTGGCGTAATGAGTTGTCATCCAATCCATACCCAAGATGATGTTTATGTCCGAGGACTTGAGGGCGATTAAAGATGCTAGGAAAACAAGTCTATCGACAAGGATTTCATTTCCATGGCTTACCCTAGAGGTTTGCCACTTTGAACCAGGAGTTTGAATAACCATGGAAGTAGGCATGTCACAAAAAGTCATGTTGTGCAATCGAGCATAGCTCTCAGATATGAACGAATGGGATGCTCCAGTATCAAAAAGAACAGATGCCGGATGGCAGTTTACGAGAAGCGTACCAAGGATGACGTTAGGATCCTCATAAGCTTCTTCGTCAGAAACATAGTTAACATGACCACGTGCAGTGGGGATTGGCTTGACATAATTCACCTTGCCGGTTGGTTTACCACGGCCAACGGGTTTTCCTGGTTGGTTCTGGGGACAATCACGCATGTAGTGTCCCGGTTCTCCACACTTGAAACATGTCACAGTGGTGGTGCGTGGAGCAAAGTTGGAGGGTGGACCTCCATAGGTCTTGGCAGGTGCAAACTGTTGAGTTGGGCGAGGCGCCTCATAGGATGGCCTCGGTGTGTACTTGGGTGGCAGAGCAGTGTTAGGAACCCACACACGGCGCTTGTGAGAGCCAGAGCCGGATGAGGAACCAAAGTCTCGAGTATGCTTGCGTGTGGCCTCGAAGTCGGTCTGGCCTGTTTCAGCACTGATAGCCTTGTTTACCAACTTCTGGAAGGAAGTGCACTCGTGCAGACGTAGATCTCGGCGGAGTTCAGGGCTGAGTCCCTTGCGGAACCTCGCCTGTTTCTTGGCATCGGTGGATACTTCTTCAGGTGCATAGCGTGCCAGGTTACCAAACTCACGACTATAGCCATCCACAGTTAAGCGGCCCTGGGTGAAATTGCAGAATTCCTCCCGCTTGCGATCCATGAGACCTTCCGGAATGTGGTGTTCATGGAATGCCTCACTGAACTCAACCCAGGTAGTGACTTGGCCAGCAGGACGCATAGCTTCAAAATTTTCCCACCAAAGACTGGCAGGGCCCTCAAGATGGTAGGCGGCGTAGATAACCTTGTCAGCTTCGGCCACACGGGCAGAGTGTAGCTTGTGGGTGATACTACGTAGCCAGTCATCAGCATCCAGAGGTTCAGTGGAGTGATGGAACTTCGGTGGACACATCTTGATAAAATCGTGGATTGACACCACGTCATTCCTCTGACGGAACCCAGTGTTCTGCTCAATGCGTTCCAGCAGACGGTTGGTCTCTCTCTTGTTCCGTTCTGCTTCAAGCATAACTTCCGCCAAAGAGGGTGGCTGGGGCAGATTCCCATCTCTAGCCCCACTAGCCTCACCCTGCTCCTGAGCAGCAGGAGTGTTGCGAGTGTTGACCATCCTAGGAAAACAAAACAACAGTTTAAACAAGGATGGCAAAATTTGACGTAGAAGTGCAGAATGTAATGGATGACACGGAATGCAAAGATGTTCATCCGTACGACATGGTAATATAGGAACTGCTATATATACACCAGTGGTCATACACACCATACAAAGTTTAGTACAAGCCAAGGCTAAAGTACAACTGCGGTGAAAGACGATACATCCCATCAGAGGCATTCCAAGCTCCTATACATTATTTAACTACACCTCCGGAACTCAGTACACACTAAGTCATATTCCACAAGACGCGCAGGACTGTGGAAATACAACTACTACAATACTACTACTACCACGGACTAGCTCAGACATTCGCGTAGTAATCCTCGTAAAGATTACCACCGTAGCCTGGAAGTGGTACAGACGGATCTTGGAACTCGCGAGCACTTAAAGGCTGAGGACCATAAGGACACGGGTGTGGTCTCGGTCCCGATGCTGGTGGTAATCGATGCCCACGTGGAGGTGTAATACCCCCAACGTCATGCCAATCCATGCGATCAGGCAGACGAGTCCGCACGGGGTACAAATCCCGCATGTCCAGATATCCAGCATGCACAACAGGTGCAAGCCGTGTCAAAGTAGTCCAGTGAGCGGCTCGAGTGTTATACAGCTCCATTCGGAGGGCACGGACCTCACGGTCCCTATCCTCCAACATCAGAACAGTAGTCTGAAGCAGTGGCTCTTCATGAGCAGCATCAGTATATAGACCAGTGTAGTAGCCTTCCTCTCCGGGAAGTGAGGCTGGCATGTAACAGAACTCAGTGTTCAGCAACAGGGCATGCCTAGCACGGAGAATGGTCATCATCGAATAAGCGGCATCCTGCACTGCCATCTCGATGGTAATCCCGAGTCCATAAGACCAATGGATGGGATCATTAGCTCCGGGATATGAGGGGTATATCCGGACTGTGCAGAAATACTGACTCTGATTGAAATCCCGGTACTGTTCCTCCACGGTGTATTCAGGATACCAGCGATAACCGGTCTCAGTGTGACCGGGCACATTAATGCACCGAGTCAAACGAACCACTTGGTGAGGGATGCGGCCAGACATCTGAAACACGAAATAATGCAAAGGCATTAGTGTTTCTGGAAGAAATCGGGCAGCATAACAACTGTAAATGCTCAAACAAAGATTTGAGACATCATACAAATGATAGCATAGCCACTCAACAATTCCATATCAAGGTTCCGGGTCCAACAATCATCATACTCAAGGGATAGAAACTGAACTGAGGCTTGAAACCAACAATCCTAAGAGTCTATGGATTAGTAACACGTGAACCTAGTAAGGATAAGAGGCTTAGTCCTAAATCCCCGTAGAAAGAATATACTGACTCAGATCAGAAGGGCATAAGGTAAAGGAGTAAAAAGAGCCTTACGTTCCCTTCCACAATCAATTCCCCTACATATAACTAAGAATTTTTCTAGACTCAACATCGACCAGTTTGGCTTGAGAAACCTACATGCAGTCCAGCTCTGATGCCAACGCTGTCAGGACCCCGATCCTAAGTCACACCGATCTAGCTGTAACACGTCATATCACTTTGCGGCCTCACGCACGGTAACCCCACGGGTGCCACCTTACCTGGCCCGGGACCGTTTGCGCATTTTGGCACACGTATATGACAGTGTCGCTAGCATCCATATGACAGAGAACCCGGGCCGACATGGCTAGTTATAAACCAAAAGTGGCACTAAATTACAGAGACAGGCATCCATGACCCAGCAACGAACGTGTCGGTCATCAACGTATGAACCCAAGTCGTAGCAAGCTACATGGACTTAAAGGAACAACGCGTGACATTTCCCCTAAGGGACAGACACAGGAACGAAGAAGGACACATGCCGGCCAGCCTACGTGTTCCGAGCAGTAGCAAGCTACCAAGGCTCATTGGAATCACTAGGAGGCATTTCCCTGTAAGGTAGGCTACCAAAGGAAAACAACTAGGTGTCGGATCCCACACATACCAAGCATTTCAATCATACACGCAATATGCTCAATATGTGCAAATACAACATTGCATCACAACAGAACTCAATGACTCAAAGTACTTTATTTAAAAGGCTCCAAGAGCCATACATAACATATCCATACAGGTAGGGGTCACATGACCCGACACTCAAGTCATACAGTCATACAAACACAAGCGGAAGCTACATGTCTGAGTACAGACAACTTAGAAAATAAAACAGGCTTGGTGTAGCCTGACTATCTACAAGGCCCTTCACAAGCTCCAGATCACCGTCTGGGTGTCAAGCTACTCGTCGACGTCAACGTCTATGTAGAACCCATCAGCAGGGGCAGGATTCTCCTCTGCAACAGTTATTAAGCAAACATTAGTACAAAGGTACTCAGCAAGTCTTACCACAGAACCTACCATACATGCAACATTATCAAAGGGGGTAGTGGAGTTTATAGCAGAATGCCAGCTTTGACCTTGGCTAACCTATACTACAACTCTCAACAGATTGCAAGATGTTATTACGAACACGAGTCCTCTACTCACCACATCAATACACTACCGAGGATCCTCTTCCGTCATCCTACGGAAGGACCATCCACGGCACTCACGCTTATCTTGAGGCTTTTAGTAGTATCCATCAACTTGTCTATGAACTGTAAGAGTAACCAAGTAGTTCGTACCGCGAACAACGGCTATTCGAATAGTTTGATAACCCTGCAGGGGTGTACCTCTTCACACACACTTCCACCACTTATCGCCGTTTACTCGGCGTGTACTCGGCAACCTTCAAGCGGAAGCCCAGCGAGGGTGTCGGCCACGACCTGACTAACTACTCAAGTCTCTCGTCCAGGTTTATCGCCTATTTGGGTTCCATCCGTGGGGAGATCCGGCCGGGGTGTCGCTCACGGCCCCAAACGATGTGTACAGGGTTCCCGAGTCACCAAACGGGCAACCGGTACACCGTGCCACGTACCTGTCGCATCACAACCCACCCCGAGGGTCAGCGTTGTGCACGACCTCCAGTAAGCTATAAACACCAGAAACTAGTTGCAACTCCTGGACAGAGATCAAGGGTAATTAATAAGCCGAGAGGGTCAATTAAGGATCCCAATGCGTGGTAGTAGCTGTAACTTGAAGCACACATACAGATCTCGGGTCCTATGGACGATTTCAATGAAACAACCCACCACGTACTCCTACATGGCCTTTCATCGATACCTTTACCAAGCGTATTCCACACTTCCTTCTCTTTATCGAAAGATTGTTTCACTCTGATCCATCACCCAGATGAATCAGACCAGACACAACTCTAAGCATAGCAGGCAACATAAACAAATAGCATGGTGGATCACACATCACATGGCTCAATCAACTCCTACACATGCTAGTGGGTTTCAACTATTTACTGTGGCAATGACAGGTCATGCAAGGGAATAGGGTTCAACTACCGCAGCAAGTAGCAGTTCACGCGCTGTTGCCTTAATGCAGTAAAAGAGAGCAGGAGCGAGAAGATTGGGTTTGTATCGGAATGATCAATGATTGCTTGCCTGACAAGGTAGTTGTCGGGTACTGCTCTTCAACTGGATACGCAGCAGTATCCTCGGGAGCAGGACCTAACACAGAGAATACCGGCGATACAATCATTAACAAACAAATGCAACAATATGATGCATGCTCATGACATGGCAAGATGCATGTGTGTTGGCTAATGCAACTAAAACCAGAAGGGTTTGAACCTATTTGAATCAAGGATTCAAATTGAAGTTCAAACTATTATTTAAATAAGTGCATTATCATGTTTTTGATGTATACAGCAAGTTAGCTTGTTCAAACATGCATGAAACTGGTGCCATTGGAAAGATTGGATTTTTCTGATCATTTTTCATATATAAATCTTTTCCATCTGAGCTATGGTTGATTTTATATGATTTTTAGAAGTTTTGGGTATTTTCTGGAATTTCCTGAATTATTTTAAATCTAAAAATCCCAGAAAAAACCTTTACTGCGTCAGCATGACATCATGCTGACGTCAGCCAGTCAACAGGGCCAGTCCAAGTCAAACCTGACTGGTGGGTCCCTCATGTCAGTGTCTCAGGAGCTAATTCCGGTCATAACCAGGGTTGACTGGGTTTGACTAACAAATGGGGCCCACTGTCAGTGACTGTGGTGATTAAACTAATTACTGTTAGCTCCTAACTAACAGGCCACGTCAGCCCGCCGGAGTTTGGCCGGCGGCGACCATTTCGCACGGCGGTGACTCGTCGGAATCCCTATTCCGGCAGCCATTTGCCGCGCGGATGGGCTCGGTGTGCTCCTGGTGATGCACCGCATCCAACGGTGCCACTGGTTGGTCGAGAGGTCGCCGGAGTCGACGGCGACGAGCTCGTCCGCGGCAGTGCTCACACGGAGTTGGTCGGGATGGAGTTGTAGTGCACGGTAGGAGGAGCTAAAGCTTGCTTTAGCTTGCTGGTGACCTACTGAAGCTAATGGCGTGCTCAGCCACGAGGTACGGTGCCTATGGCCACGGCGGTGAGTTGGCCGACGGCGGTGATCGTCGGTCAGCAAAGGGGGCGGCGGCTACAAGGCACAAACGAGCCCGTGGAGAGGGGGGTTAGAAGCGTGAGCTCACAGCGGTCGCAGAGGGCGTCGAAGTGAGCTCGGGGACGGTCGGACGACGGCGTACAGGCGGCGGCGATCTTCGGTGCCGAAGGTTGAAGACGACGGCGAGGAGGATGTTGCGGGGCTCCTGGCGTCGTGTGCGTCGGTGGGGAGCTTCAGGGCGATGCGGCGGAGCTAGTGGTGCTTCGGGGAAGCGAGGGAGTGGCGTAGAGCGCGGTGTCAGCGGTCGTCGGCGACGAGCTCGCTCGGGGGAGCTCGGCGGAGGGGAGAGAGGAGGGGGAGGGACACGGGGGAGAGGGGAAACGGTCGAGGGGGCTTCGTGGCGTCGTCCTAGTCCATCCAGGGGGTCGAGGGACCAGCCAGGCAGGCAGGAGGTGGCCGGCGCATCGGCGGCGCTCGCCACCGAGCTGCTTCGTGCGCTGGCGCGGCGAAGAAGACGGGGATGCCCCTGGTGGGCTGGGCCGGCTGGGCCAGCAGGTAAGTGGCACAGGTAAGTGTTTCTTCCTATTTTTCTTTTCCTATTTTCTTTCTGTTTTATTTCTTTTGCAGCTTTGTTCAATTAATAAAAATGCCTAAACATTTTTATAACTCATGACACTTGTCATACCTACTCTATATAGTATGAACAGTAGGAAACATTATAGTTCATGATTATTTGAGCATTTAAAATATTTTATAGCATTTAAATGCTCAAATTCAAATAACATATGATTTAATCCAAAGCCCTTAGATGTCCTAGAAAATTGTGCACCATTTTTGGCAAAGGTTTAAGACCAAGGCAGAAATGATGAACATTTTTGAAGGGCATTTTGGGTACATTGGGAAATATTTTAACAAACCCTAGTTGTTAGGAGAGGGGTGCTGGGGTTTCTGTTAATCCCATTTCAAGTTTCTTTGAAAGTAAACATGATGCACACTCTAGTTAGGTCCTAATGCAAGTGTTAGCTAGGGATGTGACAGTGTATCACTATGATCGAGATTCAATAAACCATTCACATTGGGTGCATGACCATAGAAGGTATTATTCATGTAAATAGAATAACCATTATTCTCTGACTTAAATGAATAACGGTATTGCAATTAACACAATCTAATCATGTTCATGCCTCAACGCAGACACCAGATAACATTTATCAAGGTTCAACACTAATCTCGAAGGTAGAGGGAGCATGCGATGGTTATCACATCAACCTTGGAAACACTTCCAACATACATCATCACCTCGCCCTTAGCTAGTCTCCGTTTATTCCACAACTTTTGTCTCGAGTTACCAATATTAGCAACTGAACCGGTATCTCATACCCAGGTGCTACTAGGAGTTCTAGCAAGGTACACATCAATAAGACGTATATCAAATATACTTTTGTTGAAGTCGCCAGCCTTCTTATCTACCAAGTATTTGGGGTAGTTCCGCTACCAGTGACCGTCCCCCTTACAATAGAAGCACTTAGTCTCGGGTTCGGGTTCAACCTTGGGTTTCTTCACTGGAGCGGCAACTGGCTTGCTGATGTCTACACACGCTTCTACTCTTGTAGACTATGTTGGACCTCCAAGCGCAGAGGTTTGTAGGACAGCAGCAATTTCCCTCAAGTGGATGACCTAAGGTTTATCGAACTCAGGGAAGTAGAGGTTGAAGATGGTCTCTCTCAAGCAACCCTACAACTAAGATACAAGAAGTCTCTCGTGTCCCCAACACACCTAATACAACTAGGAGTTGTATAGGTGCACTAGTTCGGCGAAGAGATGGTAAAATATGGATGATAGGAGTGGCAAAGCAAAGTAATATAAATCTGTAATAAAAAGTGCAGCTAGCAAACAAGTGGTAAACGTGAGCACAAATGGTATTGCAATGGTGGAAACAAGGCCTAGGGATCATACTTTCACTAGAGGCAACTCCCAACAACATTAACACAATCGAATCACATGATATTTCCCATAAAACATGCAATGGAGACGCACCCGGAGGTCATTCCTTCGTGGTCAAGAGAGGACGAGAATTATGTAGGGCTACAAAAGCACACCTCAAAGTTCGTAGTTCTCAATCAAAGGATTTCCCAATGTGACCGCGGCCATCCAAAGAGAGTCCCACAATCACCACAACATATCTAAAGGATAGTCAAAGACAAGCACCAAGAGACTCTCAATCTTCAATCAACACACAAGAGAGGAAATCACTCATGAAAATATTTTTCTAATCCATGTCCAATAGACCGCTGTCACCTTGGTCTCGGGATTATACTAGATAAAGACAAGTGAGTACATCAATCCAATACATAGAGGAAGGGGAAATATCATGGGATCACCCTAGATTAACATAGCCTATGATCACAACGAAGACACATCATGGGAGAGAGAGATAGCCACATAGCTACACGTACGAGCCCTCGGCCCCGGAGGAAACTACTCACACATGGACATGGTGAGGAGGAGGTTGATGATGGTGTTGATGGAGAGGTGCAGCCCCGCGAGGAGGAGACGACCGGCGGCAGCCACGGAGGCGGCGGCGGCGGCCCTTGGGGGCGGCGGCAGCGGCGGCGGCCCTCGGGGTGGCGGCGGCCCTAGGGGGCAGCGGCTCCTTGGCCCCCCTTCTTCCTTATGGATGGTGCTGCAATCGTGCTGGTCCTCCCCTCCAAGACGGCGGCTCGGGAGGAGGAAAATTCGTGGCCCTTGGTGACCTAGGTTTCCTCTCTTTATATAGACTCTCGGATTCCCGTCATCAGATTTTGGGCCTCACTAAAACGGGCTTTACTCGGCCGTCCGGACCCCGATTTGGACGAATTTTATATCCAGAAGCATCGTCTCGAAATTCCCCAAAACTTTTGCAACTAGAATTTTTCCGTTTGACGAGGTCTTCGGGCCGGAACGTGACCATCTTTAAAAAACGTTCTCAGACAGATTTCAGGAAAGTCAGAGTCCTACTCCAATACGACTCCTTTTGTGTTTTTGTCAATTTCCAAGTAATTCCTACACAATAAAGTGTAAAACAAGAACATTGTGCACTTTTGCAATCATTAGTAGGTTAGTCCAAATATGATCAAAAGTGTATGGAAGTGCACAAATATCATAGCAATATCACACAAAAAGGGCATGGAGCAAGCAAAAATTATAGATACGTTTTGTACGTATCAACATCACCAAGCTTAATTCCTGCTCGTCCTCGAGTAGGTAAATGATAACAAGCATAATTTTTGTTTTGACATGCTATTAACCATATAAGAACTTTTCACAGTCACATGACATATGCTTACTGAGATAATGAATCTGTAGTAATTAAGTTGCATCATGAGAAAATCACAAAGAACTGAAAGTTTTACAATATGATACTGAAACACTCAATAGATTTGTAGTGAGCATGGTATGCAAATATGACAAAGTGATATCTCGCTTGCCCCCTTTAGTGAAGCAAAACATAAATGCAGGGGCACCTCCAAGGTTTAAGTGTCGACTAGATACAATGATTTCAGAATAAACGATATCATAATCATGCAAAAGACAATGGTACTTTGGGACAATGCACATTACACTCAGAATAACAATCATGCTCTCAATAGTTGGTGCTTTAAAGAAGGTGGAGACTCTCGAACCGTGGCTTTTGTTGGCAAGGTTGAAAACCCGTGGTCGGAAACAAAGACAAAACATGTACCAGAGCTCTTGGTTTTAAAAACAGAGGTAATAATTATTTTTTTAGATTATGCATATTTCGTCAACGAATGCTAGCAGATAACTCAATTACTTCTCGAGCTGGACAAGTTTCGAGGAACGGCTCTCGAATGAGGACGATCACATCCTCTTAATCTCCTTTGTTTATCACTGCCAAAGTTGTCTGATTTCTCATTAACAAAGCGTGAAGGAGGGTTTGTTTGTTGTATAATTTTTTAATGAGCCGGGCGCACTCTATGGCAGTTCCTTCTCGTATTATGGGTTTGCACATTAGACATGCAATCCCGGGGTGAAGCTGGTGCAACTTAAAAAGATCATGAATTAACTACTACTTCCTCATGAGCTAAAACAGAGGCACAAAAGAGAAATGTTTTTTTGAATAATTTTGAGATGGTACATGAAAGTCTTCGTTAGGAATGGCAGGTAAATACCATGTATAGGAAGGTATGGTGGACTCATATGGCATAACTAGTTTAAAGAATTTTGGATGCACAAGCAGTCAGTCCGCTTAGTACAGGCGAAGGTTAGCAAAAGACTGGGAGCGACCAACTAAAAGAGCAATGACGGTCATAATCATGTAGAGCGACAAAGCAACATTGAATCAGGCATGGAAGTTATATCGCTACTCAGAAATTAAAGATCATCAAGGCTTGATAGACTTTCTTTACAGTCTTAAATATGCGTGAGCATACGCCAAGTCAATCAAAATAAATTCTTGGAGGAAGATACCACTAAACCATACCACATCATAGGCAAACAAATCATGTTGGTACCTCAATAACACATTAAGAACCCCCCAGCTATTTGAGACTAACCATAAGAAAATATGAACTACTAAGCACCATTATGCACATAGCATTTTTATCAGACATATCAACCAGTGCAACAGAAGCCAACTCTCTTAACAAGATAAGCATGATAAATAAAGAGAGTTCCAGCGACCAACTAAGCAAAAGCTCTTTAAAAAGATAAGCATGAAAACTAAGAGCTGAACATGATAGTGGCTATTGAAAGACAAAGAACACACACAGCAAAGATAGACATGAAAATTCTATGTTATGTTCTAGGTTGAAGTGGAGCGGGTCTCTCTCCCACACAAAGAAAGCTGGGTTCCAACTCGTTATGAACAGCAAGCAAAGCTAAAGAAAACTAAAAAGGAAACTAAAAGCAAGACGCTCCAAGCATAGCACATAACACATGAAGTGATAAAAATATAGTGGAACGAAAAACGAACTGATAATTGTTGATGGAGAAGGGGATGCACGGGGGCATCCCCAAGCTTAGACGCTTGAGTCTTCTTGAATATGTCTTGGGGGTGCACGGGGGCATCCCCAAGCTTGAGCGTTTGACACTCCTGAATCTTTTTATCATCTTCCCTCGCACACTTGAAAACTCCCTTCATACATAACTCATCATAATCTGATTAGCGAGGTTAGTACCCATAATAAAATAATTTTTCCTTGCTGGAAATAAGGATATTCTTGAAGGTCTACTGTTTCTCAAGTTTGCCAAAAGGTTTTTGCAAAGAAAAAGCAAGCTCAAGGTTTGCAAAATGAAGGAAAGGCAAAACAGGACAGAATCTGTGAAAAACAGACCAGCAGGTAGTAAATGATTTTTTCGGGGCACTTCCGCAACTCAAATAAAAAAACTCAGAACAGACGCCCGAAAGCCAATTGTATAGAGCACGCTGTCGAAACAATTCAGACCAAAAATATGAACTGGTGATTTTATATGAATTTTTCTGTCCAAGGACAGAATCTGTTTCCTAGACAGCACGTCACAACTTTTGAACTTTCTTGCAATCAGAGGCTACACTTGGCACAAAGCTGAAAAGTAAAGATACAATGATGATGTTACTGTAGTAACAACATCAAGACACAACAAAATCAAAATAAAATTTTATTCATTGTGGGCTGCCTCCCAAAAGCGCTTTTTTTATGCCTTTAAGCTAGGCATAAGACTTTAATGATGCTCTCGTAGGAATAAGAGTTGAAGAACAAAAGAGAGCTTCAAGAAGCAAATACAAAACACATTTAAGCCTAACATGCTTCCTATGCATAGGAATATTGCAATAGAATAATTCATTGAAGCACAAAGCAATAAGCATAGGAAGACAAAACAAGTGCAGTTTCAAAACCTTCAACATAAAGAGAGGGAACTTGATATTATTGAAATATCTATAAGCATATGTTCCCTTCTCATAATAATTTTCAGTGGGATCACGAATAAACTCAACAATATAAGCATCACATAAAGCATTGTTACCATGATCCACATGCAAAAAGGTACTCTTACTCTCCACATAAGCATCTTTGGGAAGCCCATGGTTAGGACTTTTTAGCATTAACGTTTTCAGTCTCCCCCAAGCTTGAGCTACGCTCTCTCCGTCACGAGACCTAAAGTTATAGATATAGTTCCTGTCTCGATGAATTTTATGAAGAGGATAAAACTTAGTATAAAAGAGAGACATAAGCTCTTGCCAATCAAGCAAGTGCGAGTTATCGAGAAGCTTATACCAATCTGAAGCTTTATCTATAAGTGATACGGCGAACAATTTCCTCATGACAAACTCCCTTGATACACCTGCAAGCTTAAATAATGAACATAATTGTGACAGATATAGCAAGTGTTCACCAGGATGTCTGTCTCCTGCATAACGATTAGCCAAAACATAATCGATAATACCAGCTGGTATTTTATAGGGCACAATTTCAGTAGGGGGAGGAGCAACCACCACAGGTGTGGGGCGTCTTCCCGCAAGCAACGATCCAATAGCAAGGTTGTCCATAAGTATAACTAGTGAAATAAAAAACAAGAAACAAAAAGATTTAATTGCAAGATCTACAGATATACCTTCAAGCACTCACTTCCCCGGCAACGGCGCCAGAAATAGCTTGATGTCTACACACGCTTCTACTCTTGTAGACTATGTTGGGCCTCCAAGCGCAGAGGTTTGTAGGACAGCAGCAATTTCCCTCAAGTGGATGACCTAAGGTTTATCGAACTCAGGGAAGTAGAGGTTGAAGATGGTCTCTCTCAAGCAACCCTGCAACTAAGATACAAGAAGTCTCTTGTGTCCCCAACACACCTAATACAACTAGGACTTGTATAGGTGCACTAGTTCGGCGAAGAGATGGTAAAATATGGATGATCGGAGTGGCAAAGCAAAGTAATATAAATCTGTAATAAAAAGTGCAACAAGCAAACAAGTGGTAAACGTGAGCACAAATGGTATTGCAATGGTGGAAACAAGGCCTAGGGATCATACTTTCACTAGAGGCAACTCCCAACAACATTAACATAATCGAATCACATGATATTTCCCATAAAACATGCAATGGAGACGCACCCGGAGGTCATTCCTTCGTGGTCAAGAGAGGACGAGAATTATGTAGGGCTACAAAAGCACACCTCAAAGTTCGTAGTTCTCAATCTAAGGATTTCCCAATGTCACCGCGGCCATCCAAAGAGAGTCCCACAATCACCACAACATATCTAAAGGATAGTCAAAGACAAGCACCAAGAGACTCTCAATCTTCAATCAACACACAAGAGAAGAAATCACTCATGAAAATATTTTTCTAATCCATGTCCAATAGACCGCTGTCACCTTGGTCTCGGGGATTATACTAGATAAAGACAAGTGAGTACATCAATCCAATACATAGAGGAAGGGGAAATATCATGGGATCACCCTAGATTAACATAGCCTATGATCACAACGAAGATCACATCATGGGAGAGAGAGATAGCCACATAGCTACACGTATGAGCCATCGGCCCCGGAGGAAACTACTCACACATGGACATGGTGAGGAGGAGGTTGATGATGGTGTTGATGGAGAGGTGCAGCCCCGCGAGGAGGAGATGGTCGGCGGCAGCCACGGAGGCGGCGGCGGCGACCCTTGGGGGCAGCGGCGGCGGCGGCGGCCCTCGGGGTGGCGGCGGCCCTAGGGGGCAGCGGCTCCTTGGCCCCCCCTTCTTCCTTGTGAATGATGCTGCAATGGTGCTGGTCCTCCCCTCCAAGACGGTGGATCGGGAGGAGGAAAATTCGTGGCCCTTGGTGACCTAGGTTTCCTCTCTTTATATAGACTCTCGGATTCCCGTCATCAGATTTTGGGTCTCAGTAAAACGGGCTTTACTCGGCCGTCCGGACTCCGATTTGGACGAATTTTATATCCAGAAGCATCGCCTCGAAATTCCCCACAACTTTCGCAACTATACTTTTTCCGTTTGACGACGTCTTCGGGCCGGAACGTGACCATCTTTAAAAAACGTTCTCAGACAGATTTCAGAAAAGTCAGAGTCCTACTCCAATACGACTCCTTTTGCGTTTTTGTCAATTTCCAAGTAATTCCTACACAATAAAGTGTAAAACAAGAACATTGTGCACTTTTGCAACCATTAGTAGGTTAGTCCAAATATGATCAAAAGTGTATGGAAGTGCATAAATATCATAGCAATATCACACAAAAAGGGCATGGAGCAAGTAGAAATTATAGATACGTTTTGGACGTATCACTTGCCATTCATGAAGGTTCCCTTCTTTCCCTTGCCCTTCTTGAAACCAGTGGTCTTTTTAAACATCAACCCTTGATGCTCCTTCTTGATTTCTACATTCGCGGCCTACCGCGAACAACTCCGGGATAATCTCCATCCCTTTCATGTTATAGTTCATCACGAAGTTCTAGCAGCTTTGTGATAGTGACTGGAGAACTCTGTCAATCACTTTCTTATCTGGAAGATTAACTCCCACTTGATTCAAGCGATTATAGCACCCATACATTCTGAGCACTTCCTCACTGGCTGAGCTATTCTCCTCCATCTTGTAGGCAAAGAACTTGTCAGAGGTCTCATACCTCTCGATCCGGGAATTAAAAAAAATAAACTTCAACTCCTGGAACATCTCATATGCTCCATGATGTTCAAAACGCCTTTGAAGCCCCGATTCTAAGCCGTAAAGCATGGAGCACTAAACTATCAAGTAGTCATCAGAACGTGTCTGACATATGTTCACAACATTCACAGATGACGCTGGAGGGGTTGGTACACCAAGCGGTGCATCAAGGACATAAGCCTTCTATGCAGAAGTGAGTGCAATCCTCAGATTAAGGACCTGGTCCACATAATTGCTCACAATATCTTTCAACTTAGTCTTTCTCTAGGAACGTATTAAAACAGGGAGCTACAGCGTGAGCTATTGGTCTACGACATAATTTGCAAAGGTAATTTTAGACTGTTGCTCATGATAAAAAGTTCAATTAATCATATTACCTAAGAACTCCCACTCAAATCAACATCCCTCCGGTCATCCGAGTGTAACATGATCCAAATTCACCAACCCAAGTCCGATCATCACGTGAGATGAGGTGGTTTCAATGGTGAACATCTCCATGTTGATCATATCTACTATATGACTCATGTTCGACCTTTCGGTCTCCTGTGTTCCGAGGCCATGTCTGTACATGTTAGGCTCGTCAAGTTTAACCCGAGTGTTCCGCATGTGCAAAACTGTCTTGCACCCATTGTATGTGAACGTAGAGTCTATCACACCCGATCATCACGTGGTGTCTCGAAACAACAAACTTTCGCAACGGTGCACACTTGGGGAGAACACAATTTTACCTTGAAATTTTAGTGAGGGATCACCTTATAATGCTACCATCGTCCTAAGCAAAATAAGATGCATAAAATGATTAACATCACATGCAAATCATAAGTGACATGATATGGCCATCATCTTGTGCTTTTGATCTCCATCTCCAAAGCACCGGCATGATCTCCATCGTCACCGGCATGACACCATGATCTCCATCATCGTGCTGCCATCGGGGTTGTCACGCCAACCATGCTTCTACTACTATTGCTACAAAGCGTTTAATGATTGACACACAAGTCATACAATAATTAAAGACAACCCTATGGCTCCTGCCGGTTGCCGTATTCATCGACATGCAAGTCATGATAAACTATTACAAAACATGATCATCTCATACATCAAATATATCTCATCATGTCTTTGGCCATATCATATCACAACATACCCTGCAAAAACAAGTTAGACATCCTCTAATTTGTTGTTGCATGTTTTACATGGCTGCTATGGCTATCTAGCAAGAATGATTCTTACCTACGCAAAGCCACAACAGTGATATGCAAATTGCTATTCAACCTTCTACAAGGACCACCTTCGTCGAATCCGATTCAACTAAGGTGGGAGAGACAGACACCTGCCAGCCATCTTTATGCAACAAGTTGCATGTCTGTCGATGGAACCGGTCTCATGTACGTGGATATGTAAGGTTGGTCCGAGCCGCTTCATCCAACAATACCGCTGAATCAAAATAAGACTAGGGAAGGAAGCAATCTAAATATCAACGCCCAGAAACTCCTTTGTGTTCTACTTGTGATGTCATCTACGCATAGACCTAGCTCTGATACCACTGTTGGGGAACGTTGCATGGGAAACAAAAAAATTCCTACGAACATCCAAGATCAATCTAGGAGATGCACATCTACGAGAGGAGAGTTGGATCCACATACCTTTGTAGATCGCTAAGCGGAAGCGTTCAAGAACGCGGTTGATGTAGTAGTATGTCTTGGTGATCCAATCACGATCCGTCCCACAAACTCCGATCTAGTGCCGAACGGACGGCACCTCTGCGTTAAACACATGTACGACTTGATGGCGCCTTCACCTCCTCGATCCAGCAAGCAATGGTGAGGTAGTAGCTCGAGTTCTCCGGCCGCACGACGGCGTGGTGGCGGTGGTGGTGGATAAATCTCAGTAGAGCTTCGCTAAGCGCTACAGAGAGGAAGAAGGCTACGAGAGAGAGAAGGGGCAGCACCGTGGTGTATCAGGGTGCGACTGCCCTCTCTGTACCTCTCTCTATATATAGGTGGAAGGGATGAGAAGGGGCGGAGCCCTAGGGTTTCCCCTAGGGGGCGGCGGCCAAGGAAGATTGGATCTCCCTAGGGAAACCCTAGGGAGACTTGCCCCCCAAGCCAAGCTAGGTGGAGGCTTGCCTCCCAAGTCAGGTGGAGGCGCCCCACCTCCCAAAGCAACGTGGGAAAGGATGTGGGGCGCACAACCCCTTAGTGGGCTGGTTTGCCCCCTCCCCTTGGCCCATGAGGCCCTACAACACTTGCCGGGGCCCTCGAAACACCTTTCGGTCATGCTGGCCATAGCCTGGTACCTCTGGAACACTTCCGGACTCCAATACCCTTCGTCCAATATGTTGATCTTCACCTCCGGACCATTCTGGAGTTCCTCATCCCGTCCGGGATCTCATCCAGGACTCCGAACAACCTTCGGTAACCACCATAATGACTCAACTATACTAATATCGTCACCAAACATTAAGTGTGTAGACCCTGCAGGTTCGAGAACTATGCGGACATGACCGAGACATCTCTACGATCAATAACCAATAGCGGGACCTGGATGCCCATATTGGTTCCCACATATTCTACGAAGATCTCATCGGTTGAACCTCGATGTCAAGGATTTAGATAATCGCATATGTAGTTCCCTTTGTCTATCGGTATGTTAGTTGCCCGAGATTTGATCGTCGGTATGTCCATACCTAGTTCAATCTCATTACCGGCAAGTCACTTTACTCGTTCCGTAATACAATATCCTGCAACTAACTCCTTAGTCACATTTCTTGCAAGCTTCTTGTGATGTTGTATTACCGAGAGGGCCCAGAGATACCTCTCCGTCATACGGAGTGACAAATCCCAGTCTTGATCCATGCCAACTCAACAGACACCCTCGGAAATACATGTAGAGCACATTTATAGTCACCCATTTACGTTGCGATGTTTGGTACACAAAAGGTATTCCTCCGGTGTCAGTGAGTTGCATGGTCTCATGGTCATAGGAACATATATACTTGACATGTAGAAAACGAGAGCAATAAACTGACACGATCATATGCTACGTTCACAGTTTGGGTCTTGTCCATCACATCATTCTCCTAGTGGTGTGACCTCATTGTCAAATGACAACTCATGTCAGTGGCTAGGAAACCATAGCCATCTTTGATCAACGAGCTAGTCCGGTAGAGGCTAACTAGGGACATTTTGTTGTCTATGTATCCACACATGTATTTGAGTTTCCGATCAATACAATTCTAGCATGGACAATAAACGATTATCATGAACAAGGAAATATGATAATAGCCAATTTATTATTGCCTCTAGGGCATATTTCCAACACCATACACCTACAATTACACATGGCACAAAAGTGTGTGATGTATTTTTGTCCTGGATAACATAAATAAATTATTTCATACTTTGCATTAGCAATCACCTCACAAATATGCATGTATGCAATATTTTTGGTCGTATCCAAGGTAGTCATGCCTTCATGATCCTCCTCTTCTTGAAAACAAAGCCATCCTCGACGTTTCTTAATCTGAAATGTGGCTAACAAAAGAGACAAGGTGTACATGTTGTATATGTATATGTCATCCATTTTTACTTCCCTTAGTTTTTGCACATATGACACATGTTTACATGAGTAACTTTCATAGTTCATGAAATATAAAGCCAAAATATTATCACAAGAAGTAGAAGGCATGAAAATATTGCAACTCAGTTTGCACAAATAAGTGAAGCTCGCATTCATATCAAAAGATTGACAATGTTCATCATTAAACCATCCCAAGATTGGTGAATAAACCTTACTTGCATCAAATTTACATGCTACAACATGCTTAAATAAGCAAAACATGTAATAAGTCATTTGACATAGAATCATTACCAAAATTGGAGGTCATATCAAAATGATTAAACTTTGATTCTTTTGCATCAACAATTAATTCAATGGGTGCACTCAAAATTGTTAAGATTTCATCTGTTTGATCACATGATGCAACCATGACAGTAACATGATTCTTTATAATAGGTGGTTTTCTCAAATCAACAGGTAACTCAACACATGATAAATTCAAGTTATCTAGGCATTCATCGTCCTTATGTGAAGTTATGTCATCAATACTTTCAGTGTTACTGTCGGGGATATACCCCGCGGTATGAACCGGCTGGAATTATAACCCGGCCGGACTTGGCATTCTACTTAAGACGGTTTATATTTGGCAAGTTACTGGTGACCCGGCAGGCGGATCATGGATGACAAGGCCCAAGGCCCAGAAGGACGGTTCATATTAATAGTGGGCCGGTTTATGAAGAAAGCATAAGGGATATTCTCCTACAAAGGAAGCAAGAGTAGGACTCCTTGTAATAGATCAATCCTAGTCCTACTAGGACTAGTCGTGTAAACCCGCCCCTTCAACATATATAAGGAGGGGTAGGGCTCCCCAAAGAGGGACAAGTTAGATAGGTTTAGACAGGTTAGGTTGAGACAAGTTTTAGACAAGTTCTCACAAGTTTCTAGGGTTAGACACCAAGAGCCGGTTTACCGGCAACACCACGAGGATCATAATGAGACCTAGCCTCAAACAGCACGTAGGGTTATTACCGGATGATGTTTCCCGGGGCCCGAAGCTGTCTAAATCCGTGTCTTGTATCGCGTCTCTCGATTCCGCTCAACCCCTCTCAAGCTACTACATAGATGCGCGGCTTCACCACTAAGTCCGTAAACCGGACATCTGACGTGTTAATTCCATGACAGTTGGCGCCCATCGTGGGGCTTGCGCACGGTGGTGTTGAGTTCTTGGAGGGGTTTTTTCTTCAGGAGTCGAGGAGTTCATAATTTTCCAGATGAAAAAAGATTCAGCTTGGAGGGATCTGCATAGGCCTCGAGTTTCATCGGTCCAGGTTTTACAATTTGTGAGATTGGAGATCAAGAAAATTTTGGGGCTGTGTTTTATGCGGCCGCCACGAGCGCCATGGAGATCCGCTGAATCTGAGGCAAATATTTGGTTGGGAGCAGCCTTTGGCGATCTATCAAGTTGTAAGCTGATGGAAAAAAGAAATCTTGACGAGGACGAGGGTAAATTGTTTCCATGTGTGAAGGGCAGTCAGCGAAAAGTCAAACTACCGCTCACATTAAGCGATCCGAAGATAGGTCGATCGAATCAACAGGGACCGACAGGAGTACGGCTGGCTATGTGATTCGCAGACCATCAAATCGTAAAAGCGGGCAGCCGTTTTCGTTTTGGACAGTGCGCCGCGGCTGTCCGTATTTTTTCAATTGAGGATTGATTTCTACTAGTACAAAGCTGTTTACATTGATTCAAGTACTAGTTGATTCCGCTGGTACTCGTCACATCAAGAGACCTTACTTATTACCTACTACTATGTATATGGGAAAGAAGACAAACGGCAGGGAATCCATCAGACAGGAGGTTCTAGCATAGCATTATATAACGAACCAGCGTAAGGAAAAAAGTGGCCAGGTTGGACCAGGTCTCGGAAGGAATCCGGCCTATCCCGCACAATGCCACGACCCGTGGCCGGTTTGGACTGTGCATCCCGTCCGAGACGCTGCAATGTCTCGTCTCCTGTCCGAGGGATCACACGTGACGTACCCGCTGCTTCTACTAGTCACACAGAACCGGCGACGTCCGAAGGCTGCGGTTGGAGCCGTTTCTGCCGCATTAAATGAATCATCCGTCGTCCGGACAAATTCAGGTGATATTTTTCCTATATATTTTGTCAGTGCATGTTAATTCATCCAACAACAATTACTCTCGCACGTGATATTTTTTACGCAGGACGACTATTAAAAGAAAAAGAGTGGGTTTATGCCCTGGGTGCACGCTCAGTTGTATTACGCGGCTTCACGAACATACGTGCCGCGGTCCGGTTTACATCAACGCGCTGGCCGACTCGTCTGTCTGCGCCCACCCGCGCTGCTCTCCAACGCCGCGGCCGACTCCCTCGCCAATGGATGTGCGCACACCACCGCTTCCGCGGTCCAGGTCTACATTAACACACCGGCGCTGCATCCATCCTCACAAACCGGCCCAGCGGATACACGTGCGAGTCGTTACCCCCGTTGCTGCGTTTACATCAAAACGCGGCCGTCTCATCTGTTCTCCAGGCGAATCAGGTGATATCTATCCTATTCATTTTTAATATATATTAATTCATTCAAGCAAAAATACACCGCCCTGCTGTATTTTATATGTAGGAAAAATCATTCATTACAAAATGATATTATACCACGGAGGTGGAGGCACGCCAAACATTGTTCGACACAAGTGATCGTCGTTATTCCATGGATTTAAGCGCCGGTTTACAACTACGGCCGGTTCACGCATCCGCACCGGTTTACAACACGGAGGACAACTTGCTCATCTCCACCGCTTTACAACCCCACTACCGGTTTAACTGTCTGAGCCGCCTCTGATACTGCGGTCGTTTTACTGTCCAACCTGTCATCCGGTCTATTCAACATACCGGTTCAAATTCATTCAGGTGATATCCATCTACAGTATTATTTCCCTTGTTATATATCATTTTTCATTAAGAAAATAAGATGCTTTGATCAGTCTATTTGGTTGTGCAGAAAATATGCATTAAGGAGCAATAAAACTTTCTAAAAAACATGAGATCATATCCGGTTCGAGGAGAGGAGGCTTCACAATTTACCCACCGGTTCAGGAGGAACCCTGGAGACCCTCTGAAAAGTTGGATAATTCCACGTTCAGTGATTGGTTTAAACTTACCCACCGGTTCAGGCGGAACCCTGGAGACCCTCTGAAAAGTTGGATAAATCCACGTTCAGTGATTGGTTTAAATTTACCCACCGGTTCAGGAGGAACCATGGAGACCCTTTGAAAAGTTGGATAAATCAACGTTCAGTGATTGGTTTAAATTTACCCACCGGTTCAGGAGGAACCATGGAGACCCTCTGAAAAGATGGATAAATCCATGTTCAGTGATTGGTTTAAATTGACGCACCGGTTCAGGAGGAACCCTGGAGGCCCTCTGGGAGTGGTATCGCCCACTCCCAGTGATCGGATCAGTTTCATAATTCTATCGGCCCTCTGAAAAGTTGGATAATAACACGTTCAGTGATTGGCTAGGCCCTCTGGGAGTGTTGGACAATCCACGTCCCATTGATTGGCTCAGTTTTTATTTGCGGTTCTTTCGGCCCTCTGAAAAGTTGGATAAATCCACGTTCAGTGATTGGCTGGGCCCTCTGGGAGTGTTGGACAATCCACGTCCCATTGATTGGCTGAACCTTGCGTTGAGCCTGGCAGCTCTTAAAAAGCCTCGACTACATGGTCTTATTTGCAAAATTTGCATCTTTTTTGAGTTTGTGTTTTATAACCCTTTAAACCGGAGTGGAACAGCTACAGAAGCTGACCACATATCTATAAAGTGAAAAGTCTGGGTCATAATACCAGCATGAGTAACCGGTGTCCATTATAAGCCGGATCATCTATCAGGCAACAAGCCACAAATTTCTGAACAAAGTTTTCAGAACAAGATAAACCGGTGTCTGTTATCAAGCCCGGAATTATTATTGGATCTATCAAAGATTCCCTCAGAAAATGGCAAGTTTCGCCGGATTAAGAATATCAAGCATATTTTGATCACATGTATGAAGTATTTTATTTTCAAATAAATATTGGCAGTACATGATCAGTTATAATGACTGGTGTTTATTAAAACCGGCCTGGTTTTGACTATAAGTCACCAGTATGAGACGAAATAATGACCGGTGTTTATTAACCCGGCACGATTATGATCAAACATCACTGGAACCGGTCTTCAAACCGGATTATATTCTTCAATAGCCAACATGGCTGGATTCCTATTATGGTTATCAATATTATGATTGAGGTTTTCAAAGTCGCTTTTAAAGCGCAATGGATATTATTTCAATGATGGAAGTGATTTATTCTACAAAGAAATAGTCCCGAGTTGCTGCAGGCTTACAACCCGGCACTTGGGGGCTACATTATTCAAATTAAGATTACATCAAATACATAAGTCTCAAGCACACAAGCAAGTTGTCTACTTGATACTTGGGGGCTAATGGATAATTCAAGTATCAGCAGAAATTTTCTACAAGTATCAAATACATAAACAAAGTTATCTACTTGATACTTGGGGGCTAC
Organism: Secale cereale; assembly: GCA_902687465.1. Taxonomy (NCBI): domain Eukaryota; kingdom Viridiplantae; phylum Streptophyta; class Magnoliopsida; order Poales; family Poaceae; genus Secale; species Secale cereale. Next base: position 779,603,631 of record LR738710.1, read on the forward strand.
CAATCGCTCCTGTCAAACAATTCAAGGTACACAAGTATTCATTCATTATATTGAAGGGTCCACTACTCAGTTGGTAAAGCACAAAGCTCTTAACCTTGTGGACGTGGGTTCAAGCCCCACGATGGAAGTTACATCATATAATGTTGTCTTTAATGATTATATTTACAAAGTCCCTGCTCATTATTGCATAATGACCCGGCACTTGGGGGCTACGTAATATGGAATATTCAGTTTCATAGTGATTGGGATGAACAATCCGGATTTCTTCAAGATTATACAAGGCTATTTTCAATGGAATATATACAAAGTCCCTGCTCATTATTACATAATGACCCGGCACTTGGGGGCTATAGGGAATATGCATATAAAGGAGGAACATCTTCAAATTTTCAGTTCTGGCAAATCAGATTAATTGTGTGACCCGGCAATTTTGGCAATTATAAATCGGCATGTTCTACATCTTCAAGCCAGCTGGATATCAGTTGAATATTTCAAAGACCAATATTTTTGTCAAGTCAGAACATTGGAAGGCCGATTCAAATGGATTCTTTATTTACAATATTTTTTATGCAAGCAAGTTGATTATGAAGTTGGTCTGTTGACCCGGATTTTCTAAAAGAAGGAAGGACAAGGACTTAAAGATGATCAGGTGCCGGTTTACAAGAATTCTTAACCCGGAGCACAATCTATCAAATTTATTCTTGCAGTTATTTTGCAGCATAAGTTTACCATGGACACATCCAAGCTAAACTTGGGGGCTAATGTCGGGGATATACCCCGCGGTATGAACCTGCCGGAATTATAACCCGGCCGGACTCGGCATTCTACTTAAGACGGTTTATATTTGGCAAGTTACTGGTGACCCGGCAGGCCGATCATGGATGACAAGGCCCAAGGCCCAGAAGGACGGTTCATATTAATAGTGGGCCAGTTTATGAAGAAAGCATAAGGGATATTCTCCTACAAAGGAAGCAAGAGTAGGACTCCTTGTAATAGATCAATCCTAGTCCTACTAGGACTAGTCGTGTAAACCCGCCCCTTCAACATATATAAGGAGGGGTAGGGCTCCCCAAAGAGGGACAAGTTAGATAGGTTTAGACAGGTTAGGTTGAGACAAGTTTTAGACAAGTTCTCACAAGTTTCTAGGGTTAGACACCAAGAGCCGGTTTACCGGCGACACCACGAGGATCATAATGAGACCTAGCCTCAAACAGCACGTAGGGTTATTACCGGATGATGTTTCCCGGGGCCCGAAGCTGTCTAAATCCGTGTCTTGCATCGCGTCTCTCGATTCCGCTCAACCCCTCTCAATCTACTACATAGATGCGCAGCTTCACCACTAAGTCCGTAAACCGGACATCTGACGTGTTAATTCCACGACAGTTACCTTGTCGTAATGACTCATATGATGTAGGTACAGATGATGGTAATGCGTAGGGGAACGCGACAGAAAACAAAAATTTCGGTATAGCGAGCACACCTAGGACCACTATGGAGACTGCATACAAGGTTTGATCTGATCCGTATCGACTCGAAGCGCGGCGGAAGAAGAGTCGGTGGAGATTGTCGGTGCAGATCCCCGCAACTAGGATTTACAACCTCCCAACTGCAAGGATGTACTCCCTCTCCAGACAGCCCTTCGGGAGGCAGCCGGACAGTCCCCCGGACGATGTCGCGGACAGCCCTTCGGGAGGACCCTCGAAACTCGGACGGTAACTCGGACAGCCCTTCGGGAGGACACTCGAATAGCCCCTTGGGAAAAAGACCAAAACTACAACCTCTCTACGGGGTTGCACACATATGGTGTCAGCTATTCGGCAGGGCTTCGTCGTCCAGAACTAGTTTTTTTTTCTGAACCCAAACAGCCTTTCGGCTCTACGAAACTATTTCGCTAGGAGGGTGAGAGAAGCTAGACAAGTCATGACATGTGTATGAGAGAAAGGGACGAAGATATGGTAGCTCTCACCCCCTCTATTTATAGGAAAACCAAGGGGTAGTGTGCCTCCACAAATTACCAAAAAAACCATGCTTTTGGTCACACATGAGGGTTTTATGGGCAAAATGGGAGGCCATGTGGAGCTCCATGGAGCTCCACCATTCTTGGACGGCCACCCCTTGGGGGCCCCCATGAGGGGCTTACTTGGCCCCCAAGCCTTATAGAAGCCTTTTTGCAAAAGCCCTAAAAGGTGGCTTTCCAAAAAAAATATCCATAAAGTGATTTTCACTATTCACGATGACTTTTTTCAGCGTCCGTTCGAAGTGAAAAATATTTATGTGGGCTAAGAACATTTCCAGTACCCACTAAAATAATTATCAACGTGTTCCGAAACAATTCCGGTTTAGTGATTTTCATCTGCGAAACACATCTCAAGTGGCTCCGGCAGCTCCGGAACATTTCTTGTTTTTATCCCGAAAATTTCCAAAAAGTTTCTAGAATGATTCTGGCACCCTGCAAGAAATATCAGGCATGTGCCGAAACCAATTTGAATTAATAGTATATCCCGAAAAAACTTTTCGGTTTCACCGAAACTCATCCGATGACCTCTCTCTGTGGAACTTTTTCGCTGTCCGAAACCTTTCCGGTGTCCGAAACTTTTTCGGTGATTTTCTCTCAAACTCCCTGTCTAGTATTCAGCAGATAAATGACCCTTAAGTGTGTGACCCTATAGGTTCGGTGAAGTACAGACATGACCCGGAGCCCCTTCCGATCAATGATCAATATTGGAGCCGTGGACACTCATATTGACCCCTATACCAACACAAATAAATATTCAAGTGAACCTCTAGTTGCAGTGAGCTATTCCTGTTGTTTCGCGATATGTCACAAACACCCGAGGTGAGATTTATTGCATCCCCGTCGATGAACAATTTGTCCACCATGCAAGTTACCTCATTACCGGTTTTGTTCTCTTTTCTCATCTCCGTGTTCCAGCATCCTAGTGATCAAATCACAAGGTGTCTGGCCAGAGGATTATGGATATCGTAAACCCGAGAGGGCTCGAGAATATCACTCCATCGTCAGAGGAGCAAATCCCAATCTTGATATATCTTGTTACTTGCCATACTTTTTCGTGAACCCGTAAGCCGTCCTAATAGACACCTAGTTACGGATGACGTTTACCAAACCCCAAAGTTCATGAAGCAGGCACGAAAGAACTCGATACTCTCTTGGTCTGAGGAATTATGCAAACATTAACTATATCTGTGATATTAACCATAAACTTGTGACGAAAAGAATCTCATAGCATAACATCAAATTGGGTCGATTCAACACAAGTGTTCTACCAACATCATGCCCTCAAAATTGGCAGCATAGACATGCCCATGATCAGGAAAACAGGATCATCATGCCATACATGAGCCAGTCTTCGAGGCAAGACTAGGAATACATTTTACCGTTTAGTATACCACACGTGTACATGAGTTTCCCTCCGATCCTCCTGGATATTTCAGACTCGAGAATCATTCCAATTATAGCATGGAAGGTAAACATTCATTACAAACTATGGAGATACAAAATAACTGTTGTTACTGCCTCTAGGGCATATCTCCTACATAATGAACAATAAACTTGAAGCGGTGTTGTGCTCAAAATTTGCGGTGTTACCGCTATAGCAGGTGCATCGAGGGAGGATACAACTAGTGGTGGTGAGCCTGAACTAGAGTAGTAGTTGTCGTAGTGAAAGCGCAACTATCCCCAGGTGGTTTTGGTAATTCGTAACAACATATAGCTCATTGAACTAATGCTCTTTCAAGATGATCATTTCATAAAGTTCAACGATTGGCATGGCATGGCCTAGGAATGTGGACCCCTCAAAATACTAAGGATACATATTGGCTCAAGCTCAAGACTCTACATTTTCATTTTAGTGATCCAAGATCACATTGAGTCCATAGGAAAAGCCAATACAATTAAAAGGGGATGAGGTGTTGCTTAATGGCTTGCTTGCTCAAAATGCTTAGTGATATGCTCCAAAATCCCTCAACCACTTTCTGAGATCCACATATGTCCCAAACCAAGAGTCAAACTCGGCCCCACCGATTTGATATATCCGGCACCACCGAGTTTAGTTGACATAGCCATAGCCAGAAACCCTAACCAATTCGGTCTCACCGATAGGGATCTCGGTCTCATCGAGATGGGATTGCAAACTCTCTGTTTCCCTTCGTAACGTTTCGGTCTAACCGAAGTGAGTGATCGGTCCCACCGAGTTCGCAATGCAAACTCTCTATTTCCCTTTCATAACATTTCGGTCTCCCAAAATGAGTGAATCGGTCCCACCGAGTTTGCCAGACCAACTCTCTGTTTGCCTATTATAGAAATCGGTCTCACCGAGTTGATATGATCGGTCTCACCGAGATTACATTATGCCCTAACCCTAATGAAATCGGTCTCACCGAGTTGACATGTCGGTCCCACCGAAAAGCCTAACGTTCACATTTTGAACTAAATTGGTCTGACCGAGTTTCATGATTCGGTCCCACCGAGTTTGGTAAATTGTGTGTGACGGTTAGATTTTGTGTGGAGGCTATATAGACCCCTCCACCCACTCTTCATTCGTGGAGAAAGACATCATAATGTGCCGACACTTCCAGCATACATTTTCTGAGAGAGAACCACCTACTCATGTGTTGAGACCAAGATATTCCAATCCAACCATAAGAATCTTGATCTCTAGCCTACCTCAAGTTGCTTTCCACTCAAATAATCTTTCAACCAAATCCAAATCTGTGAGAGAGAGTTGAGTGTTGGGGAGACTATCATTTGAAGCACAAGAGCAAGGAGTTCATCATCAACACACCGTCTATTACCTTTTGGAGAGTGGTGTCTCCTAGATTGGTTAGGTATCACTTGGGAGCCTCTGACAAGATTGTGGAATTGAACCAAGGAGTTTGTACGGGCAATGAGATCGCCTACTTCGTGAAGATCTACCCTAGTGAGACAAGTCCTTCGTGGGCGTTGGCCATGGTGGGATAGACAAGGTTGCTTCTTCGTGGACCCTCCATGGACTCTCGCGGCCGTTACCCTTCGTGGGTTGAAGTCTCCATCAACGTGGATGTACGATAGCACCACCTATCGGAACCACGCCAAAAATCTCCGTGTCTACATTGCGTTTGCTCCCTCTAAACTCCTTACCTTCATATGCAATGATTTACATTCCACTACTATACTCTTAGAATTGCATGCGTACGTTGATTGCTTGACTTGTGATAAGTTGCTAAAATCTGCCAAGACTTAAAATTGGGAAAAGGCTAGATTTTTATTTGGTCAAGTAGTCTAATGACCGCCCCTATAGACATACTTTCGATCCTACAAATGGTATCAGAGCTTTGGTCTCCATTTGCCTTGATATCCATAGTTTGGTGATCATAGCCTTGGTTTCACAACCTAGGAGAGTATGGCGTCTAGCGAGGGAAGTTACCACCATAGAGGTCCTTACTTTGATGGTACTAATTTTGCTAGTTGGAAGCATAAGATGAAAATGCATATTCTTGGACATAACCCCGCTGTTTGGGCTATTGTGTGTATGGTTTGCAAGGTGAATTCTTCGATGGGAAGGAACCAAACCGTGAAGCCTCCGCTGAAGAATTGAAGATGTTGCAATACAATGCTCAAGCTTGCGATATCCTCTTAAATGGATTATGCCCCGAAGAATTCAAAAAAATCAGCCGTCTTGAGAATGCAAATGAAATTTGGGATACATTGATTGATATGCACGAAGGTAATGAATCCGTCAAGGAATCCAAGTTGGACGTGCTTCAAAGTCAATTTGAAAAGTGCTACCTCTTGAGCATGCGTTGGTTTTCCCTTGAAGAGGAAAGGGTGATGCAGCAAAGTAGCGTACGTATTTCCCTCAGTTTTGAGAACCAAGGTATCAATCCAGTAGGAAACAACACACCAGTGACCTAGTACCTGCACAAAAAATCACGAACCTTGCAACCAACACGATAAAGGGGTTGTCAATCCCTTCATGGTCACTCACAAAAGTGAGATCTAATAAAGATAGTAAAGTAAATATTTTTGGTATTTTTGTTGTATAAATTGGAAAGTAAAGATTGCAAAAAGTAAACGAGATGCGAAGTAAATAAAGGAGATTCAATATAATAGGAAAGAGACCAGGGGGCCATAGGTTTCACTAGTGGCTTCTCTCGTGATAGCATGTATTATGGTGGGTGAACAAATTACTGCCGAGCAATTGATAGAAAGGCGCATATTTATGAAGATATCTAAGGCAATGATCATGAATATAGGCATCACATCCGTGTCAAGTAGACCGAAACGATTCTACATCTACTACTATTACTCCACACATCGACCGCTATCGAGCATGCATCTAGAGTATTAAGTCCATAAGAACGGAGTAAAGCATTAAGCAAGATGACATGATGTAGAGGGATAAACTCAAGCAATATGATATAAACCCCATCTTTTTATCCTTTGGCAACAATACAATACCTACCTTGCTGCCCCTACTGTCACTGGGAAAGGACACCACAAGATTAAACCCAAAGCTAAGCACTTCTCCCATTGCAAGAAAGATCAATCTAGTAGGCCAAACTAAACTGATAATTCGAAGAGACTTGCAAAGATATCATATCATGCATACAAGAATTAAGAGAAGAACTAAATAATATTCATAGATAAACTTGTTCATAAATCCAAAATTCATCGGATCTCGGTAAACACCCCGCAAAAAGTATTACATCGAATAGATCTCCAAGAGAATCGAGGAGAACTTTGTATTGAGGATCAAAGAGAGAGAAGAAGCCATCTAGCTAATAACTATCGACCCAAAGGTCTGTGGTAAACTACTCACGCTTCATCTGAGAGGCTATGGTATTGATGTAGAAGCGCTCCGTTATTGATTCCCCCTCCGGTAGATCGCTGGAAAAGGTCCCAAGATGGGATCTCACGGGTACAGAAGGTTGCGGCGGTGGAAAAGTGGTTTCGTTGCTCTCCCCGATGTTTCTAGCGTATAATAGTATATATTGGCGGAAGAAGTACATCGATGGAGCTACGAGGGGCCCACGAGGGTGGGGGTGCACCTACCCCCCTGGGCGCGCCCTCCTGCCTTGTGGCCTCCTCGTGGAGTCCCATACTTCTACTCCAAGTCTTCTGGATTGCTTTCGATCCAAGAAAGATCATCGCGAAGGTTTCTTTCCATTTGGACCCCATTCGGTACTCCTTTTCTGTGGAACTCTAAAATAGGCAAAAAACCAGAAACTGGCACTGGGCCTTCGGTTAATAGGTTAGTCCCAAAAATAATATAAAGGAGCATAATAAAGGCCATTAAACATCCAAAATAGATAATATAATAGCATGGAACAATCAAAAGTTATAGATACGTTGGAGACGTATCAAGCATCCCCTAGCTTAATTCTTGCTCGTCCTCGAGTAGGTAAATGATAAAAACATAATTTTTATGTGGAATGCTACCTAACATAATTATCAATGTTATTTCCTTTATTGTGGCATGAATGTTCAGATCCGAAAGATTCAAGACAAAAGTTTAATATTGACAGAAAAATAATAATACTTCAAGCATACTAACAAAGTAAACATGTCTTCTCAAAATAACATGGCCAAAGAAAGTTTATCCCTAAAAATCATATAGTCTGGCTATGCTCTATCTTCATCACACAAAATATTTAAATCATGCACAACCCCGGTTTCAGCCAAGCAATTGTGTCATACTTTAGTATTCTCAAACTTTTTCAAGTTTCACGCAATGCATGAGCGTGAGCCATGGACATCACACTATAGGTCGAATAGAATGGTGGTTGTGGAGAAGACAAAAAGGAGGAAGATAGTCTCACATCAACTAGGCATATCAATGGGATATAGAGATGACCATCAATAGATATCAATGTGAGTGAGTAGGGATTGCCATGCAACGGATGCACTAGAGCTATAAATTTATGTAAGCTCAACTAAAGAAACTAAGTGGGTGTGCATCCAACTCGCTTGCTCACGAAGACCTAGGGCATTTTGAGGAAGCCCATCATTGGAATATACAAGCCAAGTTCTATAACAAAAATTACCACTAGTATATGAAAGTGACAAAACAAGAGACTCTCTATCATGAAGATCATGGTGCTACTTTGAAGCACAAGTGTGGAAAAAGGATAGTAGCATTGCCCCTTCTCTCTTTTTCTCTCATTTTTATGGGCCCTTTCTTTTGTTCTCTTTTTTATGGCCTCTTTTTTTTTCTTTTTTCGTTAGGAGTCTCATACCGAGTTGTGGGGGAATCATACTCTCTATCATCCTTTTCTCAGTAGGACAATGCTCTAATAATGAAGATCATCACACTTTTATTTATTTACAACTCAAGAATTACATCTCGATGCTTAGAACAAAATATGGCTCTATATGATGTTGTTGCCGAGCCTGGCTGCTCTCTCTCTCAGCTCACTCACGGATAGAGGTAGGAGAAAGGAGACGACGACTGGAGTAGAGACACGAAAAGTTTTGTCGGCCGGCGCACGAAGCGCCGCCGCGGGCGCTCGAACACCCGAATCCTTTTCTCTTTCTTAACTCCCAGCCGTACATAAACAGTCCAACTAGTACAACTTAAATAGCCTAGCTAGTTGCTACATGCAGCCCATAATCCACAAGACTCGGACGCCACTCCTGCCTCCTCGCACGTACGAAACCGCAGCTAACGCAGCCCTCAAGGAATGGTCCTTATCTGCTCATGCATGCAACATGCTGATCCGATCTTCCTGCTGGCTTCTCCAGCCCCGCCCGCACGCGGCAAGCACACAGATCGACTGCTAGCTACTTACAAAACTACTTATCGAACTCATACACAAAACGCACACAAACATGCCTACGCGCCCAGACGCGCACACACGTACTCGTCATGGCTTATGCTATCATATGAATGCCTCCGGTGGTGTACCGGGATGTGCAATGAATCAACAGTGACATGTATGAAAACAATTATGAATGGTGGCTTTGCCACAAATACAATGTCAACTACATGATCATGCAAGGCAATATGACAATGATGGAGCGTGTCATAATAAACGGAACGGTGGAAAGTTGCATGGCAATATATCTCGCAATGGCTATGGAAATGCCATAATAGGTAGGTATGGTGGCTGTTTTGAGGAAGGTATATGGTGGGTGTATGGTACCGACGAAAGTTGCGCGACACTAGAGAGGCTAGCAATGGTGGAAGGGTAAGAGTGCGTATAATCCATGGACTCGACATTAGTCATAAAGAACTCATATACTTATTGCAAAAATCTACAAGTTATCAAAACCAAGCACTACACGCATGCTCCTAGGGGAACGGCTAGTAGGAGTTAACCATCGCACGAGCCTGACCTCCACACAAAGGAAGACAGTCAGTAAATAAATCATGCTCCAACTTCATCACATAACGGTTCACCATACATGCATGCCACGAGAATCACAAAGTTTAACACAAGTATTCCTCAAATTCACAATTACTCTACTAGCATGACTCTAATATCACCACCCTCATATCTCAAAACAATCATCAAGCATCAAACTTCTCATAGTATTCAACGCACTTTATATGAAAGTTTCCATTATACCCATCTTGGATGCCCATCATATTAGGACTAGTTTTATAGCCAAAGAAAATTACATTGCTGTTCTAAAAGACACTCAAAATAATATAAGTGAAGCATCAGAGATCAATAATTTCTATAAAATAAAACCACCACCGTGCTCTAAAAAGATATAAGTGAAGCACTAGAGCAAAATTATCTAGCTCAAAAGATATAAGTGAAGCACATAGAGTATTCGAATAAATTCCGATTCAAGCGTGTCTCTCCCAAAAGGTGTGTACAGAAAGGATGATTGTGGCAAACTAAAAGGCAAAGACTCATATCATACATGACGCTCCAAGCAAAAAGGGAAGAACAAAAATAAAATTGGGTTGCCTCCCAACAAGCGCTATCGTTTAACGCCCCTAGCTAGGCATAAAACGCAAATAGATATATGTATTACCATAATAATGATAGGGAAAATCACGAAAGATCATTACGTTCAGCAGCAAGTTTTCTTTGTGGCAGGCAAAAGTAATCAAAAGGGCTGAATTTAATGGGACAAAAGTCCCCAAGATCAAGCTCGGGAGGTATTGGTTCCTCCTTTGGCCCCTCATATTGCACAACCAATTCAGCATTATAAGCATTCTTTTGGCAAAAAGTCATGAGCCTATGTTCAAGAGGAAAACCTAACCCATTGTTCTGAATAGCAAAAGCATCATTAAGTTCAGAAATCCTATCAACTAGAACATCGGTAGGAACCTTTTTTCTAAGGATTTCATTATAAGCAACATGATCTAAAGATCATAAACGCATTATGTATTCTTGATTAAAAAGGATTGCTTCTATGGGAGGACGGCCAGCATCCACCCTATAATGTGCAAAAAATTCATTGGCCTGTTTCATTACAAATCTGAACTCATGTGCCAAAAAGATGGTAGCCGCTCACTTAACAGAAGAATGCTCAATATTGGAAAATTCTAGAAAAATCCTTTGTATGCAAGGATGCATGTGGATAAATTGTCTTTCAAGTTCAACTGCAAGCAAATATATAGCATCCGCAAGACTACTAGTTCTATGAAGAATAGACCCACTCATAGTGGGCAAATGCCGGCACAAGTAAAGAAATCTTGAATAACTCCTTTTCCAATAATATTAGCACTACCAATCCGGAACTTTTTAGTGTGTAAAATAGTAGGTTCTTCATGAGGATTATTAAAAGCATCAAAGTTTCCCCCATTGTTGCTACTATCTTTTTCAACGATAACCTCCCCAATTTCAGACATGATGGCAACAAACCGTACTAAGAACGAACACACAAGAGGCAAGCGAAAAGAGGTGAAGAAAAGGCAAAGGTTTTAGAAAATCATTTTAGAAGTGGGGGAGAGGAAAACGAGAGGCGAATGGCAAAAAATGTAATGTGAGGCAGAAGAGTTTATGATGAGTACTTGGTATGTCTTGACTTGGCGTAGATCTCCCCGACAACGGCACCAGAAATCCTTCATGCTACCTTTTGAGCATGCATTGGTTTTCCCTTGAAGAGGAAAGGGTGATGCAGCAAAGTAGCGTAAGTATTTCCCTCAGTTTTGAGAACCAAGGTATCAATCTAGTAGGAGACAACACACAAGTCACCTAGTACCTGCACAAACAATCAAGAACCTTGCAACCAACGCGATAAAGGGGTTGTTAATCCCTTCACGGTCACTCGCAAAAGTGAGATCTAATGAAGATAGTAAAGTAAATATTTTTAGTATTTTTGTTGTATAGATTGGAAAGTAAAGATTGCAAAATAGTAAACGAGATGCGAAGTAAATAAAGGAGACTCAATATAATAGGAAAGAGACCCGGGGGCCATAGGTTTCACTAGTGGCTTCTCTCAAAATAGCATGTATTACGGCGGGTGAACAAATTACTGTCGAGCAATTGATAGGAAAGCACATAGTTATGAAAATATCTAAGGCAATGATCATGAACATAGGCATCACGTCCGTGTCAAGTAGACTGAAACGATTCCACATCTACTACTATTACCCCACACATCGTCCGCTATCCAGTATGCATCTAGAGTATTAAGTTCATAAGAAGGGAGTAACTCATTAAGCAAGATGACATGATGTAGAGGGATAAACTCAAGCAATATGATATAAACACCATCTTTTTATCCTCAATGGCAACAATACAATACGTGCCTTGTTGCCCCTACTGTCACTGGGAAAGGACATCGCAAGATTGAACCCAAAGCTAAGCACTTCTCCCATTGCAAGAAAGATCAATCTAGTAGGCCAAACTAAACTGATAATTTGAAGAGACTTGCAAAGATATCAAATCATGCATATAACAATTCAGAGAAGAACCACATAATATTCATAGATAAACTTGTTCATAAATCCACAATTCATCGGATCTCGGTAAACACACCGCAAGATGTATTACATCGAATAGATCTCCAAGAGAATCGAGGAGAACTTTGTATTGAGGATCAAAGAGAGAGAAGAAGCCATCTAGCTAATAACTATGGACCCAAAGGTCTATGGTAAACTACTCACGCTTCATCGGGGAGGCTATGGTGTTGATGTAGAAGCCCTCCGTGATTGATTCCCCCTCCGGCAGATCGCCTGAATAGGCCCCAAGATGGGATCTCACGGGTCAGAAGGTTGCGGTGGTGGAAAAGTGGTTTCGTTGCTCTCCCTAGTGTTTCTAGGGTAGAAGAGTATATATAGGCGGAAGAAGTACGTCGGTTGAGCTACGAGGGGCCCACGAGGGTGGGGGGCGCGCCCTCCTGCCTCGTGGCCTTCTCGTGGAGTCCCAGACTTCTACTCTAAGTCTTCTGGATTGCTTTCGGTCCAAGAAAGATCATCGTGAAGGTTTCATTCCGTTTGGACTCTGTTTGGTATTCCTTTTATTCGAAACTCTAAAATAGGCAAAAAAAAAACAGAAACTGGCACTGGGCCTTCGGTTAATAGGTTAGTCCCAAAAATAATATAAAAGAGCATAATAAAGCCCATTAAACATCCAAAACAGATACTATAATAGCATGGAACAATCAAAAATTATAGATACGTTGGAGACGTATTAACAAGTTCAAGATGAAGGATGGTGAAGGTGTCGCTGAAATGTACTCTAGGCTTGCTCTAATCACAAATGAGATTGCCGGCTTAGGAAGCGAATTAATGACCGATGGATTCATCATCAAGAAAATCCTAAGAGCCTTGGATGGAAAATATGACACCGTGTGCACATTGATTCAAATGATGCCCAATTACAAAGATCTCTAGCCAACGGAAGTCATTGGAAGAATTGTTGCTCATGAGATGTCACTCAAGGATAAAGAAGAGCTTCACAACAAGTCAAGTGGTTCTTACAAAGCCTCATGTGATGCTCCTACATCATCAAGTGAGAAACAAGCCTTAAATGAAGAATTGAGCTGAATTGTGAAGAACTTCGACAAGTTCTACAAGAATAGAAGCAAAGAGAGAAGTTCCAAGTCAAGGTCCTACAATGACAAAATATCTTCTAGTCGTGAACACAATTGCTACAACTGTGGAATACCCGGACACTACTCCAATGAGTGTACGGCTCCCTACAAAAGAAGAGAAGACTCACCTAAAAGGAGAAGTAGAAGAGAAGAATCACCACCAAGAGAGAGAAGGAGTAGAGATGATCGTTATGAACGAAGACCCCCTCAAAGAAGCAAGGATTCGGAAAGGAAGGACAAATCATCAAGGAGCTATACAAGACGAAGACATCAAGCTCATGTTGTTGAATGGGTATCCAGTTCCGACTCTGATAACTACTTCGAGAGAAGCTATCACTCCAACTCAGAAGATACTCAAGATGAAGGTGTTGCCGGAATTGCTCTTGTGTCATCCAACTCCTACGACATATTTGACTCACCAAATGAAGGAACTAGAAGATGCTTCATGGCGAGAGGCCCTAAGTTATCACACCCCAAGTATCTTGATTTCAATAGTGATGAAGATGACTTGCTAGGAGATGATGATTTACTTGTTTGTAGCAATAGTGATGAAACCTATGATGAAAACTATGATGAAATTGCTATTAATCATGCTAATCAAGATAAAACGAATGACGATGATAAGAAGGAGATTGAGCGTCTAACTAAAGAACTAAACACTCTTAAGTTAGCTCATGAAACTACCTTAGAAGATCATTGAGAGCTTTTAAAAACTCATGAGAAGCTACACTTTGAAAAGGTCAACCTTGAGCAAGAACATGTTTTTTTAAAGCAATCAATGATGATCTTCGTAAGAAAAGTTCTTCTTACATTTCCAAGCATTTACTCTTGTCTACTTACATGCCACAAGTAAAATCTAGCAACAAGAACAAGAAAGATTCTTCTTCTAGTAGTAACAACAATCATGCTAAATCCAATATTGTTGCTTCTAGTAGTTCTCTTGATTCTACTAATGATTCTCTTAGCCAAGTTAAACTTGAGCAAGAAAATAGCTTATTGAAGGGAATTATAGAGAAAGGTGTTTACAAGAGTCTTGCCGAAAGTAAGCAATTTGAGGAAATTGTATGCAAGTAAGGAAGGCACCGGAAGAATCAAGGTGTTGGTTTTGAACGAAAGTTCAATGCCAATGGAGTTGAGTAGGAAGAAGATCAATACCCCAAGATGAAGTTTGTTCCTCAACAAGAGAAGTATGATCCTACTTCTTTCAAGGGAACAGAAGCTTAAGATGATCTTCCACCACAAGACCACAAGCAAAAAGGCAAGGACAAGCTTCAAGGAGAGATTCATGCATTTGAAGAAGCTCCTAAGGCCTTGGTTAAGTGGGTTCCGAAGACTACATCAAGCTCTACTTCATCAAGTATGACTACAACTCCAAGGATTCCCATCAATTTGATGTGGATCCGGAAGAAGAAGAACTAGAGAGTTCTTGAGGGTGACTCCGCCAACATACTTCACTCATATCATCTTGGCGAGGACAAGTGCAAACAAATTCCACATCTTGCACTAGTTCAAGGAGTCACAAACCCTCTTGTTGGTAAGACAAGGGACAAGGTAATCTAATGCCTTCATGGACATCATCTTATGTGCAATTCACTATATGTCCATGGATATCTTTGTTTTTTTCCTTATGGGACTGACCCGTGTAGGTATTGAAACTGCAAGTCACTCCAATGGATTGCTCCAAATGATATACATCCACATTGAGCATCCACATCTTCAACATCTACATGAAGTCATCATCGACCAAACCCAAGGTTAGTTCACCCCTCTTAGGGGGGATATCACATCTAGGGGGAGCTTTACTCTATGAATTGAAGTAAAGCAACTCTAATAGTGTGAACACAACAATGCTTTATGTAAAAGTGGTAACCCCACTTGTGCTTAAACGATGAGTATGACCTATGATCAAATGTTATCATTTGACTCCTAAGTCAATATACTCATATATAATTGACCTAGTCATCGCCAATTGCTTGATACACGCTAGAGTGTTTGTGCATGCTTTGCCACGTATTTCATTTGCCATTTTATTGTGTGAGCATGTTGGTTGAACATTTTAATCATTAGAGGACATCCATTTGTTGCTTTGATTGTTTGGCTCTTTTTATTTTGCCGAATGGATGGACAAGAATGCATAAGTACCTCCTCTAGCTATCTATGCTTTTCTCATCTCAAACTATATTCATGTTACATCACAAAGTTTGATCAAGTCTGATTCGAACCACTCTATGTGAGGAGCACTCGGAGTCCCCGATTCGTCATAGACTTAAACTTCCAAAACCTCTCTGTGCATTTCGGTCTGGCCGATTCATCCACTTCGGTCACACCGAGTACACTGAGTTGATCTAGGTTTTCAATCTCGGTGCAACCGATTTGAACTTTTCGGTCACACCGAGTTGGAGTAACCGCTTGTGATTCTGCATCTCGGTGCCACCGAGTTGTTCCACTCGGTCACACAGACAGGGTCAGGATATATCTACCCACGGGTTAGATTTTGGAAATTTCTTCAAAACCCTCCATCCTGCGTGTGTCCTGCTCTGCCTCCTCGGGTCTCCGGATTATTTTCTCGTCGCCAGCGACCTCCCACCGCTGGTTTCCGTCGCTGTCAACGGGATTCTGCCCCGCCGTTGCCGTCGTAGCGAACTCACCACCGAACTAGGGTATGAGTTCGATCTTTTGTGCTAATTCCTTACTCTGATTCTTAGCACATTGCTTTCCCATGTTCTTTGCCATGTATGAGATCTTCCTGTCCAGCGAAAACTCCGTTTAGATTAGTTTTGATTGAAAGTCTTAGGGTTAGGTTTCCGCCGAACTCATCTCGGACCGACTAAGTTGTAGAAATCGGTCCCACCGATATTGGCTTAGGCCATAGCGCATGTAAGGTTTGGTCTGACCGAAACATGCAAATCGGTGTGACCGAGTTCGATTCTCAGTGAAACCCTAGCAAACTCGGAGTCACTGAACTGTGTCTCCATCTGACCGATTTCACTAGTTTAGACTCCAAAGTTGCTTCGGTGTCACCGAGATTAACAAATCGGTAGGTCCAAAATGATTTCTGTAGAAACCCAAAACTAAGATTTTGACTCATTTGTTTTACAAAAACTCTGCACTTTGTGATGCTCATCCACTCTATCTCATCTACATCTATTCATAGAGTCAGCTTTCAGTGTCAGCCATGTGTGATCAAAGTGACAGCCAGAACAGGTCAGAGGAGCAAGCACAGTTGAGTGAGGGCTCTTATCCCTCAAATAGCAGCTACTATGAGAGTAGCAGGAGCACGTAACCTTCCAAAGGCTGCTACCAAGTCAAGGAAGAAGAAAACTTCTGACAGTGAGGATGAGGACTTTGTGGCTAATGAGTCCACTTCAAAGAAGAAAGTAACTAAGAAGGAGTATGGCACATCTGCTTCAACCAAGCCTGGTTTGAACAAGAAAGCTCCATCAGGGGAGTGCCCATGTCAAAAGCCAGAGCCTCAACTCAAGAAACCATGGAGCTCACTCTTGAACCAAGAGAGGAAGAGACTGCTGGAGGAAAGAAGAGAAAGGAAAGAGTAAGGAAGTCTATGGCAAGAGTTATTGGAAAGCCCTCTATGATGAGAAATCCATCTAATGAGGAGGAAGAAGAAGAGGATGCTGCACCAACACCTAAATCTCAGAAGTTGACGGGGGATGCCATTAAGTCAGGGGCTGCTCCTTCAAAGCCCAAGATTGCCCCAAAGCTGTTGCTCAAGCCACCAAGTGTGCACCCAAGAGAAGCACAAGGAACATTCCAGCTGCAGAAAAGGACAAGGCCCTAGTGCCTGAGATGGATGAAGAAGAAGATGATGAAGTCCAAGTGCTTAGGAAACTCAAGCCCAAGATTCCAGATCATGATGATAATCATCTAGTGGAAGAACACATGAAAGTCAGGAAGGATGCATGTCTCATACTTTGGAGACAAAGTGATTCATATGCTGTGAGGAGAAAGACTGATGTGGAGTACATGTTCCACACCAAAGAGCAACAAGATTTCTATGAGACCATCTTGCTTGATAAGAAGCCAATTGTCTGTGATATGAAGTGAGAAGATTGGAAATTCATTGATGAGAATAAAGATCATTTTCCAAGTGTGCATGAAAGTAACAAATCATGTGGTGTTGACAAGTTTGTTGGACAAAAGTTGACAAAATGGAATGATGAACTCATCACGCAATTCTACTCCGCAGCTCATTTCTATCCGGATGGTAGGATTGTGTGGATGTCTGAAGGTACAAGGTACCAGTCAACTGTTGATGAGTTGGCCAAGTTGATAAAAGCCCCTGAAGAGCATGAGGATGACTTGGATGTCTATGCCAAGAAGAAGAAAGACCACAACTCTATGGCCAACATGTACAAAGAGATCCCAGACAAAGCCTTGGAGACACACAAGCTTGGCTCTGTGCATTACTTGTTGTCAGGATTAGCTACTATTAACACTATGTTGAGGCATACATTGTTGCCCAAATCAAGAGATCACAAGATGATCAGAGGCCATTCAATCAACTTGCTGCAGATATTTGATGTGCCTCGGAAATTCAAAGTTGTGAGCCTGATTGTTGAAACAATCAAAAGGACAGCTGCTGATCAGAAGAGATCTTGTGGGTATGCTCCACATATTCAGGTGCTCATCAACTCCAAGACGGGCACATGCACTTATCTTTTGGACAAGGAGAATTTACACTTGAGACCAAAATTTGAAGATAACACAGTTGCAAGGGCAGAAAAAGCTGCAAAGATGCCAAGTGTTGAGGAGGCATCCCAAGTGTTTTTAAAGTCAAAACAAGATCATCTTGCATATCTAATTCAAGCAACTTTGAGGATTGAGAAGGGCTTGTCCACCCTGACTCAAAATCAGGAGAGCTTGGAGAGGATCATTGAAACCAAGTTCTATGATCTTGATCTGAAAGTAACTGAGATACAAAATACTATTGAGAAGCTCAAGGAAGAGGATGAGGATAGAGACACGACAAATGTTTTTTAGAGAGTACCAAGAGGCAGAGATCTACTGCAGTGCCCATACCTAACACTAGAGGTACTACTTTAGCACCAGCAGCAACAGCTTCAGTGCCACCTCCAGTTACCACTCCACTAGCTCCAATAACATCTACAGATGCCTTCATCCTTGGAGTCCTCTCAACACCACCTCCCGAAGGTCAATCCTAGAGATACGCATAACACTATGCATTTTCAAACTTTTTGGTAACTTGTTGCCAAAGGGGGAGAAATGTATAGATCATAAGCTTCGAGAGAGAGTGTTTTGCTTCTTTGTCTCTCTTGCTATTTACTCGATACTTTTGTGTGTGCTTGTTTAATACTATTTATGTCTGTGTGTGAGACACTTGTATGATCATGTGCTTGATCATATTATACTTTAATGCTTGCTTCAATGATGCTATTATTTTATCTCTCATATATGATCATTCACATTGCCTTGGTGATGAGTGCATATTTTTATCTCTATCATTTTCAGCGCTCCACCAAGATGTATGTGACATGGAAGAGTAACCCAGGATACTAATCGAGTGTGCATTTGCATTTAAAAGCAAATTTTAAATAATGCACAAATTTAGGGGGAGCTCTTGCTTATCACGTACTTCTCAAAGCGACGATGTATTTCAATCTTATTATCATTTGTCGAAGCTTTGATCTATATGTTGTCATCAATTACCAAAAAGGGGGAGATTGAAAGTGCAACTATCCCTGGGTGGTTTTGGTAATTCGTAACAACATATAACTCATTGAACTAATGCTCTTTCAAGATGATCATTTCAAAAAGTTCAATGATTGGCATGGCATGTACTAGGAATGTGGACCCCTCAAAATCCTAAGGACACATATTGGCTCAAGCTCAAGACTCTACATTTTCATTTTAGTGATCCAAGATCACATTGAGTCCATAGGAAAAGCCAATACTATTAAAAGGGGATGAGGTGTTGCTTAATGGCTTGCTTGCTCAAAATGCTTAGTGATATGCTCCAAAAGCCCTCAACCACTTTCTCGGATCCACATATGTCCCAAACCAAAAGTCAAATTCCGCCCCACCAATTTGATATATCCGGCGCCACCGAGTTTAGTTGACATAGCCATAGCCAGAAACCCTAATCAGTTCGGTCTCATCGATAGGGATCTCGGTCCCACTGAGATGTGATTGCAAACTCTCTGTTTCCCTTCGTAACGTTTCGGTCTAGCTGAAGTGAGCGATCGGTCCCACCGAGTTCGCAATGCTAACTCTCTGTTTCCCTTTCGTAACATTTCGGTCTCACCAAAATGAGTGAATTGGTCCCACCGAGTTTGCCTGACCAACTCTCTGTTTGCCTATTATAGAAATCGGTCTCACCGAGTTGATATGATTGGTCTCACCGAGATTACATTATGCCCTAACCCTAATGAAATCGGTCTCTCCGAGTTGACATGTCGGTCCCATCGAAAAGCCTAATGTTCACATTTTGAACTAAATCAGTCCGACCGAGTTTCATGATTCGGTCCCACCAAGTTTGGTAAATTGTGTGTAATGGTTAGATTTTGTGTGGAGGCTATATATACCCCTCCACCACACTCTTCATTAGTGGAGAAAGCCATCAGAACATGCCTACGCTTCCATCATATTTTCTGAGAGAGAACCACCTACTCGTGTGTTGAGACCAAGATATTCCGATCCAACCACAAGAATCTTGATCTCTAGCCTTCCCCAAGTTGCTTTCCACTCAAATCATCTTTCTACCAAGTTCAAATCTATGTGAGAGAGTTGAGTGTTGGGGAGACTATCATTTGAAGCACAAGAGCAAGGAGTTCATCATCAACACACCATCTATTACCTTTTGGAGAGTGGTGTCTCCTAGATTGGTTAGGTGTCACTTGGGAGCCTCCGACAAGATTGTGGAGTTGAACCAAGGAGTTTGTACGGGCAAGGAGATCGCCTACTTCGTGAAGATCTACCCTAGTGAGGCAAGTCCTTCGTGGGCGATGGCCATGGTGGGATAGACAAGGTTGCTTCTCCGTGGACCCTTCGTGGGTGGAGCACTCCGTGGACTCGCGCAGCCGTTACCCTTCGTGGGTTGAAGTCTCCATCAACGTGGATGTACGATAGCACCACCTATCGGAACCACACCAAAATCCTCCGTGTCTACATTGCGTTTGCTCCCTCTAAATTCCCCCCTTTACCTTCATATGTAATGTTTTACATTCCACTGCTATACTCTTAGAATTGCATGTGTAGGTTGATTGCTTGACTTGTGATAAGTTGCTAAAATTTTCCAAGACTTAAAATTGGGAAAAGGCTAGATTTTTATTTGGTCAAGTAGTCTAATCACCCCCTCTAGACATACTTTCGATCCTACACGTAGTCTCCCAACGCATATTCCTGCATTTGTCTCTGAAAGGTACAAGCACGAACATACATACCAGTAATGCAACGTGGAATATAATGAAATTTTGTGTGAATATCATGGTTCCAACCACCAAAAAATCTATCCATTGTATCATTCTCAGATTCGTCTATGTCACAATGATGCATATAAGATTTGAACTCTTGGTAGTAAGCACGAACAGTGTTACTGCCTTGTTTTAATTGTTCCAATTTGTCAAGCAATTCACGACGATAGTAAGGAGGGAAAATTGTTGTCTCATTACAACTTTCAATCCTTTCCAGTTGTGCGTTGGTTATCAATGTTTTTCTTACAATGTACACTCCACCAAACAGAAGAAAAACCAGTAAATGCTCAAGTGGCAGCTCGTACTATCTCAAGTTCAGAAAAATTATGGCGACTAAAAACTTGTTCTACTTCAAGCTCCCAAGCTAGATAAACAGCAGGATTAAATCTACCCTCAAATGACGGTAAAGAGATAACGTGGCCATGTGCTTGTGTGTGTTGTCCCACCTCTCATGTTGGTGAAGATGTATCCGCCGAACATGTCATTATTAGTAGAAACACGAAACAAAATTTGAGACTAATGTTCATATGAACTACTAGGTGTGGAGGTGAAACGCTCAAAGTAAAGCAAATATCAATATCTTACAAGTTCTTTCCATGCTGTAGGTGGTGACTGGCAACCAGCGGTGTCGAATAACTCCGAAGATTGAGAAAGTGATTGCCAGGTGAACGTAAATATGCACGGTGTAGAAATATGTGGAGCTGGGTTGGCTATATATGGTAGCAAAAGATTAGCAATAATCAATTTAGAGATGCAATTTTGAATAAACGATCAACGACGCTACTATGCTGGTCCTAGGCTAGACCGTGCTAGAGACACAAGCCTAGAACACTAATGAGATCACAGCGTAGCACAACTAGCATCAAGAAAGGATATGAAGTAGCTCTCGACAGCAAGATATAAGTGAAGATCACAATGGCAGTAAGGATAATGATGAGAAACAACTGCCAAGCACGACTTGCCAACAACTCTCTCTTCAACTTTCCTCTGTAAAAGTTTGTGCCAATTTTTGGATAATTTTTCTACAGAATGCTACTGACTCAAGCTTTCAAACATAAAAAGTATCACTCAATTCCGAGTTGATATGAGGAGTCAAAAAAAATTCTAAAACTGGCCTGAAAAACTGGAACAAGCTGTGTCTGTGAAGTTCGGAGGGAAAAAAGACCTATTTAGAAGCCGATTTTGAGGTATCAAATATTGAACATGCTTCTTCAACTATTCACATGCGGCTCGTTGCTAGATTGAATTTGAGTACTTGTGGAGCCAAAACGGACTTCGTATGAAAAAAGATATGCCTGTTTTACTGAACATGGTACAAAACAGATTCCAATCCGAATTTAGGTACGAGATTGACTCTAAATAGATACTCCCTCTGTCCCATAATGTAATTTTTTTTTGACCCTACACTAGTGTCAAAAAACGTCTTACATTATGGGACAAAGGGAGTACGAATTTTCTTTTTTTCTTTTTTTTTCTCACACTTTTTTTTCTTTCTCTCCTTTTTTGTGTAACTTTTTTCTTCTTCTTTTCTCTCTCTCCTTTTTGTCTTTTTTTCTCTCCCTCTTTCCAAGACAAACTAGATAAGATACAGATTGGATCAAGCGAAGATGTGAACAACTTCAACTATGGTTATAACAATGAATGATGGGTAGCATGATAGAGGACATTGATGGATGGGGTTGTGGACAACGGAAGGGATAATGATGCAGCAGCGGCGTGACTAATGTGCACAAAACTCTAAACTCTAAAAAAAACTAGACACTAAGACCAGCAACTCGACACGACAATGCAACCAGTAATTCAATAATGCAAATAATAAAAAGAAAATTGCAAAGGCTCAGACTGGCTTGGAGAAAGGATGAATAGATCTAACTTGTTTTGTCTGTGGATTTTTCTTGGACTCTAGGTATGAAGAACAGATGCAATCTAGACTACGAAAAACTGAAAATATCTCACCGAGCAACCTAAAAACTGATACCACTTGATAGAAGCGAGGGGCCCGATCTTTCGACGAGATGATAACTATCGATTTGGTGGAGTCGACTTTTACGATCCGACTACAAACGTGCACGACGTTGCACCTTAGTGTAAGTGCATCTAGTGCCACCCCTAGTTGGTTTTGCAGTATTGACGACAAACATGGTTGAGGGACTGATGTGTTTGTGAGAATTGTAGGATAATACATGTAGTAGTCCCTCATTGATTTGGTTTACTGATGGGCCTCGAACCCCTCGTTGGTTACCCCAAGTGGAAGGTGTAAGATACAGTAAGTAGAAGTGTTTTCCCTTAGCAAAGATGCCAAGGATCGAATCCCCAGAGACTCCTAGGTTCAACAGGTAGGTGTCAACCGCTTACGGCGCAATTAGCAATCAACGTGGACCTGCACATAGATACAAATAACTTTGCTCCCAACGAGTATAGAGAGGTTGTCAATCTCTCCGACCTTGTAGTTCACAAAGGGTTAAAAGCAATATGATAGTAGTGATAGATAGTGTTTTGCAATAGTAAATAAAATAGCGAAAATTAAAATAGTGTATGTGATCAATGATAGTAATATGGACCGGAGTCACATGATGTTCACTAGTGATGTCTCTCTCCCAAAAGACGATAAAACAGCTATGCGAGGTAACAAATTACAGCTGGGCAATTGACAGGACCACGAACGCAAACCAATGCTGACTACATTGCAAGAAAGGTTGAGGTTCAAAGCAAGGGCGGTACGTCAAAGTAAGTAGACCGAAATCGATCAATATCTACTACTAATCATCCACCTTGAGATATCTATCCAGAACAT
The DNA here is from genome assembly GCA_902687465.1 of Secale cereale. NCBI lineage: Eukaryota > Viridiplantae > Streptophyta > Magnoliopsida > Poales > Poaceae > Secale > Secale cereale. The sequence goes on from LR738710.1 coordinate 779,626,870, forward strand.
CTCGCTGGTATTAAGTTGCGAGTCCCACCCATAGTGTAAACTCAATGCAATAGACAACTGCATTAAAAGAACTTTTCGTAAAGTAAACAATCCTTGCACCCGCGGGCACAAGCACCGTTGTTTTCCCCCTTGTGGCAACAGCACATCCCCTAGACTCATGTTTCTGTCACTCAAGCTAGTCATCGAGGGGCATGAACCCACAATCAAGCATAACGTTCCCTCTTGGAGTCACTACCTACTACTTGGCCAAAGCAATAAATAACAACGGAGAACATGCAAGAATTACTTATGAACTAAAATATAAAAGAGGTGAATCAAATATATTACTCAAGATCAATCTGAACATAATCTCATAATCCATCGGATCCCAGCAAACTCAACATAGCAACAGCATAAGGATTACATAGGTGCCTCGATCATGTAGGGCAGCTCACGAGGACTAACTAGTGAAGCACAAGAACGGGAGGAGAACATCACATAGCTACTGGTCATGGACTCATGGTCCAAGGGAGACTACTCACGAGTCATCCGGGAGGCGTCCATGGTGGTGGAGAAGCTCCCAGTGGTGATCCTCCCCTCCGGCAGGGTGCCGGGAAGAGTTCTCCTGGTGCTCCCGATCTTGGAAGCGGCGGCGGCGACGGAACAGAGATGGGATCGCGAAAAGAAGTCCTGTTTCGAGGGTTTCGGAGAGTCCTTTAAATATATGCCAAAGTAGGGCACCGGGGGGCTCTCGGGGGGCCGAGGCGCCCCCCCCGGCGCGGCCCAGGGGGGGCGCCCACAAGGCGCCTGGAGCCCCTGTGGCCCCCCCAGGCTGCCCTTCGGAGGCAGTGTCGTTCCCGGATCGCTGATTTTTTATATATTTTTTCTGGATTTTTCTGGGTAGTTCTCGAAACGTGAAAACCTGAAATACAAAACAGCCGAAAACAGAAACTGGCACTGGGGTGCACTGGGTTAGTAAGTTAGTCCAAATATGATCAAAAGTGTTTGGAAGTGTATGAATATCATAGCAATATCACCCAAAAGTGGCATGGAGCAAGCAGAAATTATAGATACGTTTTGGACGTATCAACATCCCCAAGCTTAATTCCTGCTCGTCCTCGAGTAGGTAAATGATAACAAGAATAATTTCTGTGGTGACATGCTATTAACCATATAGGACTTTCTCATAGTCATATGACAAAAGCTTACTGAGACAATGATTCTAAAGTAACTAAGTTGTCTCAAGAGAAAATCACAAATGACTGAAAGTTTTACAACATGAAACTGAAACATCAAAAAGATTTGCAATGAACATGATGTGCAAATATGAAAAAGTGATATCTAGCTTGCCCCCTTTAGTGATGCAAAACATAAGTGCAGGGGCACATTCAAGGTTTAAGTGATGACTAGATACAATCATTTCAGAATAAACGATATCACAATCATGCAAAAGACAATGCTACTTTGGAACAATGCACATTACACTCAGAATGACAATCATGCTCTCAGTAATTGGTGCTTGAAGTGCTAAAGCTTTCTATTTTAAAATATGGAAGCAATTGTGTCAACGGTAGTAGTACTTCATATGTGTCATGTATAAAACATCTTATAAGTTGCAAGCCTCATGCATCGAATACTAATAGTGCTCGCTCCTTGTCCTAATTAGCTCGGATCCCCATGGGTTATCATTGTATTGCATATGTTTTAACCAAGTGTCACAAAGGGGTACCTCTATGCCACCTGTACAAAGGTCCAATGAGATAGATCGCATTTGATTTCTCCTTTTTGATAGATCTCAACTTGAGGACATCCATACCGGGACAACATAGAAAATAGATGATGGACTCCTCTTTAATGCATAAGCATATTCTCATGAGAGATTGAGGATTAAGGTCCAAGCTAAAACTTCCACCATGATGCATGGCTTTGGTTGGCGGCCCAATGTTCTTCTCTAACAATATGCATATTAATTCAACCCACGGTAAATCACCCTTACTTCAGACAAGACGAACATGCATAGCAACTCACATGATATTCAACAAAAGTGTGACAGTTGATGGCGTCCCCAGAAACATGGTTACCGCTCAGCAAGCAACTCATAAGAAATAAGATACATAGGCAACATATTCTTTACCACAATAGTTTTTAGGCTACTTTCCCATAAGATATGTATTGCATGGTTAATTTGCTTAGTACAGGTGTAGGTTAGCAAAAGACTGGGAGCGACCAACTAAGAGAGCAATGACGGTCATAATCATGCAGAGCGACAAAGCAATATTGAATCAGGCATGGTAGTTATATCGCTACTTAGAAACAAAAGATCATCAAGGCTTGACAGACTTTCTTTACAGTCTTGAATATGCGTGAGCATATGCCAAGTCAATCAAAATAAATTCTCAAAGGAAGATATTACTAAACCATACCACATCATAGGCAAACAAACCAAGTTGGTACTCCAATGACACATTGGGAACCCCCCAGCTATTCGAGATTAACCATAAGAAAACCTGAACTACTAAGCACCATCATGAAAGTAGCATCTTTATCATAGACACATTAACCCATGCAACGGAAGAAAACTCTCTTAATAAGGTGAGCATGGTAATTAAAGAGAGTTCAAGCAACCAACTAAATAAAAGCTCTTGAAAAGATAAGCATGAATACTAAGAGCAGAGCACAATAGTAGCTATTAAAAGACAAAGAGCACACACAACATAGATAGACATGAAAATTCTATGTAATGTTCTAGGTAGAAGTGGAGCGTGTTTCTCTCCCACATAAAGGAATGCTGGGTTCCGACTCGTTATGAAAAACTAAAAAGAAAACTAAAAGCAAGACGCTCCAAGCATAGCACATAACACATGAAGTGATAAAAATATAGCGGAACGAAAGACGAACTGATAATGTTGATGGAGAAGGGGATGCACGGGGGGCATCCCCAAGATTAGACGCTTGAGTCTCCTTGAATATTTCTTGGGGGTGCACGGGGGCATCCCCAAGCTTGAGCGCTTGACACTCCTGAATCTTTTTATCATCTTCCCTCGCACACTTGAAAACTCCCTTCATACATAACTCATCATAATCTGATTAGCGAGGTTAGTACCCTTAATAAAATAATTATACCTTGCTGGAAATAAGGACATTCTTGAAGTTCTACTGTTTCTCAAGATTGCCAAAAGGTTTTTGCAAAGAAAAACAAGTTCTCAATTTGCAAAGTGAAGGTAAGGCAAAACAGGACAGAATCTGTGAAAAATAGAACAGCAGGCAGTAATTGACCTGTTCGGGATACTTCTGCAACTCAAATAAAAAAACTCAGAACTGACGCACAAAAGACAATTATATAGAGAACGCTGTCGAAAAAATTCAGACCAAAAAGATGATCTGGTGATTTTATACGAATTTTTCTATCCAAGGACAGAATCTGTTTCCTGGACAGCACCTCACAACTTTTGAACTTTCTAGCAATCAGAGGCTATACTTGGCACAAATATGAAAAGCAAAGATACAATGATGATGCTACAGAAGTAAACAACATCAAGACACAACAAAAGCAAAAAAAATATTCGTGTGGGCTGCCTCCGAAAAGCGCTTTCTTTTATGCCTTTAAGCTAGGCATAATGCATAGAGGAATCAATATTCTTCATAATAATCGGAGTTATAAATTGGTTCAAATGATTCCTCAACAAGTTCATTCTTGTTCCATCTAGGACAGGGGTACACACCCTTTGCCTTCCCGCGTAAGCGGATTTGTCCCTTAGCTATATCAATGAAGCCTTTAACTGCTCGGAGGAAGTCCCTTCCAAGCACTATATTTCCTTGGTTTGGCTCCATGATGAAGAAATCAATCATTGCAATCCCTTTAAGGAATTTTACCGGCACGTCTTTTATTTTTCCCTGGATTTCAGAAATATCTCCATTAGTGATTTCATGATAAGATGGTAGTATATCCATATTAAATTTTAAAGAATCATGAACAGTTTTTGGCATAGTAGAAACCATAGATCCAATATCACAATAAGCAAGGAAGTCTTGATTAAAGATGCTAATCCTAACAAAAGGCTCCCAGTCATTATTTATTTCCAAAATATCTCTCTTATTGGGTTTGGATTTCTCTACCTTTGTTAAGTCTAGAGCATCCATTCTTTTCTCAATAGTAGCAAGTCTATCTATGATAGTATCAAAGTTATGATCATAAACAAAGTAACTAGATAGACCATGTATAATCTCAAGAGCTCTAGCTTCATCACATTCTAAGAAATCTCCCTCAGCTATAATGTCAAGGGAGTGTTTACACCATTTAAAAAGACCTTGGTAAAAATTTCTAAGCACAATTTTTATAGGTATCCAAGGCATCATTCTCCTATGTGCATCGGAAATTCTGTCCCATGCCTTCTTCATATTTTCTCCATCTCTTTGATGGAAATCTAAAACTTCTGATTCCCTCAAAGCACCAAAGCCTAACATGTTTGGCTAAACAGAAAGGACTACTAATAAAAAGGCAAATATTTTTTTTTTGTGATTTTCAATAAAAAGGAACTAAAGCAAAAATAAAAGGTAAACTAACAAGACTAAAAAGCAAAGGTAAAAGATAGCATGCAACTCCCCTATCCTGAAGAGTGGATTCCCCGGCAACGGCGCCAGAAAATACTCCTTGATGGGCCTCGAACCCCTCGTTGGTTACCCCAAGTGGAAGGTGTAAGATGCAGTAAGTAGAAGTGTTTTCCCTTAGCAAAGATGCCAAGGATCGAATCCCCAGAGACTCCTAGGTTCAACAGGTAGGTGTCAACTGCTAACGGCGCAATTAGCAATCAACGTGGACCTGCACACAGATACAAATAACTTTGCTCCCAACGAGTATAGAGAGGTTGTCAATCTCTCCGGCCTTGTAGTTCACAAAGGGTTAAAAGCAATATGATAGTAGTGATAGATAGTGTTTTGCAATAGTAAATAAAATAGCGAAAAGTAAAATAGTGTATGTGATCAATGATAGTAATATGGACCAGAGTCACATGATGTTCACTAGTGATGTCTCTCTCCCAAAAGACGATAAAACAGCTATGCGAGGTAACAAATTACAGCTGGGCAATTGACAGGACCACGAACGCAAACCAATGCTGACTACATTGCAAGAAAGGTTGAGGTTCAAAGCATGGGCGATACGCCAAAGTAAGTAGACCGAAATCCATCAATATCTACTACTAATCATCCACCTTGAGATATCTATCCAGAACATCTCGCTGGTATTAAGTTGCGAGTCCCACCCATAGTGTAAACTCAATGCAACAAACAATTGCATTAAAAGAACTTTGCGTAAAGTAAACAATCCTTGCACCCGCGGGCACAAGCACCGTTGTTTTCCCCCTTGTGGCAACAACACATCCCCTAGACTCATGTTTCTGTCACTCAAGCTAGTCATCGAGGGGCATGAACCCACAATCAAGCATAACGTTCCCTCTTGGAGTCACTACCTACTACTTGGCCAAAGCAATAAATAACAACGGAGAACATGCAAGAATTACTTATGAACTAAAATATAAAATAGGTGAATCAAATATATTACTCAAGATCAATCTGAACATAATCTCATAATCCATCGGATCCCAGCAAACTCAACATAGCAACAGCATAAGGATTACATAGGTGCCTCGATCATGTAGGGCAGCTCACGAGGACTAATTAGGGAAGCACAAGAACGGGAGGAGAACACCACATAGCTACTGGTCATGGACTCATGGTCCAAGGGAGACTACTCACGAGTCATCCGGGAGGCGTCCATGGTGGTGGAGAAGCTCCCGGTGGTGATCCTCCCCTCCGGCAAGGTGCCGGGAAGAGTTCTCCTGGTGCTCCCGATCTTGGAAGCGGCGGCGGCGGAGGAACAGAGATGGGATCGCGAAAAGAAGTCCTGTTTCGAGGGTTTCGGAGAGTCCTTTAAATATATGCCAAAGTAGGGCACCGGGGGGCTCTCGGGGGGCCGAGGCGCCCCCCTGATACGTCCAAAACATATCTATAATTTCTGCTTGCTCCATGCCACTTTTGGGTGATATTGCTATGATATTCATACACTTCCATACACTTTTAATCATATTTGGACTAACTTACTAATCCAGTGCACCCCAGTGTCAGTTTCTGTTTTCGGCTGTTTTTGTATTTCGGGTTTTCACTTTTAGAGAACTGCCCAGAAAAATCCAGAAAAAATATATAAAAAATCAGCGTATCGGGAACGACACTGCTTCCGAAGGGGAGCCTGGGGGGGCCACAGGGGCCCCAGGCGCCCTGTGGGCGCGGCCCCCCTGGGCCGCGCCGTGGGGGTGGGG
>LR738710.1:779633323-779645986 GCA_902687465.1 Secale cereale
GGCACCCCGAGAGCCCCCCGGTGCCCTACTTTGGCAGATATTTAAAGGGTCCCCCATAACCCTTGAAACATGACTTCTTTTCGCGATCCCATCTCTGTTCCGCCGCCGCCGCCGCTTACAAGATCGGGAGCACCAGGAGAACTCTTCCCGGCACCCTGCCGGAGGGGAGGATCACCACCGGGAGCTTCTCCACCACCATGGACGCCTCCCGGATGACTCGTGAGTAGTCTCCCTTGGACCATGGGTCCATGACCAGTAGCTATGTGATGTTCTCCTCCCGTTCTTGTGCTTCACTAATTAGTCCTCGTGAGCTGCCCTACATGATCGAGGCACCTATGTAATCCTTGTGTTGTTGCTATGTTGAGTTTGCTGGGATCCGATGGATTATGAGATTATGTTCAGATTGATCTTGAGTAATATATTTGATTCACCTCTTTTATATTTTAGTTCATAAGTAATTCTTGCATGTTCTCCGTTGTTATTTATTGCTTTGGCCAAGTAGTAGGTAGTGACTCCAAGAGGGAACGTTATGCTCGATTGTGGGTTCATGCCCCTCGATGACTAGCTTGAGTGACAGAAACATGAGTCTAGGGGATGTGTTGTTGCCACAAGGGGGAAAACAACGGTGCTTGTGCCCGCGGGTGCAAGGATTGTTTACTTTACGCAAAGTTCTTTTAATGCAGTTGTCTGTTGCATTGAGTTTACACTATGGGTGGGACTCGCAACTTAATACCAGCGAGATGTTCTGGATAGATATCTCAATGTGGATGATTAGTAGTAGATGCAGATGGATTTCGTTCTACTTACTTTGGCGTACCGCCCATGCTTTGAACCTCAACCTTTCTTGCAATGTAGTCAGCATTGGTTTGCGTTCGTGGTCCTGTCAATTACCCAGCTGTAATTTGTTACCTCACATAGTTGTTTTATCGTTTTTTGGGAGAGAGACATCACTAGTGAACATCATGTGACTCCGGTCCATATTACTATCATTGATCACATACACTATTTACTTTTCCGCTATTTTATTTACTATTGCAAATTACTATCTATCAATACTATCATATTGCTTTTAACCCTTTGTGAACTACAAGGCCGGAGAGATTGACAACCTCTCTGTACTCGTTGGGAGCAAAGTTATTTGTATCTGTGTGCAGGTCCGCGTTGATTGCTAATTGCGCCGTTAGTAGTTGACACCTACCTGTTGAACCTAGGAGTCTCTGGGGATTCGATCCTTGGCATCTTTGCTAGGGGAAAACACTTCTACTTACTGCATCTTACACCTTCCACTTGGGGTAATCCAACGAGGGGTTCGAGGCCCATCAAGGAGTATTTTCTGGCGCCGTTGCTGGGGACTGCACTCTTCAGGATAGGGGAGTTGCATGCTATCTTTTACCTTTGCTTATTAGTCTTGTTAGTTTACTTATCATATTTGTTTTAATTCCTTTTATCGAAAATCACAAAAATAGTTATCTTGCTTGCTTGCTACTATGGGTTCCACCGAGAACACCAAGTTGTGTGACTTCACTAGTCACAACAACGATGACTTTATCAGCACACCTATCACTACACCTGCCACTTCAGCACCTTCATATGAAATTAAACCTGCTTTACTGAACTTAGTTATGAGAGAACAATTCTTCGGTGCTGGAGATGATGCTGCTTTACACTTGAACAACTTTGTAGAACTTTGTGATATGCAAAAGTACCAAGAAATAGATGGTAATATTGTTAAGCTTAAGCTTTTTCCTTTCTCTTTGAGAGGAGGAGCTAAAATTTGGTTTCAGTCTTTGCCTAGAAATAGCATAGATTCATGGGACAAGTGCAAAGATGCTTTTATCGGAAAATACTATCCACCTGCTAAAATTATCCAACTTAGAAGTAACATCATGAATTTTAAACAATTGGATAATGAACACGTTGCCCAAGCTTGGGAACGTATGAAATCTCTTATCAAGAACTGCCCTACTCACGGTTTGACTACTTGGATGGTTATCCAAACTTTTTATGCAGGCTTGAACTTTACCTCGCGAAACTTGTTAGATTCGGCCGCGGGAGGAACTTTTATGTCAACTACACTTGGTGCTGCCACAAAGCTTCTCGATGAGATGATGACCAACTATTCCCAATGGCACACCGAACGCGCTCCAACAGGTAGGAAGGTAAACTATGTCGAGGAGATTTCCTCCCTCAATGAAAAAGTTGACTTGATCATGTCTCTACTTTCAAAGCAATCTACTGTTGATCCTCGTGATGTTCCTTTAAATTCTTTGATTGCTCAAGAACAAGTAGATGTTAACTTTATCTCTAGAAATAATTTCAACAACAATGCTTATAGGAGTAACTTTGGTAACAATTCTACACCGTTCCCCTCTAACTCTTATGGGAACAACAATGCTTATCCTAATACCAAGAACTCCACAACTGAACTAGAGAGCATGCTTAGAGATTTCATCACTACCCAAAAAGCCTTTAATAAGAATGTAGAAGAGAGACTACATAAACTAGATGATCTTTCTTTTAAGGTAGACCACTTAGCCAATGAGTTAAAATTGCTAAAAATTGAAACTTCTTCTCTTAAGGAGAAGGAAGTCATACCTATTAGTGCTACCCAAGTGCAAATCAATGAAAACATTAGGATGATGGCTAAGCTTAAAGAGAGATGGGCTAGAGAAAGGGAGGAAGAGGAAAGAATTAAGAGCCTTCCTACCCACCACACTGTTGCTACTATCCAAGTTATTGAGAATGTTCACACTCTTAGCACCCAATGTACTCCTGGTCCCAATGGACCTATTAGTGGTGATGCTATAGAAACTACCAAACCGGTGAGCCTTAAGGACACCACTACTACCTTACTTGATGCTCGTGACCTTGATTTTGATAATTGCACTCTTACCGAAGTTATTGATTTCCTTCACAAGATGTCTAGAGATCCCCGCACTAGCACGCTTAACCTTGCCTTCACAGAGCATATCACTAATGCTCTCATCAAAGCTAGGGAGGAGAAACTTAGAGTAGAAGCCTCCATACCTAGAAAGCTAGAGGATGGTTGGGATCCTATGATAAAAATTTATTTGAATGACTTCTCTTGTTATGCATTATGTGATGTTGGTGCTAGTACTTCTGTTATGCCCAAAAGGATATATGATATGCTTAAATTGAAACCTTATGATTCTTGTTCTTTTGGTGTTCGTCTCGTTGATTCTTCCATAAAGAAACCTTTGGGGAGGATCGACGATGTTCTTATTGTTGTCAATGATAATTATGTGCCCGTTGATTTCACTATTATGGATATTGAATGTGATCCTTGATGTCCAATTATTTTGGGACGTCCCTTTTTGCGCACCGTTGGTGCTGTCATTGACATGAAAGAGGGTAATATAAAATTTCAGTTTTCTCTCAAGAAAGGGATGGAACACTTCCCTCGTAAGAAGGTCAAGTTACCTTTTGAGTCCGTTGTACGGGCTAGTTACTCTTTTACTTTTGATAAAACTTGATCTATGCATTATGCCTAGCTTAAAGGCATAAAAGAAAGCGCTTTTGGGAGGCAGCCCACATGAATAATTTTTTTGCTTTTGTTGTGACTTGATGTTGTTTACTGCTGTAGCATCATCATTGTATCTTTGCTTTTCATATTTGTGCCAAGTATAGCCTCTGATTGCTAGAAAGTTCAAAAGTTGTGAGGTGGTGTCCAGGAAACAGATTCTGTCCTTGGATAGAAAAAATCATATAAAATCACCAGATCATCTTTTTGGTCTGAATTGTTTTTCGACAGCGTTCTCTATATAATTGTCTTTCGTGCGTCAGTTCTGAGTTTTTTGATTTGAGTTGCAGAAGTATCCCGAACAGGTCAATTACTGCCTGCTGTTCTGTTTTTCACAGATTCTGTCCTGTTTTGCCTTACCTTCACTTTGCAAATTAAGAACTTGCTTTTTCTTTGCAAAAACCTTTTGGCAATCTTGAGAGACAGTAGAACTTCAAGAATATCCTTATTTCCAGCAAGGTATAATTATTTTATTAGGGATACTAACCTCGCTAATCAGATTATGATGAGTTATGTATGAAGGGAGTTTTCAAGTGTGCGAGGGAAGATGATAAAAAGATTCAGGAGTGTCAAGCGCTCAAGCTTGGGGATGCCCCCGTGCACCCCCAAGAAATATTCAAGGAGACTCAAGCGTCTAAGCTTGGGGATGCCCCCGTGCATCCCCTTCTCCATCAACATTATCAGTTCGTCTTTCGTTCCGCTATATTTTTATCACTTCATGTGTTATGTGCTATGCTTAGAGCGTCTTGCTTTTAGTTTTCTTTTTAGTTTTTCATAACGAGTCGGAACCCAGCATTCCTTTATGTGGGAGAGAAACACGCTCCACCTCTACCTAGAACATTACATAGAATTTTCATTGTCTATCTATGCTGTGTGTGTTCTTTGTCTTTTAATAGCTACTATCGTGCTCTACTCTTAGTATTCATGCTTATCTTTTCAAGAGCTTTTATTTAGTTGGTTGCTTGAACTCTTTTTAATCACCATGATCACCTTATTAAGAGAGTTTGCTTCCGTTGCATTGGTTAATGTGTCTATGATAAATATGCTACTTTCATGATGGTGCTTAGTAGTTCAGGTTTTCTTATGGTTAATCTCGAATAGCTGGGGGGTTCCCAATGTGTCATTGGAATACCAACTTGGTTTGTTTGCCTATGATGTGGTATGGTTTAGTAATATCTTCCTTTGAGAATTTATTTTGATTGACTTGGCGTATGCTCACGCATATTCAAGACTGTAAAGAAAGTCTGTCAAGCCTTGATGATCTTTTGTTTCTGAGTAGCGATATAACTACCATGCCTGATTCAATATTGCTTTGTCGCTCTGCATGATTATGACCGTCATTGCTCTCTTAGTTGGTCGCTCCTAGTCTTTTGCTAACCTCCACCTGCACTAAGCAAATTAACCATGCAATACATAGCTCATGGGAAAGTAGCCTAAAAACTATTGTGGTAAAGAATATGTTGCTTATGTATCTTATTTCTTATGAGTTGCTTGCTGAGCGGTAACCATGTTTCTGGGGACGCCATCAACTGTCACACTTTTGTTGAATATCATGTGAGTTGCTATGCATGTTCGTCTTGTCTGAATTAAGGGTGATTTACCGTGGGTTGAATTAATATGCATATTGTTAGAGAAGAACATTGGGCCACCAACCAAAGCCATGCATCATGGTGGAAGTTTTAGCTTGGACCTTAATCCTCAATCTCTTATGAGAATATGCTTATGCATTTAAGAGGAGTCCATCATCTATTTTCTATGTTGTCCCGGTATGGATGTCCTCAGGTTGAGATTTATCAAAAACGAGAAATCAAATGCGATCTATCTCCTTGGACCTTTGTACAGGTGGCATAGAGGTACCCCTTTGTGATACTTGGTTAAAACATATGCAATGCAGTGATAACCCATGGGGATCCGAGCTAATTAGGACAAGGAGCGAGCACTATTAGTATTCGATGCATGAGGCTTGCAACTTATAAGATGTTTTATGCATGACACATATGAAGTACCACTACCGTTGACACAATTGCTTCCATGTTTCAAAATAAAAAGCTCTAGCACTTCAAGCATCAACTACTGAGAGCATGATTGTCATTCTGAGTGTAATGTGCATTGTCCCAAAGTAGCATTGTCTTTTGCATGATTGTGATATCGTTTATTTTGAAATGATTGTATCTAGTCATCACTTAAACCATGAAGGTGCCCCTGCACTTATGTTTTGCATCACTAAAGGGGGCAAGCTAGATATCACTTGATCATATCTGCACATCATGTTCATTGCAAATCTTTTTGATGTTTCAGTTTCATGTTGTAAAACTTTCAGTCATTTGTGATTTTCTCTTGAGACAACTTAAGTACTTTAGAATCATTGTCTCAGTAAGCATTTGTCATATGACTATGAGAAAGTCTTATATGGTTAATAGCATGTCACCACAGAAATTATTCTTGTTATCATTTACCTACTCGAGGACGAGCAGGAATTAAGCTTGGGGATGTTGATACGTCCAAAACATATCTATAATTTCTGCTTGCTCCATGCCACTTTTGGGTGATATTGCTATGATATTCATACACTTCCATACACTTTTGATCATATTTGGACTAACTTACTAATCCAGTGCACCCCAGTGCCAGTTTCTATTTTCGGCTGTTTTTGTATTTCAGGTTTTCACGTTTCGAGAACTGCCCAGAAAAATCCAGAAAATATATATAAAAAATCAGCGTATCGGTAACGACACTGCTTCCGAAGGGGAGCCTGGGGGGCCACAGGGGCCCCAGGCGCCCTGTGGGCGCACCCCCCCCCCCCGGGCCGCGCCGGGGGGGCGCCTCGGCACCCCGAGAGCCCCCCGGTGCCCTACTTTGGCAGATATTTAAAGGGTCCCCCGTAACCCTTGAAACAGGACTTCTTTTCGTGATCCCATCTCTGTTCCGCCGCCGCCGCCGCTTCCAAGATCGGGAGCACCAGGAGAACTCTTCCCGGCACCCTGCCGGAGGGGAGGATCACCACCGGGAGCTTCTCCACCACCATGGACGCATCCCGGATGACTCGTGAGTGGTCTCCCTTGGACCATGGGTCCATGACCAGTAGCTATGTGATGTTCTCCTCCCGTTCTTGTGCTTCACTAATTAGTCCTCGTGAGCTGCCCTACATGATCGAGGCACCTATGTAATCCTTGTGTTGTTGCTATGTTGAGTTTGCTGGGATCCGATGGATTATGAGATTATGTTCAGATTGATCTTGAGTAATATATTTGATTCACCTCTTTTATATTTTAGTTCATAAGTAATTCTTGCGTGTTCTCCGTTTTTATTTATTGCTTTGGCCAAGTAGTAGGTAGTGACTCCAAGAGGGAACGTTATGCTCGATTGTGGGTTCATGCCCCTCGATGACTAGCTTGAGTGACAGAAACATGAGTCTAGGGGATGTGCTGTTGCCACAAGGGGGAAAACAACGGTGCTTGTGCCTGCGGGTGCAAGGATTGTTTACTTTACGCAAAGTTCTTTTAATGCAGTTGTCTGTTGCATTGAGTTTACACTATGGGTGGGACTCGCAACTTAATACCAGTGAGATGTTCTGGATAGATATCTCAAGGTGGATGATTAGTAGTAGATGCAGATGGATTTCGGTCTACTTACTTTGGCGTACCGCCCATGCTTTGAACCTCAACCTTTCTTGCAATGTAGTCAGCATTGGTTTGCGTTCGTGGTCCTGTCAATTGCCCAGCTGTAATTTGTTACCTCACATAGCTGTTTTATCGTTTTTTGGGAGAGAGACATCACTAGTGAACATCATGTGACTCCGGTCCATATTACTATCATTGATCACATACACTATTTACTTTTCCACTATTTTATTTACTATTGCAAATTACTATCTATCAATACTATCATATTGCTTTTAACCCTTTGTGAACTACAAGGCCGGAGAGATTGACAACCTCTCTGTACTCGTTGGGAGCAAAGTTATTTGTATCTGTGTGCAGGTCCGCGTTGATTGCTAATTGCACCGTTAGCAGTTGACACCTACCTGTTGAACCTAGGAGTCTCTGGGGATTCGATCATTGGCATCTTTGCTAGGGGAAAACACTTCTACTAACTGCATCTTACACCTTCCACTTGGGGTAATCCAACGAGGGGTTCGAGGCCCATCAAGGAGTATTTTCTGGCGCCGTTGCCGGGGACTCCACTCTTCAGGATAGGGGAGTTGCATGCTATCTTTTACCTTTGCTTATTAGTCTTGTTAGTTTACTTATCATATTTGTTTTAATTCCTTTTATCGAAAATCACAAAAATAGTTATCTTGCTTGCTTGCTACTATGGGTTCCACCGAGAACACCAAGTTGTGTGACTTCACTAGTCACAACAACGATGACTTTATCAGCACAACTATCACTACACCTGCCACTTCAGCACCTTCATATGAAATTAAACCCGCTTTACTGAACTTAGTTATGAGAGAACAATTCTTCGGTGCTGGAGATGATGCTGCTTTACATTGAACAACTTTGTAGAACTTTGTGATATGCAAAAGTACCAAGAAATAGATGGTAATATTGTTAAGCTTAAGCTTTTTCCTTTCTCTTTGAGAGGAGGAGCTAAAATTTGGTTTCAGTCTTTGCCTAGAAATAGCATAGATTCATGGGACAAGTGCAAAGATGCTTTTATCGGAAAATATTATCCACCTGCTAAAATTATCCAACTTAGAAGTAACATCATGAATTTTAAACAATTGGATAATGAACACGTTGCCCAAGCTTGGGAACGTATGAAATCTCTTATCAAGAACTGCCCTACTCACGGTTTGACTACTTGGATGGTTATCCAAACTTTTTATGCAGGCTTGAACTTTACCTCGCGGAACTTGTTAGATTCGGCCGCGGGAGGAACTTTTATGTCAACTACACTTGGTGCTTCCACAAAGCTTCTCTATGAGATGATGACCAACTATTCCCAATGGCACACCGAACGCGCACCAACAGGTAGGAAGGTAAACTTTGTCGAGGAGATTTCCTCCCTCAATGAAAAAGTTGACTTGATCATGTCTCTACTTTCGAAGCAATCTACTGTTGATCCTCGTGATGTTCCTTTAAATTCTTTTATTGCTCAAGAACAAGTAGATGTTAACTTTATCTCTAGAAATAATTTCAGCAACAATGCTTATAGGAGTAACTTTGGTAACAATTCTAGACCGTTCCCCTCTAACTCTTATGGGAACAACAATGCTTATCCTAATACCAAGAACTCCAACACTGAACTAGAGAGCATGCTTAGAGATATCATCACTACCCAAAAAGCCCTTAATAAGAATGTAGAAGAGAGACTACATAAACTAGATGATCTTTCTTTTAAGGTAGACCACTTAGCCAATGAGGTAAAATTGCTAAAAATTGAAACTTCTTCTCTTAAGGAGAAGGAAGTCATACCTATTAATGCTACCCAAGTGCAAATCAATGAAAACATTAGGATGATGGCTAAGCTTAAAGAGAGATGGGCTAGGGAAAGGGAGGAAGAGGAAAGAATTAAGAGCCTTCCTACCCACCACACTGTTGCTACTATCCAAGTTATTGAGAATGTTCACACTCTTAGCACCCAATGTACTCCTGGTCCCAATGGACCTATTAATGGTGATGCTATAGAAACTACCAAACCGGTGAGCCTTAAGGACACCACTACTACCTTACTTGATGCTCGTGACCTTGATTTTGATAATTGCACTCTTACCGAAGTTATTGATTTCCTTCACAAGATGTCTAGAGATCCCCGCACTAGCACGCTTAACCTTGCCTTCACAGAGCATATCACTAATGCTCTCATCAAAGCTAGGGAGGAGAAACTTAGAGTAGAAGCCTCCATACCTAGAAAGCTAGAGGATGGTTGGGATCCTATGATAAAAATTTATTTGAATGACTTCTCTTGTTATGCATTATGTGATGTTGGTGCTAGTACTTCTGTTACGCCCAAAAGGATATATGATATGCTTAAATTGAAACCTTATGATTCTTGTTCTTTTGGTGTTCGTCTCGTTGATTCTTCCATAAAGAAACCTTTGGGGAGGATCGACGATGTTCTTATTGTTGTCAATGATAATTATGTGCCCGTTGATTTCACTATTATGGATATTGAATGTGATCCTTGATGTCCAATTATTTTGGGACGTCCCTTTTGGCGCACCATTGGTGCTGTCATTGACATGAAAGAGGGTAATATAAAATTTCAGTTTCCTCTCAAGAAAGGGATGGAACACTTCCCTCGTAAGAAGGTCAAGTTACCTTTTGAGTCCGTTGTACGGGCTAGTTACTCTTTTACTTTTGATAAAACTTGATCTATGCATTATGCCTAGCTTAAAGGCATAAAAGAAAGCGCTTTTGGGAGGCAGCCCACATGAATAATTTTTTTGCTTTTGTTGTGTCTTGATGTTGTTTACTGCTGTAGCATCATCATTGTATCTTTGCTTTTCATATTTGTGCCAAGTATAGCCTCTGATTGCTAGAAAGTTCAAAAGTTGTGAGGTGCTGTCCAGGAAACAGATTCTGTCCTTGGATAGAAAAAATCGTATAAAATCACCAGATCATCTTTTTGGTCTGAATTGTTTTTCGACAGCGTTCTCTATATAATTGTCTTTCGTGCGTCAGTTCTGAGTTTTTTGATTTGAGTTGCAGAAGTATCCCGAACAGGTCAATTACTGCCTGCTGTTCTGTTTTTCATAGATTCTGTCCTGTTTTGCCTTACCTTCACTTTGCAAATTAAGAACTTGCTTTTTCTTTGCAAAAACCTTTTGGCAATCTTGAGAGACAGTAGAACTTCAAGAATATCCTTATTTCCAGCAAGGTATAATTATTTTATTAGGGATACTAACCTCGCTAATCAGATTATGATGAGTTATGTATGAAGGGAGTTTTCAAGTGTGCGAGGGAAGATGATAAAAAGATTCAGGAGTGTCAAGCGCTCAAGCTTGGGGATGCCCCCGTGCACCCCCAAGAAATATTCAAGGAGACTCAAGCGTCTAAGCTTGGGGATGCCCCCGTGCATCCCCTTCTCCATCAACATTATCAGTTCGTCTTTCGTTCCGCTATATTTTTATCACTTCATGTGTTATGTGCTATGCTTAGAGCGTCTTGCTTTTAGTTTTCTTTTTAGTTTTTCATAACGAGTCGGAACCCAGCATTCCTTTATGTGGGAGAGAAACACGCTCCACCTCTACCTAGAACATTACATAGAATTTTCATTGTCTATCTATGCTGTGTGTGTTCTTTGTCTTTTAATAGCTACTATCGTGCTCTGCTCTTAGTATTCATGCTTATCTTCTCAAGAGCTTTTATTTAGTTGGTTGCTTGAACTCTTTTTAATCACCATGATCAACTTATTAAGAGAGTTTGCTTCCGTTGCATTGGTTAATGTGTCTATGATAAAGATGCTACTTTCATGATGGTGCTTAGTAGTTCAGGTTTTCTTATGGTTAATCTCGAATAGCTGGGGGGTTCCAAATGTGTCATTGGAATACCAACTTGGTTTGTTTGCCTATGATGTGGTATGGTTTAGTAATATTTTCCTTTGAGAATTTATTTTGATTGACTTGGCGTATGCTCACGCATATTCAAGACTGTAAAGAAAGTCTGTCAAGCCTTGATGATCTTTTGTTTCTGAGTAGCGATATAACTACCATGCCTGATTCAATATTGCTTTATCGCTCTGCATGATTATGACCGTCATTGCTCTCTTAGTTGGTCGCTCCCAGTCTTTTGCTAACCTCCACCTGCACTAAGCAAATTAACCATGCAATACATAGCTCATGGGAAAGTAGCCTAAAAACTATTGTGGTAAAGAATATGTTGCTTATGTATCTTATTTCTTATTAGTTGCTTGCTGAGCGGTAACCATGTTTCTGGGGACGCCATCAACTGTCACACTTTTGTTGAATATCATGTGAGTTGCTATGCATGTTCGTCTTGTCTAAAGTAAGGGTGATTTACCGTGGGTTGAATTAATATGCATATTGTTAGAGAAGAACATTGGGCCGCCAACCAAAGCTATGCATCATGGTGGAAGTTTTAGCTTGGACCTTAATCCTCAATCTCTTATGAGAATATGCTTATGCATTTAAGAGGAGTCCATCATCTATTTTCTATGTTGTCCCGGTATGGATGTCCTCAGGTTGAGATTTATCAAAAACGAGAAATCAAATGCGATCTATCTCCTTGGACCTTTGTACAGGTGGCATAGAGGTACCCCTTTGTGATACTTGGTTAAAACATATGCAATGCAATGATAACCCATGGGGATCTGAGCTAATTAGGACAAGGAGCGAGCACTATTAGTATTCGATGCATGAGGCTTGCAACTTATAAGATGTTTTATGCATGACACATATGAAGTACCACTACCGTTGACACAATTGCTTCCATGTTTCAAAATAAAAAGCTCTAGCACTTCAAGCATCAACTACTGAGAGCATGATTGTCATTCTGAGTGTAATGTGCATTGTCCCAAAGTAGCATTGTCTTTTGCATGATTGTGATATCGTTTATTTTGAAATGATTGTATCTAGTCATCACTTAAACCATGAAGGTGCCCCTGCACTTATGTTTTGCATCACTAAAGGGGGCAAGCTAGATATCACTTGATCATATTTGCACATCATGTTCATTGCAAATCTTTTTGATGTTTCAGTTTCATGTTGTAAAACTTTCAGTCATTTGTGATTTTCTCTTGAGACAACTTAAGTACTTTAGAATCATTGTCTCAGTAAGCATTTGTCATATGACTATGAGAAAGTCTTATATGGTTAATAGCATGTCACCACAGAAATTATTCTTGTTATCATTTACCTACTCGAGGACGAGCAGGAATTAAGCTTGGGGATGTTGATACGTCCAAAACGTATCTATAATTTCTGCTTGCTCCATGCCACTTTTGGGTGATATTGCTATGATATTCATACACTTCCATACACTTTTGATCATATTTGGACTAACTTACTAATCCAGTGCACCCCAGTGCCAGTTTCTGTTTTCGGCTGTTTTTGTATTTCAGGTTTTCACGTTTCGAGAACTACCCAGAAAAATCCAGAAAAAATATATAAAAAATCAGTGTATCGGTAACGACACTGCTTCCGAAGGGGAGCCTGG